>VZTY01025655.1:0-23168 GCA_013400935.1 Turnix velox
ACTATTCTATGATTCTACAACAGCGATTTTAGAAGATTTATTAAATCCTAATCACTAGTCATATTTGCTGACAGTGGAGTTGTAGTAGATCATTACTTCCTTTGGGTTTTTAAAGCAGATTCTCACCGCTTTGGATTTGATGTCAGGAAGCTGGAGAATTACTTAGAATAACTCATTTTAAAATATCACAAATAACAATTTGTAAACAGTAATAACAAGTAAGTTTACTACAGCTTGATACAGTGGGAGGTGTCCCTGCCTATAGCAGGGGGGTTGGAACTCGATGATCTTTAAGCTCCCTTCCAACCCAAACTATTCTATGATTCTACATTTCTTTTATAAAACAATTTTCCTGCTCACAGAAAAATTGACCAATAGGAATATCTGTGCTGCAATTTTGAATTTTTTAATCACATGGAAGCCAAATTACAATCAGTAAAGCATAAAGTGATTTTTGCATCTCGCACTATTTCAGCTTGAAGGAACAGCCACAGAAAACCTCCCTGCCTCCCCGGAGCACTCAGTTGTGTAACTTCACTCTGAACGACCACTGGGTGGCTACACTTCCCTTCAGCATCTCCTAGCCCTTGCTCCATCCTGGCATCACGTCCTTATTTAGACGAACAATGGAAGGATACACGCAGAAATCTGGAAGTATTCAGAAGCCAGGCTTCACCGGTCTCCTGTTTGTACACTCTGTCTCACCGGCCTGTTCACTGAGAAGTTACAGTGCTATTGGAATACACCATCAAGCAGTAATAAATGCTCAAAGCAGATAGGGAAATACAGAGATGAGTAAGCAATGAAGCCAGAGCATTCTGCACATTTATCTTGTTAGTCTCCATATCCTGGCCACTTCCCAATCTGAGCACTTCTGCTGGATATCCTACTGCTTCACAACTGCTTTGGATTTTGATTCCTTTTCCTATGCTGGCAATCACCAAAAGCCTCCTGCCTTGTTCTGGGATGATCTCCTAGTTATTGATATGGAGAAGAAGGGATTCTGGCCTTTGCCACCTGACATCTCTTCATCTTAGCCTTACTGATCTGTTATATTATGGATTTCACATGTGTGAAATCATCAGCATAGCTTCACAGAACTTCCCTTTTCAGGGATGAAAACTTCCAACCAAAACTCCTAGCTGAAGGTTTATTTAAGCTAACTCCAAAGAGCTTTTGACACCAGACAGTTGCTGGTGCTATAGTAAATGATAAACATCACTGATGTGTGCAGCAGAGCAAGCAGCTCAGCTACAACATGTCCTATGGTACAGTAAGCTGGAATAGAATCACAGAATAGTTCAGGTTGGAAGGGACCTTAAAGAGGATGTGTTATTTTTCATAATAAGAATTGATGGAAAAAAATGATGGTGACATGTTCTTCCTGATGGTCACTACTCTTTAATATCTTTGATTTTTTTTTCCTGTGAACTGAAACAAAATAAAATGGGCATAAAATATAATTTTTTTTCAAAGAGAAAAAAATAAATCATAGAATCAAAGAATCATAGACTAGTTCGGGTTGGAAGGGACCTTAAAGATCATCGAGCTCCAATCCCCCTGCCATAGGAGAGACACCTCCCACTACAGGTTGCTCAGTGCCATGTCCAGCCTGGCCTTAAACACCTCCAGAGAGGGGGAATCCACAACTTCTCTGGGCAGCCTCTTCCACTGTTTCACCACCCTCACTGTAAAGAATTTCTTTCCTATGTCGAGTCTAAATCTACCCCTTCCAATTTACATCCATTATTTCTGGTCCTCCCATCACATATCTTATTAAAAATTCCTCCCCCTGCCTTTCCTTAGGACCCCCTCAGGTACTGATATGTTACTATAAGGTCCCCCCTGAGCCCTCTCTTCTCCAGGATGAACATCCCCAACTCCTTCAGCCTGTAATGAAGGTTACATTCCAACATCAGGGCATTGTTGCATCTTAGACCTGGAAAATGTTAAATGTTTAAAAAGAATAAAGGAAAAAGTCTGTCAGTAAATATGAATGTGTCATTAATGCTCCAGCATAAATGGATATAAGTCCCAATAAAATACCCACCCAGCACCCTCCCATTTCAACTGGAGAAAAAGCTGTGTGTTGTGTCTGACTAAAATCATGATGTTACAAAGAAAGTAGAAAGTAAGCAATATGTTAATGGAGCAAATGAAGTCAAAGAGCTAATTCTGGGGTTGTGTGCAGTGCAATTTCCAGTCTCTCAGTGTAGCAGGAGTGAAAGGCAGCTTCTCAGTCTAAATATAGCATTGGCTGATTGCTCTGTGCTGTGTAGTCATGCTGAAAGCTTTCTGTCCCCATGGACATCTGTGTGGGAGGCAAGCTCCTTGCAGCCAGGCACTACGCTGTTGTGCATTGCCTTGTGGTAGGATTTCCTGCTGTACTGAGTTACTTGTGCCAAGAGCTTGCAGTAGGTAAAGGCTTTGTTTCAGGCTTTGCAATCTCTGCAGTCCTGGCAATCTCTGCTCAGTCTTTTAAAGGGAAAATTCAGGTGAATATCTGACTTTGTGATTTAAAGCTTTCCTGCAGGCTAAGTGTTCAGTAGTTCTACAATTATCCCCCAGTGCTCCTCTTCATGAGACATAATTAGTCTGCAGGACCAGAGGCAGGAGCAGTGTGAGTGGCAGAAGGACAGTGACACCCTTTTCCTCATCACCTAACATGAAATGTGCTGCAGTGGGGACACATGAAAACAGGGTTTAGCTTCTTGCATTGCCACAGATTTCATTCTGTCCCTTAGGTGAAATTAAGGACTATCCTTGGGCAGAAGAATTAGTAACATCTTGATTTTTTTTTCCTCTTGTAAAATATCTCATGTATTGGCTGTAAAACACTTGAATGAAAAGTGCTACTTAGACACTGGATGTTATTTTTAGAGCACTCTGGTGCCCGGCTACAGAAAATATTCACTCCTATTCCTTTACAAACAATGGAGAAGATGGCATCAGAAACTTAGGGCATCTCTTGAGCACCTTTGTGCATAAATCTGGGGCTACTGTTGCTCCTTAGGAATTGCATCTTCTGAAGATAAATTCAAATTCTTAATTTCTGTTCTCTCATTGGTCTTTACGTCAAAGGTTTCAAAGCAACATTTTCTAATAAGATCTAAATTAATAAGATTTCTAATAAAATAATTGTTATTTTGTTTTCCTTTTTAAATCTTAAACCTCTGAGTCTCACAGGTTTCCACTGTAAGTAAGAGTAGTGCCCATAAGATACAGCTGCTTGCCATATGTGTCAGAGGGAGGAATATGTGACTGTAAGGAATATGATGACATCCAAACCAATAAAACATTAATCCCAAGGTAGATGTGTGTCACTGCTATATATTTAGGCATTCTATTTTACCATAAGACTTAGAGCAATTTAAAAGCATAAAACCATAAAAGGGGGAAAGATCATAAGGGTTTGTGAGGAAGACTGATGGAAATAGAAGAGAGGGCTTATCACAAGCTAGAGTGATGAAAGCAGTGGGAGGTATATAGATGAAACTTTCTGAGGTTCTCCTTCTAACACAAGTACCAGAGTAAGAATTAATGGTTTCCTAAGAGTTTTTTATTGCCAGAAATATCTGTTTTGCTATTGATTACCTTACACTCCCTTAAAAAAGCCTACATCTTTTTTTATCAATTTGTTTTCTATCCCCCATCCTGTGTCAAGATACCAGAGTCCAAAACACCTCCAAAACTGGCATTAAGTTAGCACAATAGTGATGGAGATCAGCACAGCACATCCTGACAGCCCAGCCTAAGATTACCCTATGACTTCAATATACCATAATAGACTACTGTTAGGTAACTTGTATCTTCTCTGTAAAGAAAGAAATCACCATAAGCCAAATCTTTGCCTTTGATTCATCTTGGTGAAGAGAAGGCTCAAGGGGGACCTCATGTTGACTTATCAATACCTGAAAGGGTCCTACAGAAAGGCAGGGGTAGGACTTTTTAATAAGATATGTAATGGGAGGACTAGAAATAATGGATGTAACTTGGAAGGGGATAGATTCAGGCTAGATATAAGAAAGAAATTATTTTCATTGAGGGTAGTGAAACAGTGGAAGAGGTTGCCCAGAGAGGTTGTGGATGCCCCCTCTCTGGAGGTGTTTAAGGCCAGGCTGGACAAGGCACTGAGCAGCCTGATGCAGTGGGAGGTGTCCCTGCCTATGGCCGGGGGATTGGAACTTGATGATCTCTAAGGTCCCTTCCAACCTGAACTATTCTATGATTCTGTGGTTCTTCTACGATTCAAGAAGTAATGGGCACAAACTTAAACATAGGAAATTCTATCTAAATGTGAGGAGGGGCTTCTTTATTTTAGGAGTGACAGAGAACTGACACAGGCTACCTAGAGAGGTGCTGGAGTATTTTCTATGAAGGCCCCCTCTCTGGAGGTGTTCAAGACTAGGCTGGACAGGGCACTGGGCAGCCTGGTCTAGTGGGAGGTGTCCCTGCCTATGGCAGGGGGGTTGTAACTCGATGATCTTTAAGGTCCCTTCCAACCCTAACTATTCTATGATTCTATGATTCTATGATCAGCTTCCTTTCCCTTTCCATCTTTTCACCTCCAGCAACAGCATCTGGTCCATCTCTTTCATGTGCATCGTGCCCAGCTGAATCAGTTCACAGAGGTTTTTATCCCCTTCAACTGCTATTCCTCTGGGGAATGTGGTACATCTAGAAATTTGAAATATAAAAATCCTTCGTGATTCTAGTAGAATTTTTTGACTTGGCAGTGTTAATCAGGCATGGTCACTATCACATGGCAGTAGATGTCCTTTGGTTTTCCTTTGCTTAGATGAGATATGAAGAGGTTGTAGAAAATACAGAAAAGCAAGTAAGGGTTTAACAACATGTTCCATGATGAACAGTTAAGGCACAGGTTTGAATACAAATACAGTCATCTGTTAAAATTATTCATGTAAATGGGAAGCAAAGTCATTGGTCTTGCAGATCACTCCAACTCCACTGTATCCAATTAATTACAAAAAAATTATAAAAACAAAGAGAGTACGGTGGGGGCTTAGGCTTATTTCAGTACTTATTATAAAAGCTTGTTATAAAAGCTGCTCATGGAGGTAATTTCAAACACGATCTGAATGGGTAGAATTGTTGAATATGTAGTGTAATGTAATGTATTGTATGATTGTATCTCTGTCTGTCTGCAATAACACCTAGAGATTATCTAAGGAAACAGAATTTGTGATTGTTTATAAATTTCTAAGAACAGTCTGTGATCTTCTTAGCTCTTCTTCTAAGTAGATGCTAGAATCATTTGTTTCCCTTGAGCAGTACATCTCACATCTTCCTGGAAAACCATGCCAGGTAGCTCAAAGAAATGCCTGATAGTAGCTTGCAGGTTGTACAATGAAGTATACAAATGGACTGGCCAGACAGTCATGACAGAAGTCATGGAGGTCAGGCAAAGTCTTTGATGAATGGAAGAAGGCAAACACTATTTTCAAAAAGGTTAGAAAGAAGGATGTAGCAAACTACTGACCTGTCAGCCTCACCTCTGTCCCTGGGAAGATCATGGAGTAGTTTCTCCTAGAAGCTATGCTATGACATACAGAAGATGAGGAAGGCATATAAGACAACCAAAATGGCTTCACCAAGGGCAAATCCTGCCTGCTTCAACCTAGTGGCTTTCTACAATGGAGTGACTACATCAGTGAATGGGGTAAGACCCATAGATATCATCTGTCTGGATTTCTGTAAAGTCGACCACAGCNCCTGTCAATGGGTCTATGGAGAGGAGTGATGAATGTTATCCTTCAGGGATCTGTGCTGGGATCAGTGCTATTTAATATCTTCATAGATGATATAAATGGAATTGAGTGCACCCTCAGCAAGTCTTCAGACTATACCAAACTGAGTGGTGCAGTCAACAAGCTGCTGGAGGGATAAGATGTCATCCAGAGAGACCTAGACAGGCTGGATAGCTGAGCCCATGCAAACTTCATGAAGTTCAATAAGGACAAGTGCAGGGTACTGCACATGGGCTGGGTAAATCCTCATTGCCAATACAGACTGGGAGGCAATGTGATAGAGAGCAGCCCTGTGGAAAAGTATTTGGGGGTATGGATGGATGAGCTGGACATGAGCCAGCAGTGTGCACTCACAACCCAGAAGGCCAAGTGTATCCTGGTCTGCTTTGGAGAAGTTGTGGTCAGCAGGTCAAGAGAGGTCATTCTACCCCTTTGCTTTTGTGAGACCCCACTGTGTCCAGCTCTGGTGCCTTCAGAGCAAGAAAGACATGGATGTAATGGAGAGGGTCCACAAGGATGATCAATGGGTTGGATCACCTCTCCTAAGAGGACAGGCTAAGAGAGTTGGGGCTGTTTAGCCTGGAGAAGGCTCCAAGGAGATCCATAGCAGCTTGCCAATCCTGAAGGGGGCCTACAGGAAAGCTGGGGAAGGATTGTGTGTCAGAGCATGTAGCAATAGAATGGGTGGCAGTAGTTTTATAATAGAGCAGATCATTAGATTGGATGAGATGAGATGAGATTAGATTAGATTAGACATAACAAAGAAATTTGTAACCATGAGAATGGTGAAGCACTGAAACAGGTTGCCCAGAGAGGCTGCCCCATCCCTGAGGATATTCAAGGCCAGGCTTGATGAGGGTCTGAGCAACCTGATCTAGTACATGATGTCCCTACTCACTGCAGGAGGTTGGACCTTTGAAGGCCCCTCCCAGCTCTATGATTCTATGACAGGTCTGAAGGGTGACCTACCACATGTGACTTGGGCTGAGATGGAAGGTGTTTTATGGCCAAGAAGTCCAGATTTGAGAGGAAAGTTGATACACTGTGTAAATCCTGTATCAAAATGGAAATAGATATTTGTATGCAACACCTAATACAATCAGAGTTTGATGGTGGTGTGTTTTTTCAAGGCTGCCAATTTAATAGCTTCTTGATTCTTGCCATATGTATGGTCTGATACAGATCAGCAGCTGAAGAGCTATCCTGGAGCACATATATTTGCAGTGCCACATGAAAACACAATTGGCTGCTGCTTTCCCTCAGAAATTCACTGTAAGCAAGGCATAAGTTTTCAGAGAAAAAGTCATAAGGATGTGTTTATGCTCCAAACTGAGCTTTGGTTGACTTCTAGTGAAAGACTGACGCAATTAATGGGCTTCCTGCAATTGATGATGTGATCTCACCCATAACTAATGATGGCAACTTGTATGCACATGAGAGAGATGTGGATCAGTCACCCACCATGGCAGGTACAGCATCAATTTAAGATATGGAAGAAATGGCTAATGTGTATGGAAAGAGGAGTACTTAAGTAAGCTTAACAGCTTCACTGGCTAAAAGAAAGTATGTGCTATGAAGTTCACAGATCATAAATTTTCCTTTCTTGTTTTAGGATAATAATTATTAAAACATCATGGTTTAATGGCATTATATTTCTTGTTTACAATACCAATATATATGTGAATTTATGTGCATACCTCACAAGGCTAGATAAAGTGATTGTAATTTTCAGTCTATCTCTCTGGGTATTTTCCTTCAGAAGAACCAGCCAGCCAAGGGAATCCTCTGTGTCCTTGCAGAGTGCTTCTCTGTCCCAAAGCTGTCACATCTCCAGCAGCAGTAAATGTGTAATGTCACAGGGGGAGGAGAAATCCACCAAACAAAACAACCTGAAATAACAAGCCACTAGCTAAACAGAAAATGAGCTCCAAATTTTTTCACAGAGATGGAAAAATATTTTTTCCAATTTCTTCAGGCAATAAGATGAAGCAAGCCCCTCTACTTGGCTTTGGTGAGACCTCACCTGGAGTATTGTGTCCACTTCTGGAGTCCTCAACACAAGAAGGACATTGAGCTGTTGGAGCAGGTCCAGAGGAGGGCCATGAACATGGTTAAAGAGCTGGAGCAACTGCCTTATGAAGACAGGCTGAAGGAGTTGGGATTGTTCAGCCTGGAGAAGAGAAGGCTCAGGGGGGACCTCAAAGTAGCTTCTCAATACCTGAGTGGGTCCTACAGAAAGGCAGGGGTAGGACTTTTTAATAAGGTATGTGATGAGAGGACCAGAAACAATGGATGTAAATTGGAAGAGGGTAGATTCAGGCTTGACATAAGAAAGAAATTCTTTACAGGGAGGGTGGTGAAACACTGGAACAGGCTGCCCAGAGAGGCTGTGGATGCCCCCTCTCTGGAGGTGTTCAAGGCCAGGCTGGACAAGGCACTGAGCAGCCTGATCTAGTGGGAGGTGTCCCTGCCTATATCTGGGGTGCTAGAACTTGATGATCTTTAAGATCCCTTTCAACCCAAACTATTCTATGATTCTATGAGACCAAAGTACAGCCACAATCTGAGCTCAGATCAGTTGATACTCTTTGCCTGCTGTGGCAGCTCACACAACAAACTCTATAGGAAAGGAGATTTAGTAAATCTGTTTCTTTAACCCCTTGATTTAATGCCTATAACCTTAATCCCAGCAGCTGCCTGAAAACACACTGTAAAAAGGTTGATGAGGGTATGATCATCTCCCCTTAGCATCTCACACAGAGGATGTCTCTTCTTATTACAGGCTTGATTTGTCTAATTTGATCTTCCAGCTCATGAGTGTTTGACAGAAGGCTTGTGTCAGCAGCTCTGCTTCTCTCTAATACATGTGCTTGCAGAGAGAAAACCTTTCTAAAGGCCCTGTTTCATAGCAAGAGGAACAAAGCACAGAAAGAATGGAAGGATTTGCTTCCATCTGACTGTAAGCTAAGCAAGTGAAAAACCGAAATTTGCTTTATTGGAGAGTTTTTTAGCCATTACAATGCGATTAGGGGAGTTACATAGATCTCTTCCAAAGTGAAATTCAGTGGGTGTGAAGGGATCCTGTGAATGCAACCCTAAGCCGAGCCAGGACCTCACCAAGAAACATCTCCCTGGAGCATGGCAGAACTTTCAAAAGGACTAAATTGCAGATTTTGGTCCTTGGAGGACCTTGTTAGTCAAAACTTTACATCTGCAGATTTAAGCATTTATACAAGTGGAGCTTTTAGCTAATATTATTTAAATAGGGCTTGGAATGTTGTAGGCAGCCAAAACTAGTCTTTCCTCTTAACATGTGGCATGGTATGGTATAACAGAACATTTAAGCCTTTAATCTAGCTAAGTAGGAGAGAGAAAAATCAAACATTTTCAAATCAATAGGCAGCTGATAACAATATTACATGCCTGTGAAGTAGAGCAGTTAGAGTTGGAGAAGCAGTCATTTTCAACTGCAAAGGCAAACTGTTATATTATTAATTACATAAAAAAATACAGGTATTTAAAAAATCCCTTAGCATGCAAGACCAATGGCTGCTTTTAGTGCTCTGCAAAAAAGGTTCAGACAAGTCAAGCCATAAGCAAGTCACATAGATCTTGTGTGTGACAAACTATTACACAGTAAACCCACAAATGTCAAAGGTTTTGTCCATAAAGTTAAGCTCAGACATTCACTTTGCAGATCCAGAACCAAATGAATTTTCTCTAAGCTGTTTATTCTTTTATTTAAACAGAAATTTCGTGAAGCAGAATGAAACTCAAAGGTTTTGTGCTCAGTTTTAGGCCATTCCAAAGTCTTCATCTGATTGTAGGATGAAGAAACACTCTACAAAGTTTTCTCCAAGTTCTCTGAATTTTTATTTTGGGCACAGTAGATTACATTCCTGATTTTGCAAACACTTTAATGCGTGTTCTTAATTTTGTGCAACCCTTTGATCTGTGCATCTATAAAAGTTTATTCTTGTGTGTTAACATTTGAAGGACCAGGCACATCAGAGCAGCAGTATGTGTTTACTCTGTGAAATAAAAAAGAACAACAATACCAGAAGCTGGAGTATTTCACAATCTAAAACCAGACAAATTCTCCTCTGGGGCATATCTAGCAAATCTCAATTCCCACGCTTTTCTCCATAATAGTACTTGAAGTTTAACTGCTGAAGTAACTAGACAGCTACTTAAATGAGGATGTGTATTTTTAATGGCTAAATCTCTGCCTTTTTCAGTAGAGGACCCAAGGGCAGTTTTGCTCCTGTAATACAAAGGTTGTAAGTGACCTCAGAATGACCAGGTCATCCTATCTAGGGAGACCTTCCAGTGAGGGGAAGGAAGGTGGGGCAGAAAATGAAGGAAGAATTATAATGAACTAACTCCTCATTAACACATTACATGTATTTTGGATTATATGAGAGACAATTCTGCAGCTGTTGGTCACTGCTGAGGCTGCATCCAGCCTTGCTCTATCGACCAGAAGGGGGAGAAAGTGGCACTGTGTAAGTGGGTTTCTGGTGGTGCAAAATGATGTCAAGAAACAACACAAACCAAAACAGGCAGCTCCCTTGCTGTGTCTGTGCAAGACCTATAGACATCAGTCAAGGTGTGAAGGGACTCTAAACAAACCAAATGGATAGATATCATCTCCCTTCCACAGCTAAAATCCCATTTGTTTAAATACCTACCATTTGTTATTAAAGCAGTGCCAAATAGAAGATTGCATTTGGTAAAAAGATAGAAGAAAGGCCTTTAATTGAAACAGATTCTTAGAATGTTTTATTTGATAACAAAGTCTCAAGATAACTTTGTTCCTTAGGGGGCAGTCCTGCTCATTTTGTATAAATCCAATGGTTTTCTGTCACTTGGGAAAAAAAAAAAAAACCTGACTAGAAAGTGTCTGATTACTCTTTTATCTTTAATCCATTTTCCTCTGGCTTCATTTAAGAAAATAATTTCCTTATCTGCTGTGCAGCCTCTGCTCGGTCCTTGTCAGAGACATGTTTCTTCTTTGACACTATCAGCATTAGTACATTTGCTGAAGTTAAACTATCTCTGTTGTCTAGAAAGTAGTTACTTTTCTGGCTCTAGACTTAAAAGGAAAGGAGAAAAAAAAGTTGGCAAACTGCTTTTTAAACAATGCACGCTATTTAATGAAGCATTCCCAACTAGAAAGAACCTAACACCGTGGGTCAATTGCAAAACTAACATTAAATCTGGGTTGCTCTCAGAAGTTTTTTTTTGCCTTCCTGACATAAGGGTCCCATCCTGACACCACTATTTCCTCTCTGCCAAGCAGTAGCAGACAACAAGCCTTTTTGTGCTGATTTCTCAGTGGAAGATCAAGACCCAGTGAAACTGGGTATAATCCAAAAGTAACTGTGTTTCATTTATTGTCCTGGGCCAAAGGTGGTCAATCAACAAGCAGAATAAAAATTTCCTTTTGTGTTTTCCGTAAAAAATCGACTCATGAGTGCTTTAAACCCAAACCAGCAAGTAAAACATGCAGTTTTTCACATAGTACATTATCCTAATCTCTTTTATGTGGAATTTGGTATCATGGAAAACCTGGCTGTCCCATGCTTCATCTCAGATCTTTACTAGAATATAAAGAACAAGTGCAGCCCTCCCACACACAGAAGAATTCAGAAGCCTGTGTTTAACTGTACTCCTGCATAACACCTTCCTAAAAATTGGTTTTCTTCACAAAAAAGCTTCAGACTCAGAGCCCAAGAAGATGGTAAGGAGCTTGAAGGACAAAGCAAATTTTCTCAAATCAGCAGGATCTGCAGCACAGCATATTTGTGTGATTTTGTAAGCAGAGAAAAAATTCAGCACCAAAATAACTTTTTTTGTCTTTTTTTTTTTTATACAAGTCTCCTTTTATCCTCAGTGGAGCAGGTGTGGAGGTATAAAATGTCTTGTTGGCTTGGAACACTTTCCTCTGCAGGACATGTAGGGGCAGAACTTTTAGGGGTAGGACTTTTTAATAAGATATCTAATGGGAGGACTAGAAATAATGGATGTAACTTGGAAGGGGGTAGATTCAGGCTAGATATAAGAAAGAAATTCTTTACAGTGAGGGTTGCCCAGAGAGGTTGTGGATGCCCCCTCTCTGGAGGTATTCAAGGCCAGGCTGGACAAGGCACTGAGCAGCCTGGTGTAGTGGGAGGTGTCCCTGCCTATGGCAAGGGGGCTGGAACTTGATGATCTTTAAGGTCCCTTCCAACCCAAACTATTCTATGAATTTATGTAGTGCAATTCAAGCCTTATAGGACATGGTAAAAAATCCTATAGTAATCTTCCCATCCTATCCTGAGTTATTATCAAATATTTCTCCTCTAATCTGAATGTGCTTGTGAAGGGAGGGAGGGAGTAAAAGAAAAGAGGGGAACCACTATTAGAATAAATTTAACCCATGAACTGGGAACAACAAAAAATCTTCACTGAGCTCTTTGAACTCTCCAACATATCCCGGGGATGAAAAATAAGATGATGTTGGTACAAGTAAGAATGAGCTGCTGCTGTCAGAACATAAGAAATAAGTACAGCTCCAGTTCAGAACACCATCTGAGAGAAAGGCTCAATCTTAACTATATATTATGTTGCTTTTCATTTCCATCTGCCAGATGAAATGAAGTTCACTCCCAGAAGAGGGCTTGAAAATAATTCTTCTAAGACAACTTGCCTGTGTAGATAGTAAAAAAAAAGAGGAAACTATTCAAAGAAAAGAGCTTTTTACGTGTGGGTATGTCCATAGAAATGGGTGCAGGCTGTATGCCGAATGGCCTAGACATGAACCATCTGCAATTTGGAAATTACAGAGCTGTCCTAGCACCCAGTTCTAGTGTAAATATACGCTGAAACATACTAATGTGCTGTGTGGTGTCTGAAATGGAGATAGATTTTGTCTGTCTGCTCAGAGAACAGACAGAAAGAGGTCATCCCTTCCATATAGGCATGTGCACCATTATCATTAGCTCATAATGCGCATTAGCCAACTGAATGGAAACATTTCCAAGAAAGTAATGGATCTGTTAGTTCCCCTAGTTCAGTAGCCAACTTCTCCTTTTGTTCCCATGATGATTAGTTCTTATAACATATGAGAAAAGTAATTCGTTTTGTCTATAAACATTAAATAACCAAATCTTTAGAAATCTGACACTTGACAATGTGTAAATTAGATATTAACAGTATGAAGCAAAAAAACTGGTGGCTACTTTAGACATTACAACCAAACTGATGGACGATTTTGGCTTTTGAGTGCCATGGAAGATTAAGGTAGTTTAGTTTTGTAAATCACATATTTTTATGGCAAGATTTTAAGAAAATTCCTCCTTTTTTTAATGAAAACTCCAGATTTCTTTTCACTAACTTTGTGTAGAACAGAGAGGCTTCTGTATCCCAAAAAGAAGAGGCTGAAGCCTCAGAGCTACAGGCAAATCAGTGTTTGGTGATGTGTTCACAAAACTATCAAGGAGCTTAGAATCCATCCAGCAGCTGATTTCCATGAGCCAGTTCATTATGCCTTTAATCAAAATTGATTTCCTTCTGCAGGCTCTGGCTGCAGTACTAGTGTCAACAGCAAGGCAAGAAAAAAGATGAGTTTAGAGCTCTCCTGCTGAGATGGGGTTACACGAACCTGACTCCACATTAGGTAGTGGGGACAGCAACAGTATCTAATTTTCTGAGGAAGAAGCAAGAACAGGCCAGCTGGCAGCTCCTGAAGACCACAGGGACCAGGAAAAAAGCCAATTGGAGCAGATAGGCTACAGGGTTGGGAGGTACTTGGAGAGAGACCGTGGGAATAGGCAGAAAGAAGGTTTCAGAGGTAGGTGGGAACTCTATTCCAAAGCTTTAGTTGATGTGCATAGAAAACTTGCTTCTGACATGCTAAGACATGTCAGGCATGCTGGTGAATGGAACTGGGGGCAGAGAAGGACAGGAGGGAAAGGAGAATTCAGCTATGACTGTATGGAAAAGCTTGAGATGAGAAAATCACAGATCCAGTGGAAGGAGCCAGTCAAGAACTGAATATGGCTTGTAATGGGAGGGATTGGTAGAATTTTGAGTAGGAAAAGGGAATAATGACATGGTTCACATCTGAAATAGATACACCAGTTTTTGTATTTATGTATATTTACTGGCATCTAGCTGCACATCAACACACCCAGAAGTGGTGATCTCTCAAGCTGTATTTTAAATCATACTTCTTCAAGTTAATGAGATGTGAAACTTGATCTGTGCTATATTTATGGAAAGTTTGGAGCAGCTTAGCTAAGGAAATGTAGAAATTTTAAAGTGTTTAATTAAAAATGAATTGCTTAAAAATCCAGTATATTGCCATCAAATAAATTATGAGATGAAATGTAGGTAGTGTGATCAGAATTATCTCTTCTGGCTTTCACACACAGCAAAATCACAAATGGAAATCTAAAGCTAATATTCTAGAGTTTTTTTGATGCTTTGTACAGAACTGGCTTCTTAGCTGGCTTGAGGAAATGCATGGGCAAAGGCAAATTTTAAAAAATTTATACATGAAGTGGTGCTCTTTGGCATCATAGAAAGTCCTTTCATAAAACAAGGTCAGCTTTCATTTGGAATGATGGGTCTCACCTATCTTGGCAACTTGTGCCAGCTTTAGAGGGATTTCCATTTGCCATTCCATTGTGCCTAGAACTAGGGAGCTTGAGGCTCTCAACAGTGACCTGAATTCTCCCTTTTGACTGCACAGAAAATTTAGAAACCTTCTTTAGAGTGTCCACTTCATCCTGTAGACCAAATGCCCACATTAGTTGAACTGGATCCTTAGCTGAAAAGGCTGCCACGAAAGGGTTGCTCAATCATCCCTTTAACATCCTTTCCACTGAGACAACTTGAAGTAGCACTTTCCTCTTCAGTCTGGTATTTGTGAAATGCTTGTTAAATCACCTCAGATATCATTAACTGGGTGCCAAGGAAATTTAGGATGAATTCCAGTTCCACAAATGTAGCTTTCCAAAAGTCTGTACATTTTGGACACTCACGAGTATATCAATTAAGGAATCTCATATTTACATTGCCAGAAGATATTATTCTATGCAATCCAGCCTGAAAATATTTTCTCAGGAGCCCAATATGCTTGAACTATCATCTT
Organism: Turnix velox; assembly: GCA_013400935.1. NCBI lineage: Eukaryota > Metazoa > Chordata > Aves > Charadriiformes > Turnicidae > Turnix > Turnix velox. The sequence goes on from VZTY01025655.1 coordinate 14,908, forward strand.
TGGTGAGTAAGAGCAGAATCACATATCTTAGCTGCTGAATTATTAATATTTGCAAAATGTACAGGGTTATTTCATTATGAATCTGCTGTTTGCATTCCCCAGTCTCTACTGAAAAGCTCCCCTTTTTATTTTGGAAATTTGCACTATTTTTATAAAGCACATTGATGACCTGGGCACAATGTTTGATTGCCCTGTACCTCCACTTGTCCATATTTCTCCACTAATCACATCTAGAAGTTCTTTTCTTGTGCTTTATGCAACACAAAGTCAAGACAGAATAGAAATAGAGGGAGTAAATCCAAGGTCACCCAAGCAACGTGCAACAGGGCTACAGGAGCAAAGCCAGACAACCTTGTGCTTTCATTATGAGGTCTTTCTCCTCCTCCTCCTCCAGCCTTTTTAAGTAAAAAAGCCCAACACCTTGGTGCTTTGAGCATGTTTCCAAACTTGGCACATCTCTGGAGGTCAGAGAAGTGTGGGAAAACCTTGCTTTGTCAGTGCAAGGGAGGGCTTTGACAGCTGCAGGGTGGAGCAGGGGCCCATCTAACCAACTTGGCAACCCATGGTCTCCTCTGGCCTCTGGAGATGGGGACCTGGAATGCAAAACCTCCTCTTTTGTGTGGTCTCATGCCTATATATGCTGCAAAAGGCTGATGCTAGTCTTGCTAAAAGAGATAAATTAGATTGTTCAGTTATGTAGAAATCTTAAGCAAAATTCATGAACTCAGCACAATCCATGAATATCTCAGTGCTATTTCTGGGAGCAAAGTTCAAAAATACGAGAAGAAACAAGGAAACGAAGGGAAAAAATTACCTTCCTACAGCCAATTAGTGTGAAAAGGGTAAATATGTCTTTGTTGGAGCTTCAAAAAAGGAAAATTTTGGCCTGATCTCTACTATGGCATCTTCTCAGGCTAAGAAATAAGGTGAATAATTTGTTGGGATATAAGCTGGAGGAACTACTTGATTGCAATCTGGCCTGCTGCTTAAGGAAAATAAAATTGAGTTCTCATCAGGCAACAAGCCTGTATAAGTTAATAGGCTTTAATAATAGCACCTCATTACATTTTTATAAAACTGCCTGGGAAATGAATGCTGGAAATACAAAGGAAACCTCTGTGGGATCACAGTTATAAAGCAAAGATAACACATTCAATATTACAGCATTTCAAAATAATGCACATGCTACTCTGGATACCACACAGAATCCAGTGACTGGGATTAAGGCCAAGTAAGCTTTTTTGAATGGATGTCCAAAGCAGATGGGAGACCTGACTCATGTTCTGGAGTAGAAAAATTATTTCTGGGACAAGGTGTTTAGGAAGCTTGATAGCAGTCAGAAAATGAGGGGGTGGTAGCCTCAGTGGATGCTGATGTCTAGTAAGAATATTGCAATCACTATTTAAAGGTCACATTTGCCAGCAAGAATTAATATTTTACTTTTGTATCCAAGGCATGCTACTTCTTTCCCATGGATTTTTCATACCTCTGCGCAGTAACTGTTGACAAAGGTTTACATTTTTGAAAAATGATGAGCACTGTGTTTGTGAACTCGGAGGCATTTCTATTCCCAACAATTGACCATTAATCAATGCAGTGGTGAAGAAACTTAGATTCACTGGAAACAATAGCAACAGAGAACACTTCTGAGAGGATGCATGAGCAAACAGCACACACTATGGATGATGGTGTTTATATCAGCAAGGTCATCCACATTGCCTGTAGTAAGGGTCTAATTTAGATGTTTCATGTGGGAACAAAGACTGCCAAGGCTGACTGGTAGAGGATAATGCAGAATGTCTGAGTTGGACTGTAGTTAGGGTGTTAATTTAGATAGATATCTTCTTTTCATTTACTACACAGAGAGCCATTCCATTCCCTCTCCTCCAATATGTTCAGTGCCACAAAATGTTGAGCTCTCTGGGAGATGTGTAAACTCCTGACCTCACAGAGGGGTTTAGTGCATCAGGGAGAGATGTCCTCTCAGCTTGTGATCTCAGTGGTGATGTTATATTTAACTAGTAAATCAAATTTATCAACTTGTCATTGTTGGTTGCTGACTAGAAGGTGAGCTTTATGAGACACTGGCTTGGCTCTTCTGAGGTAGTGATACAAATTATCTATATCTTATTTGAAGGATGTTCTTACATGATTTTTTGATGACCACTCTTAGCATTTGTGGCTAATTCTTGTCTCTTGGGGACCAGGTTTTTGGGCTCTGAGGAGGGCTTGTTGCATCAAGAGGAGTGTGACCAGCAGGTCAAGAGAGGTGATTTTGCCCCTCTACTTGGCACTGGTGAGACCACACCTGGAGTATTGCATCCAGTTCTGGAGCCCTCAACACAAGAAGGACATTGAGCTGTTGGAGAGGGTCCAGAGGAGGGCCATGAAGATGGTCAAAGGGCTGGACCAACTGCCCTATGAAGACTGGCTGAAGGATTTGGGGTTGCTCAGCCTGGAGAAGGCTCAGGGGGGACCTCATAGTAACTTATCAATACCTATGGGGGTCCTGCAGAAAGGCAGGGGTAGGACTTTTCAATGTTATCTAATGGGAGGACCAGAAACAATGGATGTAAATTGGGAGGGGGTAGATTAAGACTCAACATAACAAAGAAATTTTTTACAGTGAGGGAGGTGAAACACTGGAAGAGGTTGCCCAGAGAGGTTGTGGATGCCCCCTCCATCCCTGGAGGTGTTCAAGACCAGGCTGGACATGGCACTGAGTAGCCTGATGTAGTGGGAGGAGTCCCTTCCTATGGCAGGGGAGTGGAAGTCAATGATCTTGAAGGTCCCTTCCAACCCAAACTATTCTATGATTCTAAGAGATGGACTCAAACCAGAAGGTGACATGTTCCTTGAACACTGGGAGGTGCCTCTCCCCTCCCACCCAGAGCAACACCAGAGTCCTTACACTGAAACTTTGCAGAAGGCAGGGTTCACATCTCTGACTTCAGCAAAGACCGGGTGCAAGTGCTCATTAAATATTAAATAATAGTAGGGTTCAGATCTGAATCCAAACTTCTCATCTTGCACCATTCCAGCTGAGCTGGTTATGAACAGGAACACCACTCAGAAACCCCCTTTGAACTCTGGAGGAATTTTGGTTCTGGATCTAAAACCTGAGTTCAGTTGTTTGTGACAAGGGCTTTCAGTCAAAAGGGAAGCATGAAAGGAAATAATTCAGGATTATTTTTGTAACATACTGGAGTAAACAGCAGAGAAAGAGGTCGACCCATTCGTGACTTGTCTTCTAATAGCCAAAAATTATCTAAAAATACAAATTAAAAATATGAAACAGACTTGCATGAGTACATTTGAACAACTATTTCACAAAAGTTATAACTGCTGAAAAAAAAAACTTTATAACACCACCTGCTGTTCTGCTGGTTTTGACCTGACCCCTTTCTCCTTTTCTTGTTATTATAAACAGTGAGCTCTTTAAGTGAGAGCTGTTTAAAGGATAGGGGGCTGTAAGTGTTCCTTCCTAGATCCCAGATGCAGTGGGAGACTGATGGGCTTTTTGATCTTTATTTTATGAGTGTCTGATAAATTGCCTCTGGCACCTGGCAACTGAAATTTCACTATCTGAAAACTAACCCTTATGTCAAACAATGTGGCCAGTCTCATGCTCTGAGTTAAAGAGCTGCATGTATTTAAGTACAGGATGTTTTCCAACATTCAGTACAGTATGTGGTGAAGTCCTGCTTCACATATTATTATTAGACAGATCCTCAGCTGATGTAAATTGGCATAGCCCCATATGATTAAAGGAACTGAACTGTTTTACATCAGCTGGCAACCTGGTCCAAAGTGCAACACACATACTTTTTGATTTAAAATAGTATTTTGTGTGCAATGCTTCAAAGGTTGGTATGGTTTAACTTTTTCAATATATTGCTCCACAGCCTCTGGCTTTTTTGTTTCTGAGGCAAGTAAAAAAAATAAGTATTGAGATAAAACATTATGGGTAGTGTTTTTTGGTTTTCTTGTTTGTTGGCTGCTTCAGATGGAAACTTAGCAACTTAGCTATCCTGTATTTCATATCAAAATCTCAAATGGTGCTCCATCTAATGACTACCAAATTGTGTTATTAATTGTGCCCCAGTGGAAGACACCCTGGTCTCTACCTTGTTTCTCATGTGCTCTGGCAATATAGGAAAATTCATGCCTGCTTGTGTTAGAATTGACAAGATCAGCAACAGATCTGCCTGAAACTCTGGAATTCCTGCCCAGTAGGTAATCCCAGTATCTCATATTTTTCTCATCCTGTTTTGCAGCAGGATTTGTGAGGGAGCTACAGAAATGGAGCTTATCATGACCAACAGTGATGAAGTGGGAAGGAAATAGATGAAGTAGAACCACTGTAAAGACGTAAGAGCAGAGGCAGCAACTCACATATTTCAATCAACCAGAACATGGTGCATTCAGGTAGGTTATGGAACCATGAATGCATAGGCATCCAAGGACAGCTCTGAGGCTTCTGCTCAGGCTGGGAGAAGGAGGAAGGCTCTGAGCGTTCTCTTGATCAGGAGGGTTTGGAAATGTCACAGAATGCATTAAATCTGAAACAAACCAAGAAATGCTAAAGAACTGAAAGGCTTTTATCAGTATTTGGGAGTGCAAGTTTTCCTTGCTGAAGAGAGATTTGAAATCTAACATAGCTCAACAGAAACATCAAGGTGATAAGTCCAATTAAGTTTTCTCCTTACCCAGGATCCACTTCCTGTGACAGGCATCAGAATGGCACCGACATGACTGAGTCTGCAACTCAGCCACATTCAGAGTCATGATTATCTTGTGTTGACTAAGACAGATGGGAATTTGTTTTTTCTCCAGAGGGAAACATGCTGTCACCTACCACATGTGTCTCTGCATTGCTTCCAACCACCCTCCACCATCCCCATCTTCCCCACTGAAGGTTTTGGGGCTCTTACCTTGGAAAGACATTTGCAAGGAGCATCTAACTTCAAAATATTGATTGAATGGCTACACTGGAGACATCCTGATGAAGGATGACACCCCACACAGAGTGCTAATAAAATGGTTCCATTTACAGACAAACACACACAAGCAGATTGTCTTTGAAAACAATGCTGTTTGCTTAGGCCAGAGCATTCTGTATTTTCTTGCAGGAAAAGCAACATGGCTGGGCAAGGCACAGGGTGAGAACTCCAGACATCCAGCCTCTGGTGCTGGCTTTGCCTCCAGGCTTGTGCAGGAATATGGGCAAGCATCACTGGAGTTACTGTGCATCTCTTTCTCCCCCCAAGCCTTGCCTTATTAAAATGGGATCATGTAAAACCTAGCACAAACTGAGCCTGGAGATCATTAGTTGCTACTGAAGTGCAAATGAAAATAATCCATAATTCTTCCATAGAACATTTGAAGCGAGTAGCCTGGGAACAGAAACAGTCACATTTTACTTCACTGAAAAATCACACAGGAGAAAAGGAAATGCAGATGGTCTCACTGAACTGTCTTATGAGCTGTTGACGAGCTAATTAATCAAAGTTGTGTAGTGATTTATTGATTAACAGAGGTTCTGCAGTCATGAACACATCAAATTTCACAATGGAAAATTTAGCAATGGAAAAAGTCTGGTCTTTTGGTCCCTTCCTCAATCAAGACACAAAATGGTATGAGAACTGAAGACATTTTAATGTATGAAGCTTATGCCAAGGAACCTAATTATGTGATAGTATTGCTTAGGCAATTTTGATTGGGTTTTTTCCATGCAGTTTTTGTTATGTGTAGTGATTTTTTCATATTTTACCAGTGCTCTCAAAACCCTCCATATCAGAACTCCTATAATTCTTTATGTACATACAGTCTGTCATTTGCAATATTCCATCTCATTGTAGTTGCCTTTCCTGTAGGTGGGAAATCACAGAGGTAAAAATTTTCTTGGAAGACCGAGAACAAGCTTAAATATCAATTGTTACCTTGACAACAACCACATCTATGCCTTTGATAAGGAGGAGATTATAAGATTTTTTTTTTCCACAAACATTTGCCTATCTGCAAAGTAGTCCTTAAGTATTTAATTAATGGGTACAAAAGCCTAATCAAGCACATGAATTTAAATTGTTATTCAGAGAACACTAAGATCTATCACTGTGCTCTTTTTTTCTGGAAGACTGAGTTTCTCTATTGTAACACAGTTAGCAGAATGCCTGTTCTGAGTGGTCATCAGTCTCACCTTTGGACTTGGTTGAGATCAGCCATAAAGAGGTCTTTCTCCTGTGTACAGACATCATAGAATAGTTTGGGTTGGAAGGGACCTTAAAGATCATCGAGTTCCAACCCTCCTGCCATAGACAGGGACACCTCCCACTACATCAGGCTGCTCAGTGCCTTGTCCAGCCTGGTCTTAAACATCTCCAGAGAGGGGGCATCCACAACCTCTCTGGGCAACCTCTTCCAGTGTTATAAACCTCTCTAAGAAAAGCGATGGTAATGACCACAGTGGAGGAGATACATCATACAACAGCATCTGCCAGTAAAGCAGGGAGAACAGAAGGCTCATCAAAGAATCTTTTTCAAAGGGGTTGTTCTAAAAGTCAGTGTTGTTGCCTCAATACCAATAGTACAAAGTTGGTTTCATAACTCTTCAACACTGATATATTGATTAATGTATTGTACTCCAGTTTTGTGTTGTATTGCTTACATTATTTTATAGTGGTTGTTGTTACTTGTTATGGTTTAGACCTCAAAACAGGAAATATTTATGCAAGTAAACCTGATTCCAGAAGAAAAAGTGTGTCATGAATTTGATTCTTCTTTACCTGTTCCTATCTGTTGGAGCAGTCCATTCTTATGGCATCCAGCTTCACAAATTGAAGTGGCCTCGGTGCTACTCGATCTGACACAAGTGCTGAACTAATCTTTGGCTCAGTAGGTGGTGAGAGAATTCCATCAGATCCCTTTAACACACCTTCCCTGACAGCTCACTGCTGAACTTAATGAATGAGGTAATACCATTCCAATTACAAAAGAGATCCTCAGATTCTTGTGCTGATAATTTGGTTCTGAGAAAGCAGCTCATGTTTTCCCCATGGGAAGAAAGAAAATATTTTTTTTCATTTGACTCCAATATCTGGATATCCAATCTGGATAATTTTTTAATATAATTTAAAATTACTTACATTAAAAATAATCTATTGTTTTTAATTAAGAAAATGAAACATGCATGAAAAATAAGAAAGGTCATCAAACATTAGTTTAATCTACCAAAAATACAGTTAATCTTTCAGGATAGGACTATTTTTAAAAGTATAGGAATATAATCTTGTACATTTTTGGGGCCTGTCTTGCAAAGATTAAACTCCACAGAAATTAGTACAAAGGAATTACTCAAATAACTAAAGAAAATGTAGCTTAACTAAGGGGTATGCTGTTCATGTTTCAACAATGAATATATTGTGGACTTATTTTAAATGGTTTGCTTATTTTGAATCTGCACTGGATCTTTCTTTGTGCACAAAATTTCTCCTAGAGTACAAAGAGGCTCTAAAATACATACAGACTGTCTGAGGATTAAGAACCTACAGTCAGGAGAAGATGGAAAGTATTTCCCTCACAAAATGCTAGGGGAAAATGCTAATTAAGCATCAAGTTTGAAATGTGTAAAAAACTACTCCTGTCTCTGTATGCCTTCTGCTATATAAAGTACCCATGGGCTGATAGACACATTCCTCTGGGAACCACAGAAATCACAAAGCTCTCAAAGTGTCTGAAAAGTCAACATAGAAAAGATGTATATGAATACTGAAACAGTGAATAACCTTCAAAATCATCTCCTCCTTTGATTTGCCCTAGCCTCACTTATCACCTCTAGTACTGAAGTCATCTTCCCAAGCTGGTCTTCACCCAAAACCAGTGCTTGACACAGAAACCTCAGTGAAATGTGCAAAGAGAAGTGGGGTGAATTAGAGACTTCCAGTGTTGCAATTAATAATGATTTGGCTCCTGTCCCATACAGACTTGACATCGTTTTTATTACACCTGTGGATTGCAAGGGATCTACTCCAGCAGTAAATTTTACACCCAGAGGGACAAGTATTTGGTTCTGATGTTTCCTGCATACTGTAATGCATGCTAAAAAAGGGGTGTTTCTTTTGGCTGAGAAATAGAAAACAAATCCAGCAATCCCCTTTTGACACTCTGAGGTTGAGGATCCCACTTTGAGGCCTGCAGTATCAATGTTTTGCAGTGTTTGAGATGCATGAAGGAAATCACAGATGTAAAATCATTTCACAGAA
>VZTY01025657.1:7074-52928 GCA_013400935.1 Turnix velox
TTTGTCTTCCTTAATGGGCGTTGTTAAACTACCTAGCCTGTGCCCATCCTCCACGAATTCCTCTGTTTTTCTTTAAACATTATACAACGGTAAACAATCTTACACACAGTAATAACAAGTAAAAATATTAGTACAAACACAAACCAGAAAATTTACCCCATTCTACCTCAAACCAGGACAGTAGTTCAGAAGTTTTCGTACTTCTCAGGATGTAGATGTTATTGTATTTTTGTCATAGAATAAAGTGTGCTTGAAGAATGAATCTTTTTTTCAATGAAACCTAAATGTGCCAGTATGTTCTTCCCATATTATTTATTATTTTTATGTAGGAATACATTTCTATGTAATCAAAAGGTTTGCTCTGAAGGCTATTTATTATATCTCCTTCAGCTGCCAACAGGGCTCTCAAATTTCTACCAAATAATCTATTGCTATGATATCTTGTTTTCAGTACTTAAAAATTACTTTTCATATGCATGCTTATTTCACTGGAAGAGTAGTTTTACATAGAAAGACCTAAATTTTCCAAGATCCCAGCCAAAGCTATGAGGATCAAACAAAATGAGGTATCTCTTTTTTTTGGGGCGGGGGGAAGAGAAATTATTTTTCCTACTAGAAATCACTTCTTCTAGTACATCCAATACTTTATTATTCATGAAAAAAGTAGTTAGTTAGACCAGAAAAAAAAAAAATCTTCAGAGGCAACAGATCATTGTTTTTTGGCTTGAGATTTTAATATGCATAAAATATTTTCTGAGAGTAGTTTATCTGCAGCCATGTTTAACTTCTTTTTTCTTCATTGTAGCTTGTCATCCAATTAGACGAACACAACACCATCAGTAACAAAACTTTCCATAATAATGCAACAGGAAAGTTCCATTAAATTCACACACAGAATTAAGGAAAATAATGTTTAATATATGCAATACCCTACTGAAGGAACTTTATAGTAACTTACAAGAGATGTATGACTGTTGTAAATATTGACAAGTTCTTGTAAAGTAGTTGCTAAGAAACGCATACATTCCAAAATGGATTAATTATTTTTTATTATTGGCATAAAAGCTGAATTCACATGCAGACAAGACAGGATAAAATGTTGCCCTGAATTTCTAACCATCAAAGGGTAACTCCAGCTAACAACTATTCTTATCATAAAGGTGAGATAATTGGCCCTAACTGTGCTGAATTACTGTGAATGAGCACCTGGGTAAAGCTGCTGGCTGAGTACACAAAGCAGTCCTGTGCAAACACTTGTGTACAAGTGAAAATTGTGTAAAGTATGACAGCTTGTTTTTATTTTTAAAGTGGATTGTTTAATAGAGATCAGGACACAGGAATAAACACAGAGAATATATTGATTTTTAGTCCTAACTTTTCATGTGGATTTGCCATGGTGAATATTCTTTATGTCTTTCCCTTCTGTTATGGAAGAATAATCTTTTTATTATGGCACAAATTTACTTCTATGTTCTTTTTGTACCATTAACTTGAAGGACCTTGTATTTCCTTATAGATCTCAGATTTTGCTATCTGATGTAGAAATCCACAGTCATAGTTGGAAAGAACCTTAAATACAGGATTTGATTTCTGTGGAATTTGTGGTGGTAACTAGTATGAAAAGAAGTTTATAACTTTTATGATAAAAATGGTGAGAACAATAACACATACAGCACAGAATAGTGATAGAACTAATATGTTGGTTACCTATACTGTGGCAGAACCATCATTCAGGTTCAAATGATATTTTGGCTCAGAAAAGTCAGTGAGTGTCATGTATATCCAAGGTACTGCATAGAACAAGCTAATCATTTGAGGTTTTATCAGAACATTCTATCATTTGATAAATATTCGGTCAATCAATTTGATGGTGACTGCCATGGATTTCAGTTAGAATCAGCAACCATTGGTGAAGAACAGCAATATACCTTAAAGAGTTTGCAGTTTCACAGTTATTTTATTCAGCCATCCAGATTTATGCTTATATGCATTGAAGAAAAAAAAAAAAAATTATGCCACTTCTCACTTGCGAACCATGTGAAATTAAATTGCCCTCCCTTCCATTGCACCAGGAAGAATTTAATGTAAATAAATTCTAACTTTATCTAAACTATAATTTTCAAAATGATATGAAATGCAAACTGTGTCATGCTTCTTCTGCTATTCTCATCAAATAATCACCATCAATGATGATAACTCTTTAAAAATATGTAAAGGACCATTGTCATAATATCTTACTATCCTAAAGTTTCACTTCAGCCTTCACGTTTGAAAGATGATAATGGATTTTACCAAGAAACCTGGGACTAGCAGCAATTTTTTAATATCTGCTTCCATATTATGCTGTGCTTTATTTACCTCTACTTGAAATAGGCTCTTCTTTCACAGTAAATGCATTCTGACACCAATAAGGCTGGGTCCTTATGGTGATATCATACAAAATGTCCAAGACTTAGAGGATGAAAAATATGATGTTCTTCATAAAATCATCCCCTAGCAAGCTCATGTGTATAATCTGTGCATTTTTTATTTGTCTATAAATAGGTCAAAATGGAGACCAGTAAATTTGCATGATGGGAACTGAAATAGTTCCATGAGAGTGTTTTAAATGCACCTCCTTTTTGCAGATTCCAGAAGACCTAGGTAGGGATGCCAAAAAGAGATCTTCTATTTTGTGGCCTGACTAATAAATGAAAAAAAAGGAGCTTTGTTTTCAAAGCTGATGTTACACATGTTTCTATAGTAACCAAAGCATTCACTTACATCAAGGTTTCTATTTTGTAATCTTTTGAAATACACTGTTACTGTTAGTAATTCTTTTCCATGTTTTGACTTAAAAGTGACAAGTTGCAACATTTACTGAATTATTTGTTGGGTGTCTCAATGGACCTCCTTGTAAAGAACATTTATTAAATATGATGGGAGTCATTTAGTCATGCAACAAGAGGTGGGGAAAGAAAAGGAAGTTTGATCTTATGAAAAAAACAGCTCTACCACAAATGTAATCTAGTTAAACCATTTATATTGGTTGTCCTATGCCTTCTGCATCTCAGAATTAGAGCATTTGATCAGATGGTCAAACACATCATTCTGCTGCTACTGAAAAATGGGTCATGAGGTGAAATACCGTTTCTGGTCTTTATAATGGCAAAAGATCGGCCAGTGTTACCCTGTGTTGTTAGCAGGAACATAAAGCCGTTACTATCTTTCAATGCAGTGCAACTTTTTTTCCATTTGTCTCTTAATATGCTTTGCGATACCTATTCAGTTCTGAAAGTTTGAATTGCTAAAGAAAATGCATTTTTATCCTTGTCTGTACTAACTGCTGGATGACATTTTTCTTTAATAACATCCCAGGTTTTTTGTAAGAGACATTGATATCTATCACATAAGGGGGAATATTTTAATACTTCCTATAAAGTGTAACTCCCATCTGATGTTTCTTTTTTATATTGGATTTTTGTCTATCTTCACAATACTATTTATGAGTATTTTACTTGGGTGTATTCCCTCTCATTCTGTGTGGAATCAAATGTTAAAAGGCATTTTGATATCTTATGATGTATTGTAAATTTGTACATTCCAATGCTAAATTTTAATTAATTTATCAGTATAGTTTAGAGTTAATTCACTGAATCACTACTGGTTTTCTCAATGATGAACAGCAGGAACATGCAGAAACTATTTTTTAGGAAAGTATAAATCCCATTGACATCCAGTGGATCCAGTGATGTGCAAAATCAAATATCCATTATTTTCTTGGTATTAGATTGTTCCTACATCACTCAAGAAACACTTCATTCTTCTTGAAGCATAAGTGAATACAGGTTTCAAGTCTCCTCTCCTTGGAGGCCAGATATAGGTGTCTCCTACATACAAGCTGTCCAGCCATCCAAGTCAGTAGCTATCCTCTTTCTCATAGAATATATGCTATGTTAGTTGCTTTTCTTATTTACACATATTACTGTATCTTAAATACATTGCTTAATGTAAAAAAAAAAACCAAAAAAAATACCCACCAAAAAACCCCAAAAACAAAGAAACACAAATTCATGACTGTAAGGGAAGAGTAGAAAGATTAGAAGAGGAACTATAGCAGGTGAGTAGTGTAAGCATAGCAAGATGGAAAATGATTCTAAGAGAAAGGGATAACCAAATTGAATAAATAGGAACCCTGGTATAAGATCATAAAAAGCCATCATAAAAACACCAAAAAAATTTAAGCCAACACCTTGAAGGGTTGTCAATAGTTTTTAACTTAATAATGGGCATCCCATTTGTAGGAATATTTTGAAAGCATTATCACTGTGTATACAATACACCATCAGCTGAAAATCTAAGGGAATTTAATTGTAGACATAATTTTTTTGTGGGACAGGAATGGTGATTAATCAGCCTTGCAGGAACTAGCACACTAAAGAGCAATGAATGGGGTAAAAAAAGTTGACACATCTGAATGGCTTTTAGTATCATAAATGAAAAATCAAGCAATTAAGAAAGACTTCACTCTTCATAAATTTCCATTAAGAACTAGTCACTTTAATGGTTATTTCCCTGAAACATAAAGAAAAAGTAACAATCCATACTGACCACAGTGAGGTATGTTAGAAGCGGTTAAGTTTTTGTTTTACTAAAAACTAAGTACTGTAACAAAGGAGAATAGAAAAAAGAATAATATTTCAGTCTAATTTCTAAAGGCTTAGAAGTCAGTTCACAAGGCACTGAACTATACAGATTACAAACAGGTCTTAGAACATGGTTGTTACAGGTGACTTCAACAAATGAAGCAGAACAATACAGTGACTCAAATATCATCCATCAAGTTCCTGGAATGCGCAGAGAGATACTTAGTTGCAAAATTGTTAGATTTGCCAATGAGGAATGAGGCTCTGCAGAGCCTGCTATTCACAAACCAAAAAATCTGACTTGTAATATCTCGATTAGTGAAGCCTCGGCTGAAGTAATGACAGTATTGTAGAGTTTAGGATCTTGCTGAGCACTCTAAAGATTATTACTAAAAGTGTTAAGATTTTCAAAGAGCAAACTTCAGCTCACCCAGAATTCAGCTGAGAAGGATTCTGAGAGAATCTTCCACGAAGGATAAAGGAACCAGCAATAATTGAGAGTTTTTCAAGAATGATTTGTGGAAGCACAAAAAATAGTTCATTACCTGTAAAAGAAATTGAAGTAGGAGGAACAAGAGATCCCCTTGTCTCAACTCTGAGCTTCTAAATCTGCTCTAAACCAAAAGAGATAAGTACCAGAGGAAAAGTAGATACCAATTGAGAACTAAAAGGGCATTTTCAGGATGTGCAGATATAAAGTTAGAAATGTAGATATGCAGTTAGAAATGCAAAAGCTCAGCTCAAAGTGAAATAGCTAGAGATGTCAAAAACTGTGAGGAAGGTTTCTTCTGATATGTAAATTAAGCAGATACAGGAGGACAATGCTGGATTGCTGTTAAACAGGAGAGGTAATTAGTCATGAGAAAAACTGAAAAGGCAAAGGTTTTCTACTTTCCTTTCACTTCTGTCTTTACCCAGCACTGTTGGGTCCAAGGCCTTGAGAACAGTAGTCCACACTGATGCAAATAGAGACCATAGAGATCATCAGTGAGGAGTTGGTACATGAACTATTGCAGGAGCCTAAATATTTATCTTGGGTTCAGCTCTATCTGGGGGTGTTATCACAAATCAGATGAAGCACATGATGGGCAGCACAGCACAAATTCAACAGTGGCAAACTGTGTTTCACAAACACATTCATCTGTTATGACAAAGTAACATGCTTAATTGATGAGGATGGAGCAGGAGACATTGTCTACCTGGATTCCTTCAAGTTTTTCTATCATATGAGGAAAAGCTGAGACATACTTGTTTGCTCAGCCTTGAGGAAAGGGAGAACTTATCACTGTGTTCTAGTATTTAAAACGTGGTTACAAAGATGAATATGCCCATTCACAAGGAGTCACATGGAAGATGACGGATAATGGGTACAAGTTACTCCTGAGGAGATTCTGATTGGACAAAAGAGGATAAAATTACACAATGAAAACCATTAGCCAAGGGAAATGTTCTCCACAGGGCAACCATGTATTCCTCATCATTGAACACTTTTAAGATTCAGGTGGCGATTGTGTTCCGTCACTTCTAGACTATGCTTTTGTCAAGAATGTTTGGACTTGATCATCATTGAGGTCCTTTTCAATCTGATATTCTATGATACTGAAGTACTCTTTCCATATATCTTTGTTCTTTTCAGTTGTTTTGTCAGTGTCAATTGATTTCAACTAATTGAGCCTATAGAGACCTAGTCTGGAAGAAAGAAATTTCTTGTTTTCAAAACTATTCAAATTTATCACTTAGTAATTATTACATGATCCTAAAGAAAACATACTGATGCTGCAGTGAACAAGAGTAAATTGTATTTTTTACATAGTCAATAATAACTATCCATACAATTCAGTATTACACACAAAAACTTTAATTACAGGAATATTATTAGAACATTGTAGGAACTTACTCAGTCCTTGTTTTTGTAAAATGCTTGAAAATAGTTGACCTAAGGCAGATATCAAATGAACAAATTTTAATAAGCCTGAATCATTGAAGACTGGAAAGTGTATAAGCAATTTAAATGAGTCTTGTAATGAACAATGTCAAGGAATTTTTTAAATAGAAAAGCCCATTTTCCCACCTGCGAGACGGTGATGTTATTGTGTGTGGATGATCTTGCTGTCTAGACTACAATTAGCCAAATAACTCATATTTATTTTTTACTTTCCCAGCCTAGCGCAATTCTATTTATAGTTGTAAGTTATGCTATTTTTTTATATTTAAAAATTAAAATCTAAGTTATTTTTCACTCAGTCTAGCCAGATTACAAACTGTGCAAACCATATTTTTCATGCCATCTTCAAATAATATCACTAAAACTCAGAGCATAATCAGTTGATTTTACAACTCTTCATTGCAGTTAAATAGCTCTATTAGACTCCATAAAGCCTTAGCTTTAACTAATAGCTGTAAGAGTCTTGCATTTTTCCAAGGATGCTCATTTCCTAGGTATCAATCAAGATACATAATAATGTTTTACATCAGAGAGATCAATCTAACTGAGATCATGCAAATTGCAACATCAAAGGAATTATATTTAGCTCCACAGTACAAAATACTTTTCCTAGGGCAAGCAGTGAGAAATGAGTGAGTAAAACATATACCACTGGTGCCTGAAGAGCATCCAGAAAGAAAATTTGTAGGGAAAAAATCAATGTTACTTGAAAACAGTGTATTTCTTCTTTCCATGACCTTCTGCTAAACCAGTAGTACATGGGTTTTAGCTGATTGATTTTGAGGGAAGAAGGGAAACTTGGAGAATGCACCTCTTTCTTCATTTTCCTTACAGCTCTCCAAATGTAGGCTTTTCTATATGCTGCACAGAATCTATGTGTTTAAATCAAGTAACTTAAAACATTAAAAGAAAATACTTACAGAACAATGATCATCTTTTTCATTTAAACTTCCAAATGTTTAATGTAATGTGGGTGGCTGTGCCCTTCACAGAGATTTTGAATCCAGAAATGTGTATGGTCTCCTTTTCTTCTTTTACCTCTCAGTACTATTCAGACACATTTTAAAAGGGAGAGTAACTGCCCTTCTTTCCTTGTTCCTGCTTTTTTTCTTCTAAAAAGAGGGAATAATAACTTTTCATTTTCTTGAATCCTTTGATTTTTCACCTACTACCATTACTACTATTTTTAAGCTGCACCTGCTGAAATGCTCAGTGGAAGAAATTACTTTGCTTCTGCACTTTGAAGCCTGGGAAATGACTGGTCCCTCTAGTCCCATTATCAGCATTGAGACTGTGGGCATGTTGCTAAGAAAGCCTGATCTTCTCCTTCTCCTGAGCTTCAGCCTTGAGGCTGGCAGTGTCATGACTCCTGGGATACACGGATGATGGGGCAAACTATCATCCTGCAGAAGCCAGAATAGTCAGAGTTTTGTGGGGTCATGTAAACCAGGTGCATATAGGCCCAGAAGGTTAAAGTCAACATCATCTTTGAGTCAACACATGAATAAACAGCTACTTTCCGAAATCAAAGAAAAAATTTTATAGTCCCACTGAATGAAATTATCTAAACTTTGTGTCACTTAAATATCACATTCTCACCCTTTTTGCAATCTCATAAACTGCTAGATATGGAAGTACTTTTCTAGAAGCTGTGAATTGAGGAATATCTGTATTCCATAATGTAGCCTAACACAAGATAGTCCTTTCAGTGGCAACAGAAACAATAGGAGTTTCTGGTTTTAATGTAATTATTTTATACAGAAATGCATATTTGCAATATTTACATATATTTGCATATTTACTTATTTTAAGTAAAATTTTAAACAAAAATATCATCCCTGCTAACCTCCCTCCTCCAAAAGAAAACTCAGCAACAGATCTTCATAAGGGTGGAAGATACAGAAATAGTAAGAGCAGATACTATCTGTTTTGTGTTGTCTGTTCTGTCCTAAGTTGACAGTTTTAATAAAGAATATATATTAGATCTCCTAAGAGAGCAGGTATTCCATCTTCAGATAATTTCACAAAATTAGGTTTTAAAATACTGACTTTTACATTGGAAAAACAAGAGATACTTTAAATCCAGCTGAGAATCAGTTCTGTCAGAATATCCATTTTCAGGGTGAAAATATTGCCTTTTAAATTCAATTTCCTTTAGTCTGTCTCTGTTGCCTTTGTATTCTTGTTTTGTGATCTCTTGAGAAATCCTTAGGTATTGAGACTTTTTCTAAGAAATCTCATCCTGTTTACAATTCTTGTTGAAACTGTTATGTCTCTGTAAAATACATCAGTTTCAATAAAATTTCAATTTCTATCCCACCCTAAGTAGCTTAACAGCTTTAGTAACTGTGTGGCAGCAATAAAACCTGCTTCCACAAAATTGTTGCCTTGCTTCAGAGAACTTCTGTGTTGTTCTTTAATATAGGTACAATGTCTCTGCAAAAAAAGAGCCTTGCCTAGGTTTGACGTACAATTATTTTATTATCTGAAATACTTTCAGAGTGAAACAAACTTTGGAACATCTGGGGTTTTTTTTTTGTTTGTTTCAAAGAATCATAAAATAGCCCAGAAAAAGAGCTTAGACAAGATTACCTAACACTGTCCAATTATATCTTGAAGACCTTCTGTGATAGAGACTTCACCATGTCTCTGGAGAGATAGTTCCAGGTAATGATTGTTCCTACTGCAAAGACTTTTTCTTCTGCCAAGAGAAAACCTCTCACTGTTTAGTGTCATCAGAAAACATGGTGAGAGTGCTTACAGTTCCATTATCCAAGACATTTATGAGGATACCAAGTAGCACAGAGCCTGGTATCAATCCCCAGGATACCGAACTTGTGACAGATGGTATGAATAGAAACCACTGATCATCACCCTCTGAGTGTAGTCTATTATCAAATTTATTTCACATCCAAACCGTAAATTGCTAGGTTTTGGTTTTTTTGCTTTTTAAAAATTAAATTAACCTATAAAGTATCTAGGAACATTTCAGAGAGAAAAGTATCCTAAGAGGTATGAAAAAACAAAAGTATATGACCAATTTATTTAATGGTGGGAACAATCCTGGAAAGCTATTACAGCCCTAGAACTTGAATTAAGAATAAAATGAGCATTTTTAAGCATTAATGAGAAAATAGTAGCAAAGAAAATGTGAGTAAAAATAAAGCTACATTCCTTTAACTTTGTGTATTTTATACTTAAAATAATCAAGCAATTTAGGATTAAAAGCATTCCAGAGTTTAAGCATATGTTTCCCAAAAAGCTCATAAGAACATTTATGATCTACACTGCTTGGATACTTAAAGAGATACGACGATTGGTGTAAGAAGGGGCTGACCTCCACGATCAATGTGATCTGCCAGAATCCGTTTATTGTGAGCATGAGACAAGCTTATATACAGTGATGGTTAATTATCAATGCTACTAACATACTGATTGGTTACAGGTTACATTCTTGCATTAATGTAAGACCCTCCTCTTAGAGTTCTTCTGCCAACACACAAGGCCGTTGTTTACCTTGCCCATTCTTGACTCCTACTTAGTTCCCATCGCATAGAGGACTCTTTCCCAAAACAATGGATTCACAAACAAGCTCCAAGGCCTCAGGTGGTTTGATAGGATTTTTCTAAGGCCCTGAGCTGAGCAGCTGTTAACTCTTTATGGCCTGTGCCCATACTGCAACAGATACTAAGACTACCATATATATGAAATAAAGACATTCAGAGACCTGCTGAATAAACCAGGAATGCTCAGGTCTGTTCAAGGTGAAGTTCTGCATGATATAAGAGTGGTTTCAAAATCAGATTAAATTTACAGAAGAGGAAATAGACAAAAAAATCCTATAAATAACATTAGGGCTGTAATGAAATACAGAATTAGAAGCAACAATGTAGCACATATACTTCTCTAAAAATCTCCCAGAAGACTATTAACAAAAAAATTTATTTTCTGGGTCTTTTTAGTTGTTTATTTAGTTTTAGTTATTTTTTTCACTAGAAGATGATTTAATTTTCAAATGGCCTTTGCAGTCTAATTTTGATGAAAGAGTTTAAAGAAGATAGCTTGATATTTTCTAGTACTTTCATATTTGTATAATAGTATAGTATACTGGAAGCTTTCCATTTTTATTGGACTTCAATACAACAAAATAAAAATCTAGTTCATTCTAATAATTCTGTATATAATATAAAGGCATCAGAGTATCATTTTTGAATAATTAATCATTTTGTACATAAATAGCTATGGAAAATACATTCAAATATGCTTGAAATAAAAATCAAGAAAAAAAAAAATCCAAATCCCTCAAAACCCCACATTGTATGTTGTAGGCATACATTTCAACATAGGCCACTGTTAGCAAGTGGAACAGTGTCAAATCTGCCTGTTTTATTTCAAGAATTAGTGATCTATACACAATTCTTTATTTCCTGGGTTTATTATATTATCCTTTTTTTTTTTCCTTCTTGAGCTGGTGAGAATAATCAACTTCATTGCTTTTGTTGCAGACTAGCAGGCTAATGCCTTGATGTACTAAACCTTACAGTCCTCTGGATCCTTTTTTTGTACAACAGCATAGGTGATGTCAGTGCTTTCATGGTTTAGGCCATTTATGTTTCTTTAGATATCACAGATGACACTGTATATTTTTTGAACAACTATGGAGGTATGTGTATAGTTTTTGTGAGTAAAAACTTTCACTATAAAACATGTCTTTTTAAATAGTGAATTTTTGGTTTTTTACTTAGCATTAATTTAAGTCCCAATTACTTGTTTTATTAATTGCAATTTAACACTTTCAGTGTTCTTTTGAACACTTACAGGGAAATAAAAAAAAAAGAAATTACTGAGGAATGCATGACCAGATCACCTCACTATGGTGCTTAGTAAGTCAAGAATGTCAACAGCCCTGACAAACTGACACGGACCTACACTACTTCCACCTCCCAAACTAAGTTATCTCTGTATTTATTTTCTGAAAAATTCTAAGAATTCCCCATCTGAGCACCAAAAGAGGAAAATATCAGAGTATCTCCCACCACATCTTCTCTGTCTTCACATAGTCAATCATTGATGCTCTGGGAGACATGAAGTAAGTCGCCAGTTGTTTACCATGGAAAACAAAGTATAGGATTGAATAAGGTTGAGTTATAATCATTATCCTCATGTAGAAATGCATATTGAAGAAAGTGCACTGCATCAAGGTCTCTCCAGTATGGACAATGATGAAAGCACCAAACCAGAAGTCACTACAGCCAAACCACCTTCACAAATATGTTGCAGAAATTTTCAAAGAAATTGAATCAAAATAGATCAAAAAACCTCTAAACAGTGATTACTTGATTATCTGTTTATAGTTTCAAAACTAAAAATTCCTCCTCAAGGAATTTCCAATTTTAATTTTAAGTGCATATCAAGTTATACCAGGAAGAGGACACCTCTCACCAACTCAATCTATTTCCCCCTATCTGTAGATTATAAACACCTAAAACTGTTTCAATGCCTACACTAAAAATAGTCATATTTTTATGCTTGAACTAGCAAGCTGCTTAGTTCTATTGGTCTTGCAAGTCATACTGATAGAGATGTTGCCTCAGTAATCTCCGCAGCTCTTTATCTCCAAGTCAGACTGTTTCTCCACTTCTGAAACCTTGAGATCCCCGCTGAAACAGTAGCAATTGCTTACAAGGGGAAGTAATGTTGAGGAAGTACTTAACATATATCTAGCTGTCTTTTGTGCAATAAAGCAGCTGGAAGCAAGGAGGAAACTGCCATTCTGTGACCAGGCATCTCTCCATGGGACAACATCAAGTGATTCTTGGTTCACCGATAGTCCACAGATCTCAGTTTGCCTTAAGAAACAAATCACTGGTCTCATTATCCTGGTAAATGCTGCAGGGCAACTCAGAGGCAAAGAATCTCTTCTACTTTGGAGGCAATCTGTACCTAGATTGCCTTGGGAACCAGAGGAAATCCTTTCCTCAGGAGACTACCTCATTATCTTTGTGACTGCACTATTGCTGAATTCCAGAGAGGAGCCTAGGATGGAACATGGGTGAGAATAAGGACTAGAGAGGAGCAAGGACTCTGCCTCTTCAAAATTCATCCCTTTATTATGAGTAAAATGGCTTATTATAGAAGTATTAATTTAGAAGCTACACATTTAAAATGGGCTAAATTTGAAAGGGTATGAAATTATTTCAAGGGGGGAAATGCTCTCATATGGAGTTTGTCTTTTTCTGGGAAAAAAAAGTGTGACATAGTGCACTTCTAAAACTTTAACTTTATTTATAAATGAAATTGCTAACATTAAAAGTCTGAGTTTCGCAAATTACGTGGGGAAAAAAGAAAAGACTTAAAAATTTTATTTTACAACTTTCACCAAAAATCCTCCCACTCTGGAGGGTGGATGCTGCAACTAAAAAAAGACATTCACACCTGAAGACATTAGGATTCTTACTAGTTGTATTCCAAGTCTCTCCTCAGCTATTTCCCACAAAACAGGAGAAAGACCTCCCAAAGGAACTCTGAACTCATACCTGCTTCCATATTTTAATAAATAAGCTAACCATTGTATTCCAACACAAATGGTAAACCAAATTTTTGTTCTCAAGCTACTAGTCTCTTTCTTTAACTTTTATCCAAAATGGAACCTTACAATTACTTTCCTAATTTTCAAAGCTCAGGCATATAATTAATCCTCTTAATTTCAAGAAGTTATATGTCAATGAGAATGGATGTGGAGGTAACATATACTAAAAAGCACTTGATAATGTAATTGTTGAAGCAAACTACAAGTCATCTCAATGTAAGAGTTTGACTCGCAAACCTGAAAAATTTCTCAAATCCCAGATATGTTCCCCAAAATTTGTCCACAGTGTCTTTTAAAAAAATAGATTATTATGATTGCAAATTGAAAGACTGATGCCTCCAAATTCTGGATAAACAAACTACATCTTAGTAATTACTGAGCTGAGGTGTGAATTAGTAATCACATAGTGAAAGCATTTCAGAAGCTGGAGAATCTGTCTTTTTAAAGTTTAGACTTTTACTTGTTTGAAGTATTTGAGCTTGATAAGTGATTTTTTGCCAATTTTGGAGGTTTTTTGTGAACTTAAAATCTTCCTAATTTAGGAATTAGGAAGATTTTAAGGAATATTTAGGAATTCCTAAATATTTTATGGAACCTGGGATTAGTATGTAAAAATCCTCACTTCACAGTAGCATCCACTGAGCTAGAACTCTGAGGTAACAATGTGGTTTTATCTAGCTTTTGCTTGTCTCATGTTCCTCCCACTCAGTGCACTGGTACTGTGTTACTCAGCATGGGTGCAAATCTTATGTCTACAGAAAGTCTTACGTACCTAAGTTGACATTGTGTTTCATTTTGGGACATATATCCTTAACTTTTAGGCACTATATCTCCAAGCATCATACAGTTTAATCTCTTTCTTTGATTTCAAGGAATTCAGATCCAGTCACTGTGTATATGTGCAGTAAAATACGTGCACACTAGCATCTATAAAGCCCAAGAACACAGAGGAACAAAATACTCTATTTGGACTGCAAAAATGTCTGAATATAAATGCCTCTTTCTCTCCTGGGTTCTACAGTACAATAAAGAAAAATTAAAAAGCTCTGGTGTTGAACGACACCAACCTGCTGAGAGATCATACTCAGTTTGAAATCTGAAACAGTTCCAATCCAGTAACAGCCATAAAACAGTAAAAAACCATCTGAGAAAAGTCAGAACTCATTTGTTACCTCTGAGGCTTATGAAAGATTTTTTGTGCCTTCATCCCTAAGCAAGAAAATAACCAACCTCTCCCATAATTCTCTAAAAGTTAACAGCAAACACTCTAATCTCTTATCTTGATTAATGAGTCCATCCTGGACTTAAAAGGTGTTATGGAGTGGTTTATTAATAAATTTGAAGTGAAATATTTGTAAATTCTGTACTATTTTCTGTGAAGAAGGCATTAAGAAGAACAGAAAAATAGCTGACAGTATGAAGATTTAAGGAGAAGCTCATAAGTGTTAAGCCTCTGAGAAACCATCCTTTCATCCATAATTTCTATATACTAATCAAGATCAGTTCACAGTCTGCCCCAGGCTATCCTGTACAAAAAGATCTAAATGGACAATATTTCCTTTGACTGTAGTGATTGAAAAGTTTAAGAATATTACAAAAAATTGTAATTATTTAGAAAACTTGGTTAGTTATCTCTGATTTCAGACACTAAAAGTTATCAAAATCAGGAAAGATTAAGGTCCATCTTTGAAAATTGACCTTGTTAATGTTTATACATATGTAAAGGGTGAGTGTCAGGAGGGAGGCAGGCTTTTCTCAGTGACCTCCAATGATAGGACTCCGGGCAATGGGTGCAAGGTGGAACACAGGAGGTTCCACAGGAATCTGAGAAAGAACTTTTTCACAGTAAGGGTGACAGAACACTGGAATGGACTGCCCAGACGGGTTGTGGAGACTCCTTCCCTGGAGACATTCAAAACCCATCTGGATGCGTTCCTGTTTGACCTAGTCTAGGTGTTCCTGCTCTGGCAGGGGGATTTGACTAGATGGTCTCTTGAGGTCTCTTCTGATCCCTGATATTCTGTGATTCTGTGAAATTAATTCAATTGTGTTATTTCATGAAAAGCAGGAACATAAAAAAAATAAAAATCAGAAGAACACCTATTTAGAACATATAGTACTTTTTCAGCCTGCACTGATTGTGGTAGTAAAAAAATTCAGAAGGATCGTCCATACCAGATTTAAAACTAATATTTCTTTATTTTAGAAATTGATATGTACATCCTCTATGAAAATATGAGAGAGTTGAATTTTGCTGTGATCCTTTAACTGGAAAATTCTGATGATAGAGAGCAATTTAAGTATTTCCTAGGATAAGGATAAAATTTCAAGCTAAATCCAGACTGATTTCCAAGAAGAAAAAAAAAGAGGAATGTGGAATGGATATGAGTTTCACATATGCCATATAACTTTTCTAATTATACTCTAATCTAGTGCATTTCTATTTTACGTATTGAAATTACATAGAACTAATAGAAGATTCAAAGAATCATAATACAGAGTGCAGCCCTTCCCCTTCTATAAATCTAATAAATGCTCTGGATATTGAGCTATTTCATGAAAGATTTATTCAAATTTTCATAGAAAACTACAGAAATCTTGGTTTTTTTCAGTGGACAACAAAAGTGTTTAAATCTACACACAGTAAACCTTTCCTGCTCTGCTGTACTAAAAGTATGAGTTGCCTCTGTTAGCTTCTTAAAGTGAACTGTTTGTGGAACTTTAACAATATACTCAACCCAATCTACATAAATTTCCACGTGTCCAATATCTAGCCAACAATTTGGTAGCTCACAAATTACCATCCCCTGCTCCAAAAATGTCAAGAAGCCAATAACTCATTCAGAATTCCTTTTTCTTCCGACTCACTAATGATTTGCAGAGTGTGACTATTTTTAAATTAAGCAATACATTTCCAAGTTAACAATTCCAGTGTCACCCAGACAGGAATTACCTTACTTGTGAGCATGCTAAAATAGAAATTAAGAGAGTTACAGCATTCAGAAATTTTGTGATTCGTTCTTCTATTCACTGAGTAATATCTCTTGATTAACTGTTGCCTTGAAGTACAACAAATATTAGTGATGAACACATGAGCAAAATATTGAAGTGTTTTCTTATTATTGCAGTTGACATTGCTTTCACTCTGATGCTACAAGATGAATGTAAGATAATATATAATGGTTTAAGGTTACCACTTGTCTTGATTTACTTTGGATTGTGGTGATTGTCCTGGGTTAGGCCCAAAAGGCTCCTCCGAATGACAGGTGCCCCCCCCACATTCTCTCTCAAGAGAAGAAGGAATAAAGAGATCTATGAGTTTATGAGGATTCTAAACAACTTTAATAGGTGATGACATAATAGATAAGTTTAAGCAAAAAATATTAAGAAGATACAAAACTGTAACAAGCTCCCAGGATGATGATCACATCCCCAACATAGGGAAAGTCCCAGTCTGCGGTCAGTTCGATCAGGTGATGGATCTTGAGTCAGAGGTGACAAAAAGACAAAAGAAAGTGAAGCAGAGGAAACAAAGCATAGAGAGAAAAAAAGAGGGGAAAAAGAGGGCTGGCCCTTCAATCCCTCACCTTTCATACTGAGCATGGGGCAGATAGGATGAAATACTCCTGCTGGTCAGTTTTAGGTCACTGGCTTTGTCTGCTCCTCCTTGCATGTGGGACTTCTCTACATCTTCCCACTTCCAGCCCACCAGTGGGGCAAATGACAAATTTTCTGACCTTGATCACCATAGTGAACAATGGAAACAAGAGCTTCTTGCATTCCATTCCCTGGTATAATCAGGTCTTATCAGTTTGGGAGTGAACAGTTTTTGAAGAGTGTGCAGTTAATTTCAGAGTTTAGTCAGACACAAGAGGCCGAACTAAAAAGTGAAATTACAGACTAGAAATTTATGTATTTTACCTCAAAACAGGACAATGATGTTGAGAGAAAATTTTTATGGAACAGTTCAAAGTGCTGATAAAAACCAGAAATTGTAACTGCAGGATAGCATAGCACAGAATTGAAAAGTTCAGTTGCAAGGGACCTGTAACAACAATCTAGTCCCACTGCCCGATAATTCGAGTCTTATCAAAAGTTAATGCATGTTATGAGCTTTATCCTAATGACTTATAGGCACCAAGAGGCTGGGGCATCAACCACTTTTCTAGAAAGGCTGTTCCAGGGGTTTACTACCGTCCTGGTAAAGACATGTTTCCTAATATCAAGTCTGAACCTCACCAGCTTCAAAGTGTTAATACACAATGTCACTGGATCCCAGGAAGAAAAGAGAACCTCCCTCTCCCATCTCCTCCTCAGGAGGCTGTGGGAAGGAATGATTCAAATTAGGTGACAAGTCAGACCCAGAGGCAAACAAGATCCAAGAGCCTGTACGTAACTGTAGGAGTTATAATGTATAACATATGCTTAACTAGACACATGACAGAGGAAGACAAAATTTCCCCTTCCTCTCACTCAGATTTAGAATGAAGGAATCTTTTCTCTCCATTTGCTATGCTGGTCTTCTTGAAGATACAGTATAATATTCTTTGTCAAAGCACAGTATTAATAAGAAAGGAACTATGCATCAGCGAAGTATTCCACTGTAAAAACCAAAAGGTGGAAGTGTATATAATAATTTTTTCAGTCATTTCTTCTATCTAAGGCACACTGGAGTTAATTAGAATGTTTTCATAAGTGAGTTGCAAAAGGTAGCTCCCAGAGGGTATGAGTTTAGAAATGTTAAGTTTGGATTCATGCTGGCTTTCTTGGTTATTATGTGCCTTTCTAAAGCTTTAATTTCTAACAAATTTGGAATTGCAGTCACAGCAATTGCAGGAACATATTTCCATGTGCAAAACAGTCATGCCCTTCCCTGCTTGTAGCTGTGTGTTTGCTAGCTCTAGTACCATATAGCTGTGAAATGAACAGAGATGCATAAAATAGGCCAGCAGCACATACGTTAGGCAATTGATCATGAGACAAGAGTTTCCATGGAAAATCTGGAAATATGTTGCTAATATCCTTAAAATAACTAATATCCCTTTAAAGAGGGAGTTGTTATGAATTGATCTTGAGACTATGCTTGCAAAGGTAGTGGCACTGTACTTGCTGGGATTCAGGCAGGACAGGAGTTCCACAGTGACCTTGAAGCACAAAATAACAGAGATCCATTTCCTGTGGTGATGCCTCCTATCGTACAAGTCCAATGGAGGTTCTTTCATCCCCTCTTCATCCTGTGGATGCACAGATTGCTGTTACATTTCTGCCATTCTTTCTTGAGAGAGAACTTGTCTGCTTGCTGACTCCTGAAGGAAATAAATCAGGACTGAGACATTCAGATAGCTATGGAGAGCACATTCACTGAAGTTAAAACAGAAAAGAAGGAAAAAACAATAAATCAGGACTGAGACATTCAGATAGCTATGGAGAGCACATTCACTGAAGTTCAAACAGAAGAGAAGGAAAAACCAATAAACTAATACATAACTGAACTAAAGTAGGTGAGTGTCCTGGTTTTGGGCTAAAATTAATAAATTAGCCCCCCAGAGACAGATGGTCCTCCCTCNGGAATTGAAAAAAAATTTCATTGTTGAAAGCTTTTGTAATTTAAAAAATTCAATAAAATATTTCTTAAATCATGCAAAAAAAATTACCCTGTTTTTTTCAGTTGTCACTGTAGAAAAACAGTGCAGACACACGCAATTATAGCCCTTTTATTTGCTCCTACTAAGGGACAAATTATTAATTTAATGCTTAAAATTAAGCAGACACAACTCATTAACTGCAGTGCAGCATAGAATAAACTATAGACCTAAATCTATATCTAATAATCTATGAATTGGAAACAAAAATACTGGGTGCACCAGTTCATCTTCCAGTACCACACCAGTAAAATCTTACAGCACCCATGATACTGAAGGATGACAGTGGCAGGCAGAAAATTGTGGGTCTTCTCATAATCCCAAGTTAATGCACCATGCTCCAGTTTCACACCAGCCTGCTGCTCTGGGCTTCTAAAAGTGACAAAACCCCACGGTAGTTCAGAGAGCCAAAGTCTAGCTCAGTCCCTGTCAGCTGTCCTGCTCCACAGCTACTTAACACATCATAGTCACAGGACAGATTATCACCTTTTCATCAACAATACAGGACCTACATCTCCTTTACAG
This sequence comes from Turnix velox, assembly GCA_013400935.1. NCBI lineage: Eukaryota > Metazoa > Chordata > Aves > Charadriiformes > Turnicidae > Turnix > Turnix velox. The sequence goes on from VZTY01025657.1 coordinate 26,401, forward strand.
TCAGGGCTACAAAACAGTCTCCCTTGTAGAGCTCAGAACCTACACTACAGGTTTAGGCTCAGGTGAATAGAGCTTTGATAGCCTTTTAATGGACTTCAGAGAAAAAGAATGAAAACATTCATTCATAGCTGACAAAAGCAGAGCCCCCCAGCCCATTGGACAAATGAGATACTGCACCTCTCCAAGAAGCTTCTGCCTTATTGATGCCCCTCACCTGCCTCAGAACAAGATACCCTTCTATTGCCCTGATTGCTCATAGAGGCAACCCATAGGTGACTTTGAGGTGGTCACCAATCCTCCCACACATCCTTCCCCATGCCTGCTTAGCCAGGGGCCAGCAGGCCCTCCTAGCCGTTCTCCTCCCTCTGTGTTCTGTCAGAACATGCAGCAACTCATCAGTGATGTTCCAAAGTGGTAACTCTAGGAGCAGTATCCCTCAGATCCTACAGAGGGGCTGCTACACTTCCTCAGGGCTGGAAAAAAGAAGAGTGGGTGCAGGAAGCAAAGTGGGAACACCCGGTGGGAGAGGAGTCTCCAGTGGAGCCNGAGACAAATGTATGCTGATACTTCTCTGTGGATCAGCCTGTTGGCTTACTGTTCTGACATAGCAGATAGTCCCAGTCAGACCAGAGTTGGCTAGATCTAACCAGCAAGTCATAAAACTATATTACCTCAAACATATGTATATTGCCTTTCTGTTAGGCTGATGCTCAACCCAGTCCTGATGGTGAGATATCAGGGCATGTACATTCTTAAAATTTCAAAAATTTACATGAGCTTTCATGCAAATGCTGCTTGTCTTCTTTGGAATTTTATCTTGATTTCTCCATTAGGGACAAGAACCTATATCCACCTTATTTCCACTTTTGGTGCTCAATGATGCTCAGCTCTATCTAAAACAATGCTCATAGCCTTTAACTAAGCTGTATGGTGTCTGGTACATAAGAAAACAGTTTTAGAGTTGTAAAGTACATATATATATCTAGCACATAATGCAGCCCACAAAGTACTTCTTGACCTTGGTTACATTGGGAATCACTGTAACTGACTCAATAGCAGACATTATAGTATTCAGTTGGGACATCAGTTGCCTTCAAAACATTTCCAGGTTCAAAACCTACAATGCTAGCTTCTCTGTGATTTTTGCATCCAATGGTTCAGCCGCTGTGGCATCTTAACCCAACTTGAGTTGATGCTAGAAAACCATTCATTTGTATGATGTTCAGTTGTTTGGTGTAGATGAGAGATTTTCTGTGCTTCTAAAGTCACACAAACATTAATGAGAGGTATTTATGTGATTCAAAAGGAACACAAAGTGGAAACTGCAGGTAAATTGCAGAGTGCAGCAAGATATATCTCCTGAAACAAATGATCAGAAAATGACAGCTATTTGATGTAACAGCTGTGAAAAAGAAGCTTCATTGTATTTAACACATTATTTCTCATCCTGTATTATTCAGTTGATTAAAAAAAAAGTTTTCTGTTGATTAATGTTTTACATAACTAGAACTTAATAATCTGAGAAATTTCATCTCTAAAGGAAAACTGGTCCTTTCATACTTTCTAACTTTCTCTCCTTTCCTCTCTTCCATTTCTTCCCGTGAAGCAAAAGAGGATTTCATTTCTTCCAGAAACCGGATTTCACATCTGGAGAGACTAAACATTTAACCTCACAAAAAATGTTCACAGGATTAATGTTGACCTGAAATTATGTGTCTGTGTCTTTAAGGTGCAAGTATTTATGAACTGGGAGAACTAGGATAGGACTTAGGAGCTAGGAGATCCGGAACAGGTTTTTCAAAACAATTGGTTCAAAAAAGGGAAGAATTTTTTGAGACAAACTAAAGACTGGAGCGTAGTATTTTTCCCTTCATATCTGACACAGGTTATTGATTTTCATTGCCAAGTACCAAAAGAATCCACTCCTGCAGTTTCATCTAATGGCTCATGTCATTAGGTTATAGCTCAAGCCAGAATTTAAGAGTGGAGAAAACAACCTAGACCAGTTACTTCTTTTCCCCACTCACACATTGCTCCTTTAATAAGTTCATTAAAACCTGAACTTTTTCCTGTGTTATACTTAATTTACTTTTCCAAAAAATAGATTTAAGCTTTTATTTTGAAAAAGGTTAATATTTCTAAGGTGAACTAACACACACATAAGTAAGGAAACATGAATGAGGAATTGAAAAAAAATTTCATTGTTGAAAGCTTTTGTAATTTAAAAAATTCAATAAAATATTTCTTAAATCATGCAAAAAAAATTACCCTGTTTTTTTCAGTTGTCACTGTAGAAAAACAGCGCAGACACACGCAGTTATAGCCCTTTTATTTGCTCCTACTAAGGGACAAATTATTAATTTAATGCTTAAAATTAAGCAGACACAACTCATTAACTGCAATGCAGCATAGAATAAACTATAGACCTAAATCTATATCTAATAATCTATGAATTGGAAACAAAAATACTGGGTGCACCAGTTCATCTTCCAGTACCACACCAGTAAAATCTTACAGCACCCATGATACTGAAGGATTACAGTGGCAGGCAGAAAATTGTGGGTCTTCTCATAATCCCAAGTTAATGCACCATGCTCCAGTTTCACACCAGCCTGCTGCTCTGGGCTTCTAAAAGTGACAAAACCCCACGGTAGTTCAGAGAGCCAAAGTCTAGCTCAGTCCCTGTCAGCTGTCCTGCTCCACAGCTACTTAACACATCATAGTCACAGGACAGATTATCACCTTTTCATCAACAATACAGGACCTACATCTCCTTTACAGTCAGGGCTACAAAACAGTCTCCCTTGTAGAGCTCAGAACCTACACTACAGGTTTAGGCTCAGGTGAATAGAGCTTTGATAGCCTTTTAATGGACTTCAGAGAAAAAGAATGAAAACATTCATTCATAGCTGACAAAAGCAGAGCCCCCCAGCCCATTGGACAAATGAGATACTGCACCTCTCCAAGAAGCTTCTGCCTTATTGATGCCCCTCACCTGCCTCAGAACAAGATACCCTTCTATTGCCCTGATTGCTCATAGAGGCAACCCATAGGTGACTTTGAGGTGGTCACCAATCCTCCCACACATCCTTCCCCATGCCTGCTTAGCCAGGGGCCAGCAAGCCCTCCTAGCCGTTCTCCTCCCNCAGAACATGCAGCAACTCATCAGTGATGTTCCAAAGTGGTAACTCTAGGAGCAGTATCCCTCAGATCCTACAGAGGGGCTGCTACACTTCCTCAGGGCTGGAAAAAAGAAGAGTGGGTGCAGGAAGCAAAGTGGGAACACCCGGTGGGAGAGTAGTCTCCAGTGGAGCCCAGGTGCTCTTCAATTTTGGGGGAAATGGGGTGGAAAAGGGTTGATGTGTGGCAGAAGTAGGAGGTGGGGAAAAAGCAAAGTATGTGGAATCTGTTGAAAGGCAAACTGGGGGAAAAATGTAAGGACATGGACATATTTGGGCTATTTGGTGCTATTAGAAAGTCACAAGGATGATTCAAGGGCTAGAACACTCCTTTGAGGACAGACTGAGAGAGTTGAGGCTGTTCAGCAAGAAGTGCAGTTAGCTCCAGGGAGATCTTACAGGAGTCTACCAGTACCTGAAGGGAGTCTACAAGAAATCTGGGGAGGCACTGTTTACAAGGGTGTGTAGTTGAACGACAAGGGGCAATCGTTTTAAAGTTGAGCAGAGCAGATTTAGATTAGACATTTAGGAGGGAGTACCACACCATGAGAATGGTGAGATACTGAAATGGGTTTCCCAGAGAGGTGGTGGAGGCTCCATCCCTGGAAACATTCAAGACCAGGCTTGATGAAGCTCTGAGCAATCTGATCTAGTGCAGAAAAGCTAGTGCAGGGACATCGGACTAGATGACATTTCAAGGTCCCTTCCACTCTATGATTCTGTGATATCTGAAAGCCACATATTTATGATCCTTCACTAGTTAGGAAGTACTCTAATTGTATTGAAGTATTTGAGAAAGTGTGTCCCAAAGACAAAGGAATGAAGAGAGGAAGGTAAATTAGGGTACAGCTTTGTTATAAATTCTTGTTACTGATTTCACAAGTAAAGATAACTTGATTAGCACTATTTTAAATTAAGTTCTTGGGAAGAAGATTTATGCTGTCTAAGCAAGTGATGATTTTCACCATTTTTTGGAATGTGATTTACCTTGACTTTTCAGAAAATGCTTATTGAAGTAATTAATCAAAGAGTATCTATAAAGTGAAGGAGAGAAAAATCAGGCTCTCTTTCAATAGGTGCCATGTTGCACCATACTGCTCGGATGTGAGAAACAAAGAATTAAATAATTCACAAGAAAGGCAAGTTATGACACTATGGTTTTGGATCACTCTGAAACAGAACTTAATACTATTTGTTGTGCATACTTCAGAATAATTAGATTAACATATGAACTGCTCCTCACTCAAACCAAACTTTAAATTCATAGCTTTAGGATGCTGGTAATGCCCCACTCTGAAACTATTAACCTACAGAAATGAAAGCATTACAGGGTTCTGCTCTTCCAGAGGCTGTCCCTCCTGATCCTTGATTTCTCAGTAAGGGAATCAGGAGAGGAATGCATACTGTTTGGTAACCACTAGAAATTCTGGCAGAGCTGCCTGATACATCACAGTGCATTAGATCATAGCACACTTGAACACAAAGATTCCTTGGGAATGTAGGCGTGTGTGCAATAAGAAATATTAAAGAACAACTTTATTTATTAGGGAGTGTTTTTTTGTTTGGTTTTTATTGTTGTCAAAGTTCTGGTTGGGATAGACAACAAATACTTTATTTTACCTCTATTCAGGCAGGACAAAGCATGATTAATGGAGATTTATGAGCTGAAAAAACCCTTAACTACTTTTTTGAACTATTAATAATTAAAGAACAAAAATAAGAATAACAAAAAAATTAAATAACCATTAAATAAAAATGCAATATTAATAGTAAAATAATTAGATTTATATGATATGCACAAAACTATCCTGCCCCAGGATCATCTCACCAGCAGACATTGGAGAGGTCCTCGATTGGGCTCAGTGATACATGAGAGCTGGATTCTGGATATGGATTCAGGAACACACAAATCAGAGGCAAACAAACAGACCTCCTTGGGTGCTAGCCACTGATGAAAGAAGCTGATCACTCAGCTTTTATACTGTGCAAGATGCAGATGAGATACAATAAATCACTGCTAAATTTTGAGTCACCTGTCCTAACAACTTCTAACAGATACAATCTCTTTATGCATTTTCTGCTTATTACCTTCAAACTTGATGCATAAGAAAGTTAGCTGACCTTGTCTGCTGCTGATATAAGTATAGGCAGGGGCCTCACTCCACACCAATCCTTGGTATTCCCTATAAACTTCAGACCATATCTGCTAGAAGTAGACACTTTCTGAAGAATGTTTTTAATTTCAGAGAGCTAGAAAAGGCTTAACTGAAATGAAAATTCTATGGTTCTATTTTACTACAAAACAGGACTAGTATGCGGAAGATGCTCTTAGATCTCTTTCTAATCCTACAATGTTGTATGAGGCACAGATCTAAAATGAAGAATTAACCTAGTGATCAACTCAGAAATTCAACAAATAACACAGATAAAAAAGCATACACAGGTTCTACTCTATGAGAAAACTGAAGTATTATGTACAATTCTGACATCTGGATGGCAAATGTCCTAAAATAAAAGACTCTGTGATTGTCTTTTCTTAATTGCTTAATTGAATTTCATATTCAGTGTACTTCAAGTAAGTTTCAATTTACAAATATGGCTCTGTGATTTAAAGCAGAATAGTTTTATGGGGACTTATATTATCATAGTCCTCTAGAGAGGGCTATAAAGAGAACAACTATGGAGAAAAGACTTTAATATAACAGAGTGAAAACTATCCTAAAAAGTTAAGTGCATTAGAATTAACAATCTTCAGGAATGATCTCAGCATACATTCCAGAGACGATTAGCTATTCAGGTTTTAGGACAAATTAATATACATTCAAGTGTTCAGCAGTACAGTGTTAAAAATTTCACTACACACATGAAAACTGGTAAACCAGTAACAAATGAATTCTGACAATATTAGAGAAGTTAGCTATTTTTCAAGTAATCCTTTCTTCTTAAAAACCTGCAGCTTTCAATGAATGAAAAAGTGAACTGAAATTGAAAAACATTCAGTTTAGAGGCTTAACGGGTGCAAGCTGGAACATAGGATGTTCCACATAGATATGAGAAAAATTTTTTCACAGTGAGTGTGACAGAACACTGGAACAGGCTGCCTAGAGAGGTTGTGGGGACTCCTTCTCTGGAGACATTCACAACCTATCTGGATGCCTTTCTGTACTCCTGATCTGACAGATCCTGTACTAGACACATTGTCTCTTTGAGATCCCTTTCAATCCCTGACATTTGTGATCACAACAGAACAAATAAATCACAGTTCCAGACAGCAATAAAGTGTAAATATGCACCAAAACTTTTCCAAATAACTTCCCTAATTATCTCCCCTTCTCACAAAATTTTCAACCCTTCACTCCCTGGCATTATGGATTGTCAAGCTCCCACATTCCATTTTTGCCCTGTGCCTCCAGTAGAAAAGTGAGTGCTCTGCTCACCCTACAGGCCAGCCATTCCCAATTCCATGTAGGCATTGTTGTGAGCAGGTGCCCCACATGTCCCAGTGTGAATCAGGAGGAGGCTTTACCCCATGCCATTCCTTCACTGTGGGGTGCATGCTGTCTGGGTGCAGGCTGTCCCCATGTCCCACAAGAACCTGCTGGGCCTGCCAAGAAGGACTTGTGAGGCCATGGGGTGATGCCTGGCAGTGCCAAACCACTGGTCCTCTTCCTAAAACCAGGTCATTTTTACATAGACATGGTGCTTCTAAAAGTATCTTTTCCAAACTCTTCTCCAGTTAGTTATCATCCATCAGAAGTCTTTCCACTGCCAAGAGAAAAGAGAAAGACAAAGGATAACAGAAAAGTGGCTGTCTATATTTAAATTAGAAACCTACATGTGAGGTTTTCCTGCAAGGACACCATAATTGATCTTTAATTGTTTAATATTTGTCTCTGTATTCTACAGCAAAACAGGCAGATAGAAAACTGAGTGAAAATAAAGAATAATATCCACGTATCACTAAGTGTAAACCTGATTTAGATAAATTTTATCTTTGAAGAATAAAGAGAGCTTATAAAGGTTTTCTTAAGGAAATTATATAAAGTGTATTTAAAAAAAGTACAAGTGTCCTGATTCAGGGACAGAGAGATCTTTCTGTTCAGTGAAAAGATCTTGCTTACACTTTTTACTACAGCAACCAGAGTCAGCTTGGCCATTCACCTTGTGGAAGGGTTACAGCAGTGAACAGGTCATATGGCCCAAACAGATAAATAGGGTATTCCATTCCATTTGTTAGGCTCAGTATAAAACATGAAGGAGCAAAGGATTCAAGTTGTTTCTTTCTTTCAGTTCCTCTTTATTGGGGATTTTTTGAGGAGGACCCTATAAGTTCACTTACTTTTTGAGCTTCTCTCTGGGCACCAAGAGGTAGGGGAAGACATCTGTTGTCTTGTCATTGGCCAGCCTGGCCCAAATCATGACAAATAACAATATTTCATTTTGATTGTATAAGTAGCAGAAATTATTTAAATTAGTGATGATGAGAAAATTATCTGAAAGAATATAAACATCTGGAATGCAAAAAAATAATTCAGATATGCCCTCCTTCAGTACATATTGGATATCCCTCTATAGGGCCCTGCTGAATAGCTGGCTTTGGTGATCTCTTCTGCTGAGACAACTCTCCCTTCTGTTGGTCTGAAATGAGATCTTCTCTGTGTCTTGCCATAAAGTGTGGTAAACTGGTGTATATTCCACGTGCATTTTACTGATTCTGCAGATAAAAAAACCAAAAAATCAGCATCAGAATATGTAAACTGATGAAATTATTGATGTCCTGATCATTATTTTGTAATGAAAGATGGAACTTATTTTTTCTCAAGTGTAGTTACGAACTCTGAGTTATGTCTGTCATGTCTCACTAACCTTCTAACTGTGAGGTTACTCTGCTATGAAACATCAGTCCATGTCCCCCAAATATACTGCTAAAAACTGACTTGAAATTCTCAAATGTTATAATTCAATGGTTTTTTTTAGTGTGATGCTCTGAGCTGAAGGAAGAGGTGATGGTCTTATACTTCCTGCACTTTTATCTAGCACAAAGAGAAGCTGTATTTATGCAAAAGACATTATTTCTGTCTATTAAAATATGGACGCTATATGCATGGTGGAACAAGCCTTCTTAAACAAGGGAGAGAATTAAAGATAAGACTTTTCTCTTCAGTTTCCAGGTTTTAATGCCTGAGCTGCTGAATGAAAAGTACAGGCTTTTCTTTTACAGACATTTAAAAAAAAAATCTTGCCTTCCTTCCTATAAATTCATTATGTGAGTTTGAGTACTTAATTCCATGACATTTCTGAAAAAATATAAATTCTTTCTTGAAAAAAATTTCTTGTCTGAACTAATATATGCACTGTTGGTCTTATTCAACTTATTATTGTATCTTATTCAAGAAGTACTTAACACTACGTTGACTGCCAAAGCTTCCCAGAGTTTAAGAAAATACAACAATAGAAGGAATGATGGTCAAAGCTACAATTTCTTTACATGGATTTATTGCCCCTTCTGTCCAGCCTAAAATATCATACTTTCATATGAAGGTTCAATTAGAGCATGCATTCTTTTTATTTTTAACCTTTCTCCTTTTAATATTTAATCTTGGCTAGCCATGAATTGATAGATGTAGATAAGCTAGTGTGTCTTGAAGTGTTTGGTATTTTACAAGTAGTTTTACAATTTAAATATTACTTCCAGCCAGTACAAGACAAGTTAAGTGCTGCATGTTGAATTTATATTATAATTCTAAGGAAAGAAAAATGGAAATGGCTTGATAAATATAAATGTAAAGTGGATACACAAATACTTTGAAATAATATATACTTGCCATATTAGTGAATATAAAATTTAATCCTCTGCATATACAAGTACTTGTAGATGTTTTCAGGAAAATCCAAAGAATAGAATCCAAAGAATAGAATTCTATTCCACTGTAGATTTTTTTTATATGATAATTCATTCAGTAAGTATTTTTGGGCATTAATCCAAAAATCAAGCCTCCTACTCCAGATTTATGTTCTAGGTATGGTAAAATTAAGCTAGGATTTTTGTTGTGTAGCTTTAGAATTTTGTCTTTCTTTCAAGCTCTGAAAGGTAATTGATTTTGGTTAGTAATATAAAATAGATACTCATATTAGGACTCCAGGACTGCACAAATGTTTCTAGTACAGCCTTAGACTGCCCTTCAAATCAGTTTATTCTCCAAGTAGAATAGACAGATACTTTACTAAGTTCAGGAAATACTGATGTTTTCGACAATACAGCTGAGGATTAGCCTGAAGTCATCACACTGATGACCCTGAAGAAATACTTCTAAGCCAATAATACAGCAAAGCATAAATAAAGTCCACTTTAACTTGATAGGAGTGGTAAAAAGAAAAATCATAGAATCATAGAATCAGAGGAAAGGACATTTAAATGTCATCTGGTCCGACTAGATGACACTAAAATAGGTCAGTATTTAATTAATAACAAGTAAAATAGGTCACATCATAGAAAATGAGAGTTGCAACACTAGTACAAAAAGGATGTGTTTTGAAGTAGTTCTTTGGGTCATAAAAACTTCATATAGCAAAATGTTCTGATTTTTAAAAGAGGATTACAGTAACAATAGAATTACTCCACTCTATACAGAAAGGAAAAGGAGAAAAAAAAGTTGGGATGCCATCAGTTAGTGTATGGATTAAACAGAATCCTAAAGACAAATTATACAACAGCTTCCAATTAAAGCTAAGTTGTCATCTAAGAATGGAACTGAAATTGCAGTATCTATGGAGTCTATAGCATAAGATATGAAGAATTTTGTTCAGAGCCAAGCAAGAGGGCAGTGCCCATAAAATATATACTGCATCTTAAGCCAAACAGTAAACTGGAAATAGCAAGCAGCTGACATTTACTGCTCCTGTGGAACAGGATCAGACATGCATTCCAGTATTGTAGAAACTAATAAAAAGCACACACATCTGAAGTGTAAAATGATCAAGCTAATACAATGATAAAGAATAAAAATTGTATTGCTATTGATACAGAGATAATATTATATTACCTGAGAGGCAGATAACCCCAGAAAGCTTAGTAAGAATTAAAATGGCAATAGTAAAATTAATGGTTAAGTAGGAAACAATTTTAAAACAATGAGGTATTTAGGTTTGCAAAGGAAGAAAATTAATCTCCTTTTGGCAGGATCAACCATAGATTTATAGATTACTCAGAATATACTGTATTTGAAGTATTAGACTTTTCAACCACCTCCCATCATCACAAAAACTTTGTTTCTGATTCAGAAGATGAGATAGCAGGTCACTTGGCACAGGTGCAAGAAATTACATATGATCTATTCAAGTTCTCATCATACTCTTTTCAGAGATACACTCCTCCAAGATAACACAGCTTAATATTAACTGATTCCCTGCTATGTCTCTCATATTTTTGGGTGAAAAATTTACATTAAATCCTCAATCACATCTTGAACAATATGCATTGTATAAAGAATCCTATACTATCCACAAAACTGGAGAGAGAGAAAAAAAAGTCTGAGTTGTGTTGCTGGGATTCAGAGGCAGACAAATGTGATCATGCTGAAGCCATTTATTTAGCCAAACTTAAATCATTATATAGCTTTCATAGAAAGACAACATTCATCAATGTTGTCATCTTAGAAAGACAACATTGGTTAAGCATAGCATGTGTTATTATGTAATCCTTTAGAATCATGGAGTGCTGTAAATAAATAATTGGTTAAACATAACTTCACTCAAATTCTTGGTTAACTGTTACATGCACTCTTGTGCACTGATGTTCCAGGCATTCATTTCTTGAGCACGTGACTTCCCCAGTAGTGTTGTTTTTTCTAGAATCAGAGATGTTTTTCTTTTCCGTGCTTTTAGTCACATCCCTGAATCTCATATCTTAACTGCATCACTAAATCTTACTTACACAATCGACATGTCCATTATTTTCTAAAAATCCTCCCACAGAATTGAATTATTTAGAGACAGGAGACTATTTTCAGTCATATCACACTGACGCAATTTTCACTTTCAGCCGACCCAGTCCTTGTGAAAGTTGTTACTTCTGTTCCAAGTCAGAATTGGGACTGTTCATGTAATGTTTTGTTTGAAGTTTTAAACAGGTGCATTTTTAACATAGGCATACACAGAAACACTTCAGTTTCCAAACCAAGAGTTCACTTGTAAAATAGCCTTTCATAACTTTTTTTTTTCTCAATGTGCAACTGTCTGTCCTTTAATTGGACAGACAGCTTTAATTGCCTAGCTATAGTACTTTAGTGTAACAGCTTTATTGGTGAGTCATACCACAAAAGTCGTAAAAACATTTCCTTCGGATCAGAGGCTGGAGATCAAATATCTCCGTCCAAAAGAAAGAGTAAGAAAGATTTTTGCTTTTTAATTCTAATGAGTATTTGCAAAAATAGGTCTTTGTGTACCATATGACCTATATAAGAATAGTAAATAGTTCCGCTGAAGACCCTACAACTTGAACATGTTTAAATCCCCAAGGAAAAGAGAAGCATTTGTTAAAATGGACATCAGCCTACAGATGGTTTCAGTACAAGTAAAACTATATTCTTTAGGGATTGAAATATGTAAATCAATATATAAAATACAAGTTAAAATTCTCTAATCTGATTACTATGTTTTATTAAAATCTGTCAACAATTTCTGCTCTTATTTATGTGTACTACAGAACTTCAGAGTATAGAATTAGCAAGTTGAATGTGAAGTACTCCTGTGCTTGCCAGGAGAGAGGGCTTGATATGGAAAGTAATCACAAAACAAGATACAATTTAACTTTCTTTCATCTTGTGAAGGCTAACCTCCACAATTCTATATTGGGCAAACACGGGCTTGTAATTCCTATGGAAATTATCATCTTCATTTTAACAACATGGAGATATCACAGGACAGAGCAAAGAAGAATTGAAAAGGACAAATAGCATTTTGGTGGTTGAGTTTTAAGAGGTTGAAGTATATTGAATTGGCAGAACTGTATATGACTGAAAATACATTTGTAACTGAGCAGAGTAAGTGAATCTCTAATGTGACAAAAAGTTCTGGGTTAAAATAGTTGTCTCTTACATATGTACATTGGGGAGATGTACCAAGAATAAAATGGCTGAATCTCACTTTCTTCTTCAGCCATAATCAGAAAGTTTCTTTCATCTTCTAGCAGTCCTTCACAGTAAGAGAAACCATATCTCTTCAAACTAGAGGTACATATTGAATTTTTCTTCCCCAGACTCTGATACTATTGCGTCCTATTCAGTACTCTTGACAGTATGTTTGATGTTGAAACAGAAATTTAATGTTTGTTATCTATGCATCAAGAGGGAAACTGCAGTTGAAGAAGGACTGAATTACAATTGCAACAATTCTGAGAAACTGGAAAACTAGGATAAAAAAGGAATACCATTTAAAGAAGTAAAAAATGTAAGTTGGCACTTCGATGGGAATAAATAATTCCACAAACTTGAGTAAAGGTGAGTGAATAGACTGTAATTCTCCAGAGCGTGATTTTGATATAAAGTAAACCTCAGTGAACTCATGTTGAACTAGGATGCTGCTCTGAAAAAAAAGTATCTTGAGATGTACAATTATGAGGTGTCTGTAAAGGTAATACCTTATTTACCTGCACAAGTTAAATTATAGAATATACGCTATCTCTGATGTTTGGATCAGTTAGGAAGAGCCAGAAGTTGAAAAATGTGACTTATCTGAGCAGTCGGGAAACAGATTGTGGTGTTTTGGGGATAGAGATGAGGAAAATTATAGCTGCCTTCAAATAAATAAAAATTTGATTGCAAAAACCAAGGAGAAAATAAACTGTTTTCTGTGCCTGTAGTGGTACAAACTGAAACCAATGGTTACAGATTAGGGAAACATATGCTATTTTAAAAACCTGTAATAGATTCTGTACATGCATTATGGACTTTCTCTTACCTTAAATTTTTAAGAATGTACTTATCTATCAAAAATCACTCAAGCAGATGACAAGATATGTATTTGATATCAGTTTAAATTCATTAAATTTTGTGAGACTTCTGATTTGATAATTTATATTATTAAAAAGATAAATATAGATGGCTCTTATCTATTATGGTGTTAACTAACAGGATACTCCAAGCGATGCAGATTGAGAATTAATGTGATTGATAAAAGTGTTTCTCAAGAATCTGAAGCTATTAGTTTTGGTTTTGAGTTGGCCAAGAATCAAAATGGATGATGTAAATGACTAGTTTTCTTAAAGCAGATGGAGAGAAAGAGATGTAAAATCACACTGGTGTAGGCTGGAAGATAAAAATGTATATTGTATAGAATGTACAGACCTCCAAAGAGTTCTGTTTCAAAGACCCCTTGTTTAAAAATATAATTTTCTAATTTAAATTTTTTTTTCTAATTTAACAATTTCTTCAATTTTTCAATATAAATTTGAAATTAGAATTATTTTATCTGCAGAATATTTGCTTATTCTATCTGAAATTCATACTGCACACACTGTAATGAAAATATTTTAATCTTAAAATAATATTTCCTTCTCAACAAAGTATTCAACAGTGAATACTCTATTTTGTTTAGTAAAGGAGATCTAGCATCATGACCTTTTAGTATAAGCAACAAAGGGTTAATGTTAAATTCTCCTTCAAAAAGGCGTACATTTTCAAGACATTTTTCATGAGTGGAAAAATGTCACTTTTGGCCTCTGAGATTGTGACATTATTTCTGTGCTTGAGAAATACACTAAAAATCTTCTTTGTCTAGGCAAAGGAAAGCTTTGAGCTTTCTTCAGACAAAGTACTTGAATAATATGGTGATGAGGACCACATAAAGAACTATAACTTTCCCTGAGGGGAGAAGCTGATCTCACTCACAGGTTACTTGTTCCAGATGAGAAACCAAGATAAGATAAAATCTTTTCCAGTTCTACTGTATCTTTAACACTTTTCTCTGTATTTTATGCTGTTAAATGTAACTTTTAAACCAGATCCTTTAGCTTAGAACTTGAGTTATTATTTTATGTAGCAGAATTTTGTATTAAAGGGCTACATTAAAATTTTAACCTTTTTTTAAACTTCAATGTTCACAGAAATTCTTTAAGTAACTTAGGTCAGATTTTACATAAATGTACAATAAAAAAATCTGCACTTACTAAATATTTCCTATTTACATTTAGCATATAATGCAAGTGTATTACACTCATGGAGTCATTCACTAGAAGTGATTTGAAATCCATTTCATGCACTTAATCCTTGTCCCAACTGAAAGAAAACATTATATTAATATGGAAAAATTCTTATTTTGCTTTTCAATGTTTTTCAAAAAAGAATTGATCATTGGGTCAGCTATAAATAATAGTGTATTTTCCTATGTAGACTAATCCTTGATTTTCATCTTTCTAAATTTAAGTTGTACCTTTTATTGTATTTTAGCTATATTTAGCTTAAAACATTGTCATGAATTACGACTATAAGATGTGCTAGTATATCTGGGCAGAAATCACTACCGGACTCTCTAGAAAAATTTATGTGGGGTACTTACTAGCAATGGTCAAAGCAATCTGTGGATGTTTTTTGGCTCTCTGACACTCTCATGACTGTGATCTGAGAGTAAATCACATATTAGCTATTTATTATAAACTAGATCTCTATTCACATTTAAAAGGAGCCAGGACCTTCTTTACTACTAGTGCTTTACTACCTAGTATTAACTAGTCTTACTCAGTTTCCAGATATGTAGTTTGTTGCACCTTTTCTTCCATGGAATCTGTGGGGGAATTGATTTCAGAAGCTCTGAAGCAATGCAGAGCAGGGTTGGCTGCTGTGTCATGAACTATCATGGTTAGTAGTGTCAACTGTCTGGTCTTCTCAGTAGAGCTCTATTTTGTTGAATAAGCATCCTATGACCCAAGAAGGCCTTCCATAATGCTTTCAGTGATTCAGCAGCCTGGAAGTGGCAATCAGTACACCAAGAAACAATTAGTTAAAGTCCTTGTGTTGCTCTGCTCATGGAAGGGAAAGCTGACTCATTAAAAGTAGTGAAATTGACTGAATTACTATGTCTACATTTTGTTCAAGGTCCTCACAATATAAGAAAAATGAAAACTGCAAAGAAAAAAGTTATATTTAAATTAAAATTTGATTTTTACCTCCTAGGTCTTAATGTAAACTGCACACAATTAAATTGTTTTTTCATTGTAAGAGACAGGCAGGAAATCAGTGCTTGCTTCAGGCATTCTTCAGGATTCTTTCTGTATTTGCTACTCCAACACGATGAAAGTTCACACACTTCCATTTTGTTTATTTTGTGGGATTTTTTAGTCAGCAGCTGACAGGCCATAGGAGTATTATAAATGAATACATGAGTAGAAAATAATATTTCTAAGTGTTATATCAGCATTTTAAAAATAGATTCTTTGCTTCAATTAGTAGCTCATATTTGAAGTGTTGTACAAAAATAATATTCCTCACTCATCTGCAGAGGTAGCAATAAAGATTACATGCAGAATGTGAAGGCACAACTGATATTGGGAGTGAAAAAATAAACAAAATACAAAGAACAAATGCTCTATTAAATTTCCCCAGCCAAAATAAAACCATAGCATTAAAGTAACTGAACTCTCAAAATTAACGTTCAGTGCTAAGAATATTACTTAATTCTTCATCCTGTATATACATGGGAAGCTGATGTAGCTGAAGTTCACAAATCCTATTATTACTAAATTTAAATCTTTCATTATTCTATATTATTCTAGCATATTTGAGTAGTATAGTGGGAAGCAGAGATCACGAAGACTACTTCTACTGTCTTTTCTCTTTATACTTTCCTGGAACACCTGATCATGAATGAGTCATATATGGAATGGGTTGTAATGTTGTCTTGCAAAAATCCATTGACCTTGGCAGAACATATCGTAAAAGATAAATCAGATTAGTGTAAAGCATAAAAGCTGGGAGACTGACTGAGTGGTCATAGGGTTGTGTTGTTTTCCTCCAAGAAAGCAACCAAGCAGTATCTAATGATTTACCTATTTTGTATTTGACTTAAAAAAAAAAAAAGTAAACAAAATAACTGTTCTCAAGCATTCTATTTCCCTGCTGGAAAGCAATACATCAAATAAGGAAAAATATGAATCTTATATTTCTGAACTAGTATCTTAGGCAGATTTTAATGCAATTAAACCTAAAAAAAAATTCCTTGTCAATTGTAAAGTAGGAAAAGAGAAATAAGTGTCTATATTGAGCACATTGGTTGTGATTAAGGACTATGCAAATCCCTATCTTCAATCAGTAGTTTCAAAATTAAACCTAGAGAAAAAAAAAACACCCAAAAGCTGTTCTGCAAATCTCTCCTTAGTGTGCCATTTGCAAATGAGATTTCCAGCTGAATTCAGCTTGTCTTTAGTTAAATACCAGTTGCCATCTGACAGATTGTTTTCAATATGGGAGTTACTCAAAGATAGCATTCTGAACATATGTGATAATATCAGAAGGAAAAATATGTAATAAATTAATTTGTTTTCTATTACAGAAAAAACAAATGTGGACTATGGACTGCAGTAAACAAAGGAGTTTGATTTCTCTATATTGATAATTTCTTATCTGAAGAGAGGAAAAGAGCCCAGTGGACACTCTTGATCTTCATTATAAAACAAGAGTTATCAATGTAAAAGGCTGATGAACATTACTCTCCCTGTATGGGTTTTATAGTACAACAGCAACACTTCATATCTATAATCTCTCCTCTTAGATGTGCATAAACTTATGGACTTATAAATGCCATTTCATAAAATCATAAAATGATTTTAGTTGTAAGGGAACTTATAGATCATCTAGATCCATTCCTTCTGCTGTGGTCAGGGACTCCTCCCACTAGACCAGGTTGCTCAAAAAATCCTCCAGCTTGCTCTTGAACACCTCCTGTAGAAAACTTTTCTGGGCAACCTGTTACAGTGCCCCACCAATCTGAAAGTAAAGCATTTCTTCCTGATATCTAATCTAAAGCTACTCTCATGCAACTGAAAACTGTTACTCCTCATCCTATTGCTACACGCTCTGATCAAGAGTCCTTCCTCATCTTTCTGTAGCTCCATACTTGGGTACTGGAAGGCCTCAATAAGGTCTTCCCAGACCCTTACTTTTTTCAGGCTTAACAGCTCCATCTCTCTCAGCCTGTCTTCTCAGGTGAGCTTCTCTATCCCTCTAATAATTTTTGTGTCTAGCTCACACTGAGTTTCTTATAAGGTGATGTCTCCCAGTCCTTCTTCTCAGGGTTAGTCTCGACATATTCTCTGCCCAGCCCGTATTTGTACTCAGGATTGTCCTAGCCCATGTGCAGAACCTTTTTCTTGGCACTGTTGAACTTGCCAAGCTTTGTAGAGGCCAGGGGCCCTTGAGCTTGTCTGAGTTCCTCTGGACGGCACCAGTATATCAACCATGCCACACAGCTTTGTCTCATCACCAAACTTGCTGAGGATGCAGTCAATACTACTTTCCTTGTCTAGAATACACCCTAACTAATTCATATTATAAACACCAGCTATGTAAATGCTAGTATTTTGACAGCAAATTGGACAATTCAGCTATTTCTGAAAAAGAAAAAAAAGCCAGCCTCAACAGCATATTGGATCTTCATCAAACATGAGTATGAAACCAATAATTTCCTTAGTGTTTAAGCTCTGCAATAAAATTTAAAATGTATTATAAATAATATAAAAATGTTTCTCTGCATTTTTTTTTCTTTCCCCACAAGATAAAGGTGGATTAAAATCCTAGGTAAAATGAAGAAAAGTTAATGTATAGAGTTGTAATTAATACAGATAAATAGTTTCAAATAGTAGTTTTTATAACTTTACAGTGCAGAAGAAAAAATATTTTATGCATTTCTTAAAAATTCATAATAGAATACATAAGATTTTATTTCATAGAAATAGAATATTTTTACAAGTAGAATATTTGTATGAAATCCTGTTTTCATACAAAACTTTTCAACCTTTCACAGAAAAGCTTTTTAGAAACCGTTCATAACTCACTGAAAAAGTTATCTGCTTTCATACATTTTAACTAATAATTTCCATGCTTTCTTCCTAATTTTATTTTCATCTATAATTACTTGAGCATTACTTATATTGCGACTTTTCTAGTTTAAAAATAAGATCATCAGTATTTAACAGTTATTGTCTTAAACAGTCTTTACCACTTAAATGGAAAATTATTGTTAT
Source organism: Turnix velox (assembly GCA_013400935.1). Classification (NCBI taxonomy): domain Eukaryota; kingdom Metazoa; phylum Chordata; class Aves; order Charadriiformes; family Turnicidae; genus Turnix; species Turnix velox. Next base: position 44,812 of record VZTY01025657.1, read on the forward strand.
AAGTGCTATTGGTTGCTGCAAAACTCAGATACAAATTCCAAAAATTTCTCAAAAGAGGATGAATTACAGGAACCTACAAGTAAACAAAAAACTTCCACAAACTTTTAATATGTAATAAACAATGAAATGCACAAATCACAATTCATAATTTATAATTACTTTGTGAACAGGCAGAAAGGATATTTTTTTTATTTGTATCCTTTTTCCAGTAACTTATGCAAAATACTATCCCCAGCAATAAATTTACTTAATATAATATATCCTAATTTGCATAGGGTAGCTTTACAGCACAAAGACCTGCAATTTCTATTTGGGAAGAAAATAAGTGCTTGTGATGCTTTTGTGTCCTTGTTCTGGACAGTCATATTTATTTTAAGGCTTCTCTTCTTACTAGCATGTAATTTGTTACAGTAATGACAGGCTTAGAATATTCCAGCTCTGTTTTTCCTATTCCTAGTATTCCTGTTGTACAAAAATGATGTGTCATTTTTATGTGATAAAAAGAGCACAGCTGTATATAGGAGCCTTTCATCTAAGCCAGTTTTGTTTTCTTTAGAGTTTAATATCTAGTCTTGTCTATTTTATGTATTCAGTGCCATTATTTAATTTAATACTTTTTTAACTCTTCTGAAGAAATGGAAGGAATGAGTTTCCTTGTGTATAATAGGAAAAAGTTTCCAACAAGTCTTATTAAGGTTGTACCCTACCGGTTAGTAAATTTAAAAGAAAAATCCCAACTATAATTGAATGCACCATTTATGTTTCAAAGAGTCACTTTGATAAAAACAGTGTCATCCTGTTTGATATGATTTAACAAAGAGAGGAAAATACCTTTTTATTTGCTTATCACCAGCTGAAGATTTCATAACTCATGTGTATACAAAATGAAAAAAGAAAGTCACAAGCACATTATTTAAATTCATGTGTATTTCTGTGATAGTTTACTGTTTTTTATAAACCTGTTTCATTGCACTTAGGTACACAATTAATCAAAGAGACACTTTTCTTTTCCCTAAGTAAAATAAATTACCCATAACACCATAATCCTGATTCCCAATAGGAAAACACTGATATTGCTTGGTAAATGAAATGTTGGGTTGTTTTGATTTTTTTTAAGTTTTTTAATTTCATATAATTATTTCATATTTTCAAGAACTTCCTAAATAAAATGGTTCATAATTTCATCAAATGTACATGTTTTATGCAAGTCTTTCTTCTACGGAAGTTCTCCATAGTGTCTGGTTGCTCATTTCTATCTGCAGTGCGGAATGCTTATTTTTTTATAAAAACTTTTTTTTTCCCTCTTATTTTAGTGCCTCGTGCATTGCCTGAGTTTGTAAGCTTGGAAGAGAGTGGACCACACACAGTGGTGTGCTGAGCTTTCCAAAGGAATGGAATCTGTGTTGTCACATGAACTGTGTGGAGAAGTATAACAGCTTGTAAAACTACACAACCTTTCCTGAATAAAAGATTAATCAAATTTAGAAAGGTCTCTGTCCTTTAGACTACAACTTTCAAGCTGTTGAGTATATAATGTTTTTTCTCAACTCTTATTTACAATACATTTTTGCTCAGTTTTATTATAATATCCCATCTTTTCATTGAATCCCAATGATTTGTTCAAGAAAGCGATGAAATGTAGTAATTGAATATAGCAGCATACTAATGAAATACAGCAGCAGAGACACAAGTTACTGAAATTTAAGCATACCTGGACTACAAAGCTCATAGGTGTAGCATGCTTTAATAATTGTGACAGTCAAATTTATGTCCACTTTACCTATTTTGCAAGGATGGATGCCCACCACAGACCATTTTCTTAGGCATAAAATCCATGTGATACTTCAACTAATTAAACCTTTAACAAATTTTAAAAAGAAGAAAACATCTTTTTCTTTTCATTAGAAAGAAACACAATCATTTAGCATAATGGTTAATCTGCCAAAATGAGATGAGTACCCTAACATTAATGTGTGTTCTTGCACAAAATCTCACTGCACTCATCAATCCTGACAGTTTCAGTAGGCTTCATTAAGCATTAGTTAAATTAGCCATATCTTCTTAACATTATTGGCTAATTGTTTTGTGAGTCTTAAGTAACTCCAGAGGATACTAAAGATCTATATTGATACAATAAACTTGTGCTTCTCAGTATATCACGCTATTTAAATTTTGATTGATGATTGATTTATCTTAAGAAAAAGGAATGGACTTAGTTTAAACAAGAAGTGAATAGTAAAGCAAAGGTTCTATTTCCTGATGCAAATGTAGTTTTCATTATGCTGAGAATACTGGCAAAGATGATCAGCTGAAATTCACAGAAGTGGCTGTTTGAAAGTGTCCCAACACAGAAAAAATCCAACAAATACTGTTTCACATAATTTGTTGGCTTGAATTTTTTAATCTTCTTCTGACATGCAGCAGTGTGGTAAAAATTCTCAGTTGACATTTGAAGCAATAAAATATCATAGGACTTTCTGAAAAATGTGTTGTATGTGTAGAGTTCCACCCTGTTATTTTATTACTATACTAAGATAGCATCCTGTATCTGAGTCCAAAGCAGTCAAATTCCTTAAATTTTTATATCCTCTAAAGAGTACACACATACATGTAGTTTGTTGGGTTAACACTGGCTGTCTGCCAGACCCTCAGATGCGCACCCGCTGCTCTCCCAATCCTGTTGCTCTACAGGACAGGGGAAAAATGTAGGATGAAAAAGCTTCTGGGTCATTTTTAAGACAGAAAGATCACTTACCAATTCTTATCACGGGCAAAACTGACTTGAGTTGTAGAACATTAATTTAAATTACCCTATTAATAAAATACCATACAATGGCAAGAAATTAAGATGAAACTAAAAGCACTTTCCCTGTGATGACCACCTTCTTCCCAGGCTTTCCATGGTATTGAAATTTGCGGTTGGCCACTATGCAACAAGCTGAAACTATGTAGATTTAATCAGTATAAAAACAATGCAGACAGAGACTTCACTCTCAAAATGCATCACAAGATTAAGATTAGGATGGGCAGTTGGGGAGATGTCTGGACTTTGTTTTGCTATGCAATGGAAAAGCAATGGGAGATCTGACACCAGTCAGATATATGTTAAGCTCCAATTCACTTCCAGAGTGAAATAATTGTATTTGAATAGAGCACCATTAGAGGCAGAAAACAAGAACTGACGAGCCCTCGTAGCACTACTGAATAAATATGGTTATCCTGACTCAAATGCAGCTAGATCAAATATGTGGTGGAGTTTTTTTCAGTATTTCCTTCTCAGATTTAGCATGGGCGGAGGGAGCTCAGGTTAGTCTGCCCAGTGGAGGTGCCACAGGCAGAGTCCATGATGATTCTTTGCAAATCTATCCTTGAATAGTTGCAGTTGTTTCTACTTTGAAGTGATATTGAAAAACAGATTTAGATATTGTAATTGTCAACCCAATACTTTTAGGTCTTAATGTGGCATTAATTCAGTGCATAGCTTCAATACATGTTACAATATTCAAAAGTGAAGATACTTTTTGCCCTAGGAGGCTCAGTGTATATTACATCAATAAATTTAAAACAAAACAAAACAAAACCAGAAAGGAGACTTGTATCTTCAATCACAAATGTAATTCCAAGAATCTCAAGAAATTGTTTATAGCACTTTTTCTGTCAATACATTTTCTGCCTGTTATGCATCCACATTCTCTGTATGAAGTGAAACCTCATGTAAGTACTACTTCTGGGATCTTAGAAATACAGGGAGGTTTTTCATATGCTTCACTGTGTTAGCACAACTCTCATCAGTTTCAACCTATGTAAAGAATGCTTCGAGCTAGTGCTAATGTTAACTGCACATTCATAGAAAAAGATATGTGATATGTGTCTTAGAAAAGGGCAAAGAAATATCCTTTTAACTAGAGCATGGCAGGTTTAGATTAGACAACAGGAAGAAGTTCTTCACCATGATGGTGGTGAGGCATTGCAACAGGTTGCCAAGAAAAGTGGTAGAGGCCCTGTCGCTGGAGACATTCAAGGCCAGGCTTGATAAGGTTCTGAGCAACATGACCTAGTGCAGGATGTCCTTGTTCATTACACAGGTCTTGCTCTGGGGTGGGCAAGAGGCATCAGTGAGGCAGAAGCCTCTTGGAGATTTGCTGTATCCCACTTGCCAGGAGGGTTTGCTTTTATCATCTAGGCGGGAGTGGGGCTCAAAGGACAGCAAATCAGAGGAAGCTAAAAAGGTGAGTAGTTAAATGTTGCAGAGGAAGTATCTGGGCTTCCCTGAGGCTACTGTCTTTTCAAGAGATTTTCAGACTGAGATTGTAGGTAATAGACTTCCAATAATTTGTGAGACTAGGAGGATTAGTGGATTAGTGCACAAGTCTTTGGACTCTGAAGATCTAGGTTAAGAGATCTGCTTTAGGTCAAAAGAGAAATGACTTGGATAATCTCTGCTTAGTCCCTGGAAAACATTTGTATAAATCACAAAAACACCTTTAAGCATTTACTATTATTGAAATTCTTTACTTAAAAAGGTCAAAGCTGGTGTTGCATGCAAATAAAATCACCCAGTGAGGACATTTCTTCTAATTGAAAATGAGCTACAAAGTAAAGACATACTGGGACATTTGAATTGCCCTCCCATGGATTATAGCAACTCACAAGCATAAAATGTATCTGATTAACTCCTCACATAATTTTTCATATTTGTTATTGAAAACATAAATTTTTATGCTGGTCATTCCTCAGTTCATGCAGTGAGGCAACCAGTGAGGCCTTCACTCAGTCTGTAACACTGTTTAAGAAAATTGTGTGAAGGGAATGGAAAATTACTAGATGATCTCTAAAGGCCAGATGGTTCTTGGTTTTGGGTTTCTGTGGCATATTAAGGCACAGATCCTAAATTCTCATTTCAGGTACCATTTGTAGCATATTACGCTATGGACTCTGAGTGGTGATTGAAGATACTTTATTGAGCTGCTGTATAGTTCATATAGCAGCATATTAGGAAGCAGTAATTTTCCATCCTAACAGTTACATTTTATCAGTTACCTAAAACCTAATGACTTAATTTTTGCTATCTATGTAAGTACCTTCTTGTGTCCTTCTTGTATTTCTTCTTGTTTCTGTTAGATCTTGTTCTCAGTGCTGTTCACTGCTCCCATGGCTTCATTCCAAAAAGTACCATCATATCTTTCTCCCAAGGTTGATCCTCACCTGCAGAGCTTAACAAATCTGCACTCTGTCTCCCCACAGGCTTTTTAAAATTCCTTTATAAGTTTGTTGTGTCAGGATGTCCCTCCCTCTGATACTGATGTTTATGGGGAACAGAATCGGTAGATAGCTGAAAAACTCATACAAGGAAACTACAGGCCTGACAAACACCCAAATAGCCTGCAGACGGCCTTCAAGGCAGAGCAGAGGACAAAGACATCCTGATAGGAAAATGACCTCCATGGTTAAGGTAGTACATGAGCACAAGGCAGGAGCAGGACTTCACAAGATTTTGCACCCCGATTCCACCTCTTGGCACATACTGACCCCACACGCCAGGACTGTGGGACAGGATAAGTACAAACAACTGGGCTATAAAGAATTCATTGTCTCTGCAGGGACACCTGCCAAGGGATGGGTGCTGACCTGGAGCCCTGTATTCTGGAGGGCTTACTCCTGCCCACAGGAAAGTGTAAACTTTAACCCCTCATCTACCAGTCTTGCTTGTCCCATATGTGTGCGTGCATGTGGGGGAAGGCATTGGGGAGGTGGGCGGGAGGGAGCAAGGGGAGAGAAGAAGTTAAGAAATTACTTATCTGTGTGTTTTAAGATTTGGGTTATGTGCCTTTATTTGTGAATTCTGATCCTTTCCAGTTACAGCCAGCATTGCTACTTCTCAGTGTAGACTAAAATACAAGAGAAGAAGGGACTTCTAATATCGGAGCAGAAATTACCCTGCAGCCAATGGAGGATCCTCGTGGTGGAGAAGGTGGTCATTTCCTTTAGGAAATTTGATCCATGGAGTTTCCACACAGGAAAGTTGGGGTTGTTCAGCCTGGAAAAGAGAAAGCTGCAAGGAGTCCTCATAGCAGCCTACCAGTACCTGAAAGGGGCCTATAGGAGTGATGGGGAGGGGATGTTTGTCATAGCATGTAGCAATAGAATAAGGGGCAGTGGTTTTAAACTAGAACAGGACAGATTTAGATTAGAAATTAGGAGGAAGCTCTTCACCATGAGGAGCAAATGCAGGAGAAGGAAAAAATGTGACAAGGGAGCAGCAAACACTGAACACAAGACTCCATTTCCCATTCGTTGCCAGGCTGCTTGGGATAAGGGGGAGGTAGTGGAGTCTGGAGTGAGGAAGTGAAGTTAAGGTTAGGAAGAAGAGAGGCTGAGGGAAAGGATTTTTAGTTTTGTTGTCTTTTTCACTATCTTACTCTCTTTTAACTGGCAATAAATTAAGTTCGTGCTCCTGAAGTCCAGTCTGTTTTGCCCATAGTGATAACTGGTACGTGATCTTCCTGTCTTTATTTCAACCTATGAGGTTTTTATTTATATTTTCTCCCCCTGTACTCTTGCAGAGAGAGAGAGAGGTCTGGTAGCCAGCCAAGATCAGCCCATCAAAATCAGTTTCTGAATTTTGACTTCAGATAAAAAAAATTTTAAGATGATGACTATGAAAATAAGGCATATCCTAGGAGTTGTCCTCAGACTACTGCAACCTTATCGAAATGCTCTTCTATGACAGAATCCTGTATTGCAGATAACAGACCAATCAAATCAAGCTGGAACTTTCCTTGATTTGGACATCTTCCAGATCTGCATGTATTTCAAAGTTATTATATTCTGAGAATGAAATACTATTTAAAAATAATTACTAATGATCTGTTGTGGTAATAAGCTAGGCAGCAGCAGACAAGTCCTTCCAGTCGCACCTTTCAAAAGACAGCATTTTTGTACTCAATTAATTCAGTACTGAAAAAGTGAATAGTTTCAATAGAATTTGAATTTGATGTATGATAAAATATGGCCAGTTACAACAAAATAACATTAATGCTTAAGCTGCTGTTGTCACTGGGGCTTCAAGACTAGTGGCATATTTAGCAGTTGTATGAAGAACAAGCAATATAACAGGACACACAAACAGTTCTGAAGGCATTGTGTTTCCATAGTTTTCACTGGCCACTGAAAAGCAAGTAATTATTGCAGAGGGTGCAGTATCCCAAAAATTATGAAAACAGTGGAGTAGCAGTTTAAGAAAGAGTGGTTTTAACTTCAGGGATTTTTTTTTTTCATTTCTAGCTGTGTTTATATTTGTTTCTGTTCCATAAGAACAGAAATATAAATGCAAAACCTACTAAATTAGGGGTTTTTTAATGAATAAAGTTATTCTCCTCATTTGAATTTGTTGCATCACTGTGGGCCAGATGATAGCTTAATTTTGAACTTCAAATAATTATTAGAACTTTATATAAATTAAGAGAAGAATTACTTATGTGGCAAAAAAATTACTTGGTCAAAAAGACTTTTATAACATGGTGCTAGTTATGATTGTATAGAAAAAGGCATCCTGAATCAGGCTAAGTTAATTGTTCAATCTGCTATCAATTCTTTCATTACACAAAGGATATGGTGATAGAGACAAAACTTCAGAATAGAAGTTTACATAAAGCAGGAATCAATCCCACTCTCTATACTATCAACTTAAAATTAAGGGAATTGCATTTGTACATAATTACAATAAATACAGTACCATAGGTATCTTGAAAAAGACTCTTGAAATGTTAAAATTAACTACACTTCTTGTGAGAAATAAACATTATTTATAATCACAGTTTGAAAAACTTGGAACGGTAGATTTATTCACATTTTCAAGAAAGAATATACTTAGCTATCATATTTAGGTCACAATTACTTTTATGGACCAATAATAAAATAGGTCAAAAATCAGAAGATTTTTGCTCTTAAAAATTGAAACTCGGTAATTGTCCTGGTTTGAGGTAGAATGGGGTAAATTTTCTGGTTTGTGTTTGTACTAATATTTTTACTTGTTATTACTGTGTGTAAGATTGTTTACCGTTGTATAATGTTTAAAGAAAAACGGAAGAATTGGTGGGGGATGGAAACCGGCTAGG
>VZTY01025657.1:52987-64156 GCA_013400935.1 Turnix velox
CCCATCTGCCTCATGGTCTCAGTATAAAAGGAGGGATCGAAGAGGCAGTCGCTCTCTTCCTCCTCGGCTCTTCCCTCGTCGGCCGTTCCCTCGTCGGTCCTGCGCTCTTCAGATCCGCCTCTCCACAGGCCTTCTCTCCTCGGCCTGCCCACGTGGAAGCATGATCATCATCCCGGGAGCTGGATTCTCCTCGGCCTGCTCACGTGGGGTCGTGATCATCATCCCGGGAGCTGGATTCAGTCTTGTAAATATTGTACACCTTTTTATCTTTCCCTTTTGACTCTGTTTATTGTTTCATTATCTATTAAAGTAGTTCGGAATTCTTCTGAACTCGTGAATCTCCTCCTTCCTTCCTCTCCTCTCTTCAGAGAGAGGAGGGAGGGCCATCTGTCTCTGGGGGGCTAATTTATTAATTTTGGCCCAAAACCAGGACAGTAATAAAATCAGCTGTGTTCTGAAAACACATTTTTAAGTATTCTAAGAGAAAATATGTGCTTATTGTATTGTATGTATCCTTTCTGGTTTTTTTCTTCACAATCTTGTCAGTAAACTTTTACGTTCATTACAATCTTCTCAGTTTTCCACTTTCACTTAAAAATAATTTTGCAAACATTTTATTTACAAAATATTCATGTGAAAGTGGCAATTACAAAAAATAATTAGGCACAAGTATTAATTTTGTTATTTTAAAGCAATGTTAAAATGGAAAATATTGTAACAATATGTAGCAAAATAATATTCTTGATGGGAATATTTTCAAAGAAACTGAAGAAAAACATAACAATTGACTTTTTGGCATCACAGAGGGATGCAGTCAAAATGAACTGCGTTGGTAGCAAAGCTGAAAAACAATAGATATAATAGCAATTTATCAAAGTAATTGTGAAGTCTTTCATAGGAACATAAAATTTAAAATGGCATTTGAGATCATATCTACTGGGCCTTGGCTGTGTCAAATCTATTGGGTAGAAACACTTCCTTTCTAAGAGATTGCTCCCAAATCACTCTTATCCAACTAAAAGGTCTTCTAATAAGTTTTCAAAACAAATTATTTCATGGTTATAACAATTTCCCTTGTGATTTTAATCACTTTTATTTGTTATTTTCCCTTTTAATGACTTAATCTTCATATTCTTCTGATTCTTTTCTTAATTTTCAGGGGTTTTTTTAGACTGCTTTCCTAATAAACACTCTTCAAACTGTGTAGTAGATTACCTGGTTTCATAGCATCCTAATCTGCTGTCATGTATTCATGGAAGTAGTAACTGATGACATGTCCAGAACTTATCTGTTTTTTGGTTTGTGTGTATAATTCAAAGTGTAAATTCTCAGTTCATTTGACCACACTGCTTGAAACCACATAATAATATTCAATCTAATTTTCTTTTCTCAGTATGATACAGCTTCCTGAGGATGATATTTCTTCCTGGTTTTCTGCCATTTTTAAACTTTATTAAGCAATTTTAGACTATGTACAAAGTCAATGAAAATATTAAGCATGAGAGATGCTCTACAGAGAAAACCAACCCTCTTTACTAAGAGAGCGAGTATTTGTAAATTAATGCCATGTCTTGGTTTCTCCTAAATACACTAATCCTTTCCTTTCTAGGGATATGTAATTTTTGATCCTTACTGTATGAGAACTCCAGCTGAGATATCTTATACTGGTCATATCTAGTAATCAGGAAAAGATTTATATCAGGCTCAAAATGTCAAATGTGTTAAAAATAATTTTCCTTTCTTTTCATGTAAGATTACAATGTGAAAACTTGAGTGCATATCTTTTTTTTTTGAATGTACTTCTAGAGATACTATCTATTTTTTGAAGGTGTTTTAAAAATAGAGACCCTGATTTTTATATGTTTTTTGCTATCATACAGAAGTATTATCCCCAAAAGACAATATGAAGGTATCAATGATTAAGATTACAACTTCCAACGTTCTTGTTATTATGCTTCCATAAATAGTGCAATTTGACCTTTTGTCCTTATTCATACTCCTTATTGTTCGAGGTACTTAATACATGCCTAAATTGTAAGCTCACATTAGACCCACTATAGTTAATAACATTACACACTTTTAAAATTATTTGTTAAACATATTTCTGAAATGCAATTTTATTCATTATGTCTTGTGGTTTTGAACAGAACTTTTAGAAATTCAGGAAAATCTTCAAACCTGTAAATGCAATAATTCTTAAAATGCAGCAAGGTTAGGATTTTAGATGACGGGCATTCCTTCTCACAGTGAATAAACTCTGGTTTGATTTTCTCTCATCATTGCATCATATTCCTCTAGGCAGAAAGAGAATGGTGGTAATAGAGTTGGTAATACAGATTGCAGTGCAATCTGTAATGCTGGTGATCTAGTAGGAAGTTTATGAAAATCAGCAAAGGTTAAAGCAAAGTCTTGTGATGAAGATAGAACAACTCAAAATAGCACAGACTGGGCTTCAAGGATGACCCTGAAGTCAACAACTTGAACATGTGTCATTGGTACACTCCTGTTCATAGTTTCCAATACATCGTCCTCAATACTACAATGTCACATATATACTTTAAGATAGCTACATGATCTTTTCTGGTTTACAGAGGTCTACACAGTGATCCAGATTAATAACTGAATGTAGAAGTATCATCAATACTAAATGTAATTTTCAATAACTTTTACCCATCTATATTAAGAAGTATTTTTTCATCAAATCAGCATTCCCAAAAGAAAAAATATTTTACTGTGAAGATTTCCAAGAACGTTATTAGAAATATGTGCACCTTTGTGAGCTTTGGCTTTCACTTTGTATCACGAATCAAATAGTGTTCCAGAGGCAGATGTAAAGATGTAATAAATTGTTAAATCAAACCTAAATTGGCACCTAGAACAACATATAGATATTTGGAGTGTGACTTCCACCTTCACTTTGTTGGATTAAAACAAAAAATCAGAAGCTGCATTTTTCTCAGTACTTCATCTAGCTAGTTTAATTAGAAGTTGAATTAGTCTAATGGGATTAACAGTTTCATGACCAGAAACATTATTTTCAGGTAATTCTGGACTTCTTTAAAAATACTTTTAAAATATTTGATCTTATTTTCAGATGCTGAGGCATATGCTGTACCATATATAATGTAGCTTGTAAATAAAGCATCTATATTGGATTTAATATTCTTATTTTATTAATCTACAGAGCTTTCTGATTAGTTAAATATAATTGTCTATGGAAATGTTATGACCAGTAAAATAGTCACTTAGTTCAGTGACTCAATACGCTCAGTTCACTTCAGCATGCTCATGTCTAAGGTACAACATTACAAAGTGACTCCATTGCACATAATCACTTCAATTATTTACATGCCTGAAAGTACTCTGTGCTCATGATGAATATCAAGCTGATATTCAATTATGTCATAATCTGCTCAGAATGTACACCAAGTCTGCTGGGGAGAGAAAGAAAAATAATTTTGACTTCACAGGCATGTACCATATCAAAGCTCAGGACATCTATAATCATAGAAGGACTATATAGTTCAATTTTATATCCAAGCCTAAAATTTTTCTGGAAAAAGGTCTCGATTCTGCACAATCTTACTAGAAGAGTGTACTGTTCCACTAATGAAGAAACCAGCTGTCTAGTCATGATCTATCAAAACCTCATGTGATATGCTAATATTACAAAACCTAGAAATCACTGAATGTAACTGAATTGCCACACATAATTACTAACATTTTTACTGTTAGCTAGCTTGAGAAATAAGCACCTAGGGGTTTGGGGGTTGCTTGGTTTTTTGTGGCATTACGCGAGTCTGCAAAGTGAGATTTTGTGACTTTGAATCTAAAATCTAAATGTAAAACTGATCATTAAATACATCCAACAAAATTTTCTACTCAAGTAGAATATTACCAGCCAGAATAAATATATTAAAAAAGATGAGGGTCATAAGATGCAAGTAATACATCATAATTTTCTGAACTGTAACTTTTCTGAATTAAGAAGCACTTATAAATACAACAATATTTATAATTTCATTTTTAAGAGTTTCAATAGGAACAAAATTTTTGGCCTTTTATTCAAAAAAGCTTCAATATCTTGAAAATACAATCAATTATGAGCCTAAAGGAGTAACACAGACATGGATGTGCTTAATATGATTTATGGATATTGGTGGTCTAGGTTAATTTCCTATATCTGTGAATTGTATAGCTGTATTAAAGACTTTCTTTCTTCAACAAGTTTAGGAAGCATCACAATCAGAGACTTTTGATTCTGTCAGAGCTTTTTGTTTATGTCTGTACATGAAAAACTTAATTTTAAAAGGGAAGTAAGTCATAGCAAGGAAGAGTGAGCACTGAAAAGGAAACCTATCTGAAGACTGGCTATAATAGAATATCACTGTAAACTTCCCACTGAATTTAGCAGAAATTTCATTAAGAAGTAGTTTCATCTTGCATTTTCTGTTTTAGTATTCTGCGCAAGGGAGAACGGAGTATCAAAACTTCGTGAAATTTATGTCTGCCTTTCCATTCTTGATGTGGCACAGCTCAGGCTAATAGCTTACCTTCCCTATGGTTGCAGGACTGTTATCCATCACAGTCACACTTCTTGTCAGAAGTTTGGTGCTTTAAGCTGAAAAGCACAAAGAAATCATTTGTCCTGCACTATCTGTGTTCAGTATTACTCCCTACTAATGCTAATATCATTGAAATATTAAAATTTAATAGAAAGCTAAGTTTATTGAAATTTTGCTGTTTTGTTGCATTTTTAATTTTATAGCCTAAACTGTGAAATTTTTCTTTGCTTTGTTTTCCCCATATTTAGCTGTTGATAAAATTTCTTTTTTTAAAAAAAAAGGAAGTAGAAAATTAATTCTAATTACCACTTACTTTAAAATATCCTCTAGTCCTTGGCAGAGGTAGCACTGATTCTAATAAATACCTAATCAGCTTCTGTTAGCCTCTAGTAGAACAGAGGCTAAAAGAAAAGGCAAAACCCTCCCAAACAACAAGAAAAAAGAGAAAAACTGAACAGAACTCATTAGCTCACATCCTTTGTAAGTTCAGCTGCCTGGTTTGTATGAATAGTTTATATTATCTTCCTCAACTCTGTACAATACAGCTAATAATTGTACAAAACCTTGCACACATAAGGCATTTACTTCATATTTTTGAGACGTTGCATGACAAGAAATGAAGTCTAGAGTTCAAATAGATTGTAGAAATATTTCTTCATGACAGGAACTGCAATTTCAGTTCTGCAGAAAAGACAGTAACCCATCAAATTCTATCCCTACAGTGATTTATATCTGGGTTTGTCTTTGTTTCTGGGGAGTCATTTTCCTAAAATCAGTACTAAGATTGGAACCTTAAATAATATTTTTCTCTTGGTGTTACGCTTTCATCTTTCCTATACTATGTGGAGATTAAAACAATATATCTGTTGTCTTGAGATACTCCATAAAGGTAAGCTTTTACCTTTTTTAAAAAATACGAAGTAATTACCTATGTTGTGCAACCAAATTTAAAAGGTTTATCAGGCTTGGGAGATTGATATATTCTGTTTCTCTGAATATCCTCTTGTTTGTATTAAAGGAATTCCATCAAGAGCATCATAGCAATTTTTGCACAAGAGTAACCAGCTCTGATGCCTTCCTTCAACTGAAATGTGTGAGAGAATAATTTTACAAAAATAAGACAGTAATAAATGTAGGAAAGAAACCTGTGAGGTAGGACGAAGTAGAACTGACAAAAGATAGAATGTGCTCCACAAAGCAGGATTAATTGGTAGAAGAGGCAGGGTTGGGAAAATTCAATAGCATTGAGTTTCTAATAAAATTTTGAGCTATTAAAACACATCAAGTGAAGTTATCAAAGTCAAGTATGTTTGCATCACTAGGTTTGATAGTGTTAAATTTAATGGGAATAATAATGGATATAAAAATACCTTGCTTTATTTGCAGGCACAGTAATAGAAAAATGCTCTTGATTTCAAATTTTTTATTTGTTCACTTGCAAGAGTGGCTTCCTGAATTAGAAGATTACAACAGCAAAGAAATTCACAGAATGAAATGCCTACTCTTCCCTCAAGTTCTGCATTCATTATGTGCTTGTAAAAAAACTGCAACTTTTCCATGAGCATTCTTTCATTTATTCCTTTCAAAGTGAAAGGATATAAGTAGAGGTATACAGATACAAGAAACTCTGGAAAAGATGACCCTCTTTCGCAAAGCAATAAGTAGTGTAGCTATTCTGTAACTTCTGTGCTCCTGTTACATTTTTCCAGATGTGATGTCACCCCGATGGGCTAATAATTTAGACAGGAAAATTTTATTCTACTACTGTTTTCCAAAGTCACTTCAGTGTCATGGGTTATGGATTAATTATTTGACAAGTTGATGGAAAGATATAACATTTATTTCAAAGAATGCACATTTACCTAGAAATAGGTTTTCCTTTGCTCAGACTTTTGGAATGGAACAAGATTAATCTTGCAATGAATCTATTTTATATTTCAAAATGGACACACTCGTTTTGATGAACAAGTAGGAGATCCTAAGAAGGTGTCCCAAAATGACTTTTTAGTTTAAAGTTAATTACTTGCTGTCTACTGAGCACCACATTTTAAAATGAAATACACAAAGCAAGTTAATAATTTCTTTTTGAAAAGAAAGGTTTGACTACTCATAACACCTTGATATTCTCTAGGTAGGAAGCTAACACTGATATTCCGTTTCCAAGGAGATACTGTCCACTCCTCCGTCACTGTGCATGGTAAGTGTGGAATGACAAAAAACTTATTAGTTATGGAACTAAAATATTTTCTTAGCTTAAATGTGTTTCTGAGCAGATGGTTATACTCTCACTTGTCAGTAAGCAGTACACAGGAAATGCTGGAGACATTACCTGCTATATTTTAATTGTCCATATCCATCCACCTGTTGACAAGGCCATGTAGAGAAGCTGGAGAACTTGCAGGGAGATCCCAAAAGCAAAGATCTAGTAGTCACGAATATAACTTACTTACTCCACTTTATAAAGATCAAGCTAAATTAAAAGTATGTCTTTGAAATTGCCAATTGCAGTTTTTAAAGAATAAAATTGGAATTAAAGTTAAACTTAGAGAGAGTAAAAATACTAAAATGTTGTGTCAAACAAAAAAAGTGTGACTTCTTAGAGAACTGATACTTCACAGAATAAAGTTTTATTGTACATTATTTTCTTTCTGGGTATAAGAATGTGCAATAAGATTTGTTCTGAAATGTTACTGATGCAAATGTCAGAAGCAGACAAATAAGAAGTAATTACTGTAGATTACTCTTGTTTGTTTAGCAGAAACTACTTGTTTAACTTGAGACACACTTATACCTGCCACATGGAACTTGTAGACCAAGCAGCCAGGTTAGTTTCAGAAAAGACTTTTCAGTAGATCTCACCATTAAAATGACAATATTATGCACTTTCCCTAAGAAACTGATGTTTGTTTCATTCATCGTTTTGTGGGGGTTTTTTGTTTCCCATTTCTTATCTATCTGTCTATCTATCTATCTATCTATCTATCTATCTATCTATCTATCTATTTCTGTCACTCAGAATAAGAAATAGTTCAGGTAATAGTTCTGGGGTAGTTAGAAGTCTATGATTGTTTTTAATGTTCTTTTGTACGGTTGTGTCCTGGCAGGGTTTAACAAAATTAGGCCCTCACTAAGATTTTATTTCCTGTATACTGTTAATTTGAACAAGAATCTGACTCTTAGGGTCAAGTCTTTATTCCGGAAACCATCAGTAACTCCCCTGGCACACTTACAGTCAGTTGAAGTAACACAATTTTGAACAATAAGCTTAATGTATCATAAAGTACGCTTCATATTATGAAGAGCTGAAACCTCAGGGCCAAAAATTCAGCTAAAAATGAACATGGTAAATACTTTCGTAAGCATTCAGGGCTTGAAAGGTTTATTCTCATTATTTGGTGTAAAAGCAAGAAATGCAATTTCCCAGTAATAAATTTTTTTTTTCTCTGCTTCTATTCAAAGGAATAATTGTATAGTCTTTGCAAGTATGTTCTTAACATTATCAGAATTATTAAACTATCAGAGCAAAGAAACTTTGATACAGTTGCAAATATAACAGTAAAATAATCAATCAGAGGCAGATACTTAGAAAAGTTGCTGTGATATTTTGTGAAAAACATTTAAAAGCAAGTATTTTTTGTTTCTTCAACAGCTTGTTTCTGGACCGGTAATTTCTGCCATAACAAAGAGTGAGAAAGGTTTGTAGCCAGCCCCAAAGAGTCAAATTAAACAATGCTTGTTACAACACGGTCTATTTTTTTTCACATCTGATTTGTTTCTTTTCACTGAATATTACTGTTCAGTCAAAAAGAGTACATGCAAATCCAGCAAGACCTGGCAATTAGTGAGATGAAATACAGGAGATATTTCATCTTGGTAAATAAATTAAAAATTCAAGATACTAAATCAAACCAGGGAAAATATGTGCTCAGAATTTTAATCGCTATTGTCTGCAGTTTTCTCTCATTCCAAAGGAGAGTAAAAGATTTTAAAATAAAAAGAGTAAGTAACGAAGACACGGGTCACATATATGAATAACAGAGACTCCTGATATGAAAAAAAGTCTCAATCATCTTGAGAAAAAAGAAGACTCAAGTCCTCTTTTTTAAGAAGTATTCATGTCAGCAATCTTTTAACAAGTAGTACCAAAAGGATTAAGAGAAGAAAAGGTACCAAAGCAAAGAGCATTGTTGATTTGATATGGTATGTACTTCATATACAGTATCTGCCCTTGCTATTCAACATGATAATTTCTGGGGGAATAAAAAAACAAACAAACTAAAGTTCTTGTTTTCTTGCTGTCAAGATTCTTCCTTGAGATCTTAATTAATAATATTTTCATGGTTGCAGTTTATTAACAAGAGATTTTAGAAGATCAAGGGAATGTTGTGGGGCTTCGACTCTATTGTATCAGTGACATTGAAATTCCATTGACAGATGTGTCTGAATATTCTAATAGACCCCATGTCATTACAGGGCCATCAACATGTCACAGATAACACTTCCATTGTACACTGATTGTAGGTCTGTTCTATCTCACCTTATAATGTAAGAAACTCAAAATTTCTAGATATAAGTCTCTGCAACATGGATGTATTAGAGATACATAAAACCCAGAATCTCTTACTCTTCTTTCATTTGTCACAACTTCCAAGTGTAACTATGACTTGCTTTGGTTTTTATCAAACAGAATATATCTAATGTGATCTCATAAAGCTGGGTGTGCACTTACATATTATTTTTTCCCTCATACATTAACAGAGCTTTGTTTCTGTATGCAAATAACTGAATACTTCCAGCTTAAAAATAATCTATCTTTTTTTGTGATGTTGTCATGTGGAAACATTCAAAGGAACTTTACTTACTGTTCCCTTTAAAATATGTGAAATATTAATGAAGCAAATGAACTACTGCCTTTTTTCAAAGTAAATTCTGATTAATAATACTTAAATAATAATGTGATTACTCTCTAAATGAATATGAATTGCTTCTTGCTAACTCCTTTTTCGGTAGTGCCAAGTTTAATTTCATGGTATACAGGACATAAATAACAAAGTAGGTGACCAAAGGAGAGGCAGAGATAATGTTGCATTTGCATAAGGCCTGCAAATATTATACAATAACAATCCATGATGAAAATATTTAAAAGAGAATAAGAAAACAACAGACAAACAACCCTTAATAATGTTTTCAATGGCTATTTCTTCATTTTAAAAAGTAATTGAAATGCATGTTAAATGCTATGATAAAAACCCTGAGTTCTTACAGATACCTAAGGAAACACATGATGACTCCTGAGACATACTCATAACTCTCGTTTCTGCATTGGAGAGAATTTTTAGGTAAGAACAATATTCCTTATTTCTTTGAAAGAGCAGATCACAGACTTAAGTAGCAATTTTTCAAACACTTTTCCATAACAGAATGCAACCTTACTTGGAAAAGTAATCTGAAGTATGATCACGTTAACGTGCTCTTTCTTTCCATAACACAAATTAAACCTTTTTGGTTAGGATTGCATCCTGAAAGGTGATGAATACCTTTACAGTAACTCAGTTGCTTAACCACTCAGCCTTTAACAACATCATGGAGTATGAGAGAATGTTGACTTTTTCTTTCAATATTAATTCTTTTCTCCTATAAATAAGATTTGTAGCTATTGCATCATTTTACATAGAAATGCAGAAAGCACTGAATTTCATTCATCAGCAGCCAAGTATGGCTGGATTTATCTACTGACCTAATTATAGGCATCATTCCTTATGCAAGGTAATCCCTCCTGAGCTTTTTCTACATGCATGTTCTTAGAGAAAAAACATTTCTATGGGTTAAAATCTCTCCCCCACCCACTATTCCTAGTACCTATTTATCTCTTTTTTAGTAACTGACTTATTTAGTGAAGGATAAGATACTTCCAGGTATAAACTGATTTCACAGTAATTACAATGTGCCATAGTATACTACAGGTGTTTTACAGTTACATACACTTTCCTCTCTAAACATTGAGTAGTTGCCTTTTTGTTCTGGACCAAACATCAAGAGCTATAACCAACAAACTCTACTGAGATGTCATTTAGTCACTTTAGTGAACACATTATTACAGGGAGATTAAGGTAATGAAGTCTGTGCTCTGAAATTTTAGTGAACATGGTTTTCTACAGGAAGCTCTTGTATTACTGTAACAACCAAGGTCAGCTAAAAGTGTTATTTGCTTCTCTGGAGGGTCAGAAGTGGAAAGATGTAGAAGAGTCCCAGGGACAGGATAGGTGACACATGATTGACCAAAAGAAGTATTCCATCCCATCGGCCTCATGCTTGGTATAAAAGCTGTGAGATGAAAGGATCAGCCTTCATTCTTCGATCGCAGAAGTCCAGGGAGGACCTTTGATTGCAAACTGAGCACCCCTGATTCCAAGTTCTGTAATGTCTGTGAATTTTCCTGTGCCTGCTGATGATATGATCATTATCCTAGGAGATGGATATGGTTTTGTATACTGTATATACATTTTTTCTCTTTCCTTTTTATTATTATGAATTATTATCTGTAAAAGTAGTTTAGTATCCTTCTGAACTCATACATCTCTTTATTCCTTCCCCTCCTCTCTTC
>VZTY01025657.1:64224-102008 GCA_013400935.1 Turnix velox
GTGATAGTTTAGTATCCTTCTGAACTCATACATCTCTTTATTCCTTCCCCTCCTCTCTTCCACGACAGGAGAGGGGACTATCTGCCTGATAGCCTGATTAGCCAATCCCATGA
The DNA here is from genome assembly GCA_013400935.1 of Turnix velox. NCBI lineage: Eukaryota > Metazoa > Chordata > Aves > Charadriiformes > Turnicidae > Turnix > Turnix velox. The sequence goes on from VZTY01025657.1 coordinate 64,338, forward strand.
TGCAACGGAACTGACAGCTAATAAAAATACAAAGTCCATGCTTACTACATTGTATCTCTATGTATAGGGTACTTTTTTTGTGTATAATATAATCATAGCATCATTAAGATGTAAAAGACTGAGTTGAACAATAAATCTAACCAAGCCAAGTCCTCCACTAAAACATATTCCTGAGCACCACCAAACACTTGAAAAAAATGTTTTTATTATTCTTCTCACATTCCATAGTAATATGTAATATAAAAAGCAAGAAATGATACAACCATGATGTAAATTGTTTATTCTCAAGTATGTAAGTAAGCTCTGTATCTGAATCAAATGAAAGCAGAACACCATTTTAAAGTAATATACAAATATTATCTAAAAGTAATTTTTTGTATGCTGTAAAATTCATAGTTCTAAGGACATTTTGCAAAAATGGGTATATCTTCGTTATGTTTACTGTAATTATTGGCAGTACAGAAACAGTAATTGTTTTATTATTGTATATAACAATTGTATATAAGTACTTAAAATTTTGAGCCTAATCACAGAATAAGTAAAGGCAAAAAATGAAGTGCATGTGTAAACAATATGAATTTTGATGACTATAGAACTTTTACCTTTTTTTGCTTAAGACTTTTACCGGATTTTATACCTATAATACAATCATATAAGAAACTATGTATATACTATATTGTAACTGCTGCAAGTTACAGAATGTGTTTACTCTGAAGATAAAGATATTTCACCTTTAGATAAATGAGTAATGGTGTATGTGGTGGGGGAAAGTGAGTCAGAATTTATTTAATGTTAGTTAATGTTTCTAGATAGCTAGAGCAATTAATTTATTGTCTTCTACTGAATTTGGTAGTCAATACTGTCTCTGTTAAAAGATCTCTTTCTATTTGGAATACCCAATCTAACTTACTGTAGTCAGTCAAAGCAAAATGAAACTGGGGTTATTATTAGTAAGATTAAAATGCTTAAAACAAACAACCAAAAACCCCATGGCCCTTTAAATTTATTTAACTTGGTACCTATTCAATTCTTTCATTTCCTTCATGTTTATTTATTAAGATATTAAGTAAATTCTAAAGTGCAGCTTAGAAAGTGTCATACATATTCTCTTCTGAAAGCATAAAAGCCATATATAAAGGATGAACTAAGGCATAAAATAAACCACAGTTAAGCACAAGCTTAACACTGTCTATTTATTTAGAACCATCACCTGGAGGGACTGCAGTTGTAGATTTAAAATAAAATACAGATTCACAGAATCACAGAATATAAGGGATTGGTAGGGACCTCAACAGATCATCTTGTCCAACTCCCCTGCTGGAGCAGGAACACCTAGAACAGGTCACACAGGAGGATTTGTAATAATCCTTTGAACAGCTTTCCCTTCTCAGACTAAGGGATTCAATTGTTATGAATTATGAATTTTTTTCATAGTTAAAAAGCACAGACTTCAGTCAGTTACTGGTGAGGATAAAGTCAAAAATAAAAAAAAGGGTGCAGGCAGCAAGACAAAACCAAAAGTCTAGCAGGTTCACAAAGAATAGAGAATTTCAACTGGTTTATTTTGCATTTGTCTGTGATTGACTGACTTGAATGACTAAGAAAACATAAGTTTTCCCAGAAAGACTGCATTACTGCTGGGACAGTTGTGAGAGCTCTCTCTGGCTAAATGGTTAGCCTATTACCGTGCAATTGGTTAGACTATTACTATGAACTTTGTGCTGAATTTTGAAGGGCTCAGGACTAGAGGCTGGTCATGTTCTTTCTGAGCTTTTCTTGACCTGCCAGCATGTGGACAATTTTCCAAAACAAATCAGTTCAGTGCGCTGGGGATGTCCTCAGTTCAGTTCTCTAGATGGACTGTATTAAATAGGGCTATTTATCTCATAAGTATTCTTGTGGATGTAGTTATTATTTATTATTTACCTATATTCTTGACTGTTCTTGTATTCAGAATCTACCTGTTTTACTCACATTCTGAATTCAGCCCAGAGATGGATGGGCTTGTGGCAGTGTCGAGGATATAATTCATAGCAGCAACAAAATTATTGATATAAAACAGGATCTGAACAAAATTTTATAATAAATATCACAGTTTTTTAATAAGTTTTGATGGAAAAGCATACTTCATTATTTACTGCATAGACAGAGTTAGACAAAACTTCCAGGGAGACTCTCCAGTTGAGTCAAGATTCAGAAAGTGTATCCTTGCTTTCTTAACTCCTTCTCAAAGGAGTCTAGCTGCAGCTGTTTAACCCTGATCCTTGGTCACCAGTTTATGTCTAAAGGATCATATATGCACAATCAAACCCTTATATAGCTTAGCGAAGAAGTCAACATTTAACATGCCATTAGTCACTTACCAAGGATCTGTTTAAGCAAGGAATCTCTGAATCTTGAGAAGTAAACCTGAGAGATGTCCCTCAGGAGATCAAGTGGAGATTCTGGTGTGCAGCTCACAGCCATAAAGGAGGCCTCTAATGGGTCTTGATTTGTTAACTGTTTATAGGGATAAGATGATTGACTTATTTGCATAGTGACCACAGTAGCAGGATTCTCAAGTTAGCCCTCAGCTATTGTGTTGTTACCTATCTCCCCAAAAGCACTTTGACATGGATACAACCATTATGACTAGATGCACTCATTATGACTAGCACAAGTACTTATCATCTGGGAGATGTTACAGGAGATAAAGCTCATATTGGCAGAGGAGCACACCACTGCAGGCAGATACATTCACCGTAACGAAGCCCTGACAAAGATCAGGTAAGTTCTGACAAAAGTCTGCAGAAACCTAGAAAAACCCTTCGCCAGAGTTTATACCATTACAGGATGATGGTCATTTTGGCAGAAAGATGAAGAAGTTTGGATCTTCAGACAATGCACCAGATATAACTACAGATGAGACTCAGACTGAAAGAAATGGGTCCTGTGAGTGAGGCATTTTGATGTGATCCCCCTCAGAGAAGTAGGTGTTCAGGCAGGCACTCTCAGCACAGGTTAGGATGCCACCTATGGTTTATCTTCTGCACAGTCTGAGAGATCTCATATAGTTGAGTAGGTGCATTTTAGGTTGTTGGTCATAATCCTTAAGAATTCTTAATTTGGCTATGTTAGTAATGTTCTCAACCTATTGATTGTTATGTCTGTTGGAGTCTCAAAGCAGTTTCAATTAGAGGAAAATTCAGATTTTGTTACCATCTTGCAAAAATAAATGTTGTTTTTAATTTGTTACTTGGTCTGGCTTGGTTTGTGAGGTTCTGTAAGAGAGTTTCTGAGATGATGGTGTAAATAAACTCAGAAAGAAAATAGCAAGTAATGAAAGTTTGGGGAAAAACAAATAATAATATATGCTGTTATGATTGGACATAATGGAACTAAATGGTTGGTAGAAGAGCTTGCTACATTTCATTACAGAAGCATTAATTCAGATGGGGTAGGTAATAAACTGTTCCCCACCTTTCACAAATCATAGAATGGCTGGGGTTGGAAGGGAGCTTAAAGATCATCAAGTTCCAACCCCCTGCCATAAGCAGACAATGATTTCAATTGCAGAAATAAACTATATTATAGACACCCTTATGTTAGAATATACATGATGTGATGGGAAAAATATGCTGCGTCTACATTTATCAAATAGAAAATTGTAATCTGGGTAAGCATGATCATGTTAGTCCAGTATTAACAATATGCCAATCTTTAGAACTATTTTGAAGAAAAACACAGAGAAGTTTAACTGGAATTCCTGAAATTTTTCAGTCATACCTGGAGCTAGTTATAATTAGAAATTGATAAGCATTCCTGAGAAAAAAACCCAGTAGACAGCAACCTGTGGAACAGGACTAAGTACACAATCTAAGAGCTATGAAAGAATCTTTATTACTTTTCATAATAGAATTGAACATTAGCATTCATGTAGGCATAGATACAGTTACACACCTTTTGCTGTATCTACTTATCAGTTTCAAATATGGCATAAAATAGCCTACTTCTAGTCACTTATATCCAAATTCATAATTTTTCAGTTTGAAACTCAAAGCATGGTGCAGTCAATGCACTGTAAAGTATCTGCAATAAAAAAATAAAGGCGAGAAATGCATAAATACACAAATTAAAATAAGGTTATCTTCAGGATAGAAATGGCTCTAGTTAGGATTTTTTCTCCATTCACCGTCTGCAATATTATAATCATCCTGTATGGCAGCACCCAGCAGAGTTTCTATGCTGTACTTATATATGACTTGCTGTTTCCTCCGTAGCACTCTTCTTTTCTTATTGATTTTTAGCTTTTCTGTTATATTCATCTTTTCCTAAAATTAGACACATACATTTTCAGGTTTATAGTCTTCACCCTACATTTCACCTCTCCCACACTTCTTTCTAAATCATTTTACTAGTGCTTAGCAGTAAAATACATGTTTATAATAAATGGGCTTACTATTCACTGTTGTTGGAGTTGTATATGGAGAAAAAGCAGCTGCATGTAGTCTTCATCACAGATAATTTACAGTCAAAATATTCCCACAATAATTATTTTAAAATGCAGTATATCCTGTTTTGTTCATTTTGAGCACATCAATATAAGGCAATTAAAGACCTACCTCAAATGCTTAACACAATTCTGGTGTACATGAAAATGTACCTACCTCCTTCCTCTCGCGAAATGTACCAGAATAAATTAAAAATATATTTCGAATAACTCCACCAGAATAATTAAATATGCAAATAAAATTAACAAAATTTTATTCATGATGAAACTCTTCAATCATTATCCCAATAAATAAAATTCTTCAAATTTGAGCTTTCTCTCAGTTCCAGCAATCATTTCAGGAGTGTTTGTCTAACCATGAGACTAAGTGATATGCAAGATTAGAGTACCTCCACTCTTGTTATTACAATGAAGCCCAAATGTAACCAGAAATGCCCAGGCACCGGAAGTAAAGGGAGTAAGCAGAAAAATAAGTTCAATCTACTGAATGGTGAAAGTACAGATATCTATAGCTTCTGAGTACAAGAATCATCATAAAGGTAAAATAGCAGCCCTATATAGCAACAACTGCATCCAAAAAAGTACTTAAGAAATAAAGTCAAATAGAAGTCCTATTTAATACCATAAATCTAAAGAACTAAAAACACCAAGCACATCCATTCATGGTTAGATCTGGAAAGTTCTCAGGAGTGTGCCTGGAGGCTTATACCCAAGACGAGTATCTCAGATTCTCTGTAAGAGGTTTCATAAAAAGCCTTAGTGCTGTTCAGAAAACTTAAAATTATCTTAAGTCCACCAGGAAAGCAGCTCAGGTCACCTGCTGTTCATGATCCAGTAACCCTGAAGTGCTATACTGTTCTTACACATCTCCACTCAGGTTGTTAAACTCCTGCTCTCAGTTGCCAGACAGCTAAGTTCCTGAGGTTGATTGCAGTCATGGTTGAAAAAGTCCCCACTGACTCATTTCCTGTCTCTCCAGGACTTTTATCTATCCTATGGACTAGATGGCCATTAAAAGTTTCTTTCAACTCAACACATTCTATGATTCTGTTTATAAATACTCTTAACGTACCTACTTTTATGCCATTGTTTAACCCCGACTGGCAACAAAACACTACATGTTAAAAAAAACAGAAGAGCATGGCACAGACCAGATAAACTGATATTGTGACCCACAACTGTGAACAGATGTAAATCCCTTCTAATACGCTCTGGTCAATCTGTTATTATCTCAAACCTTTAGAACTCTACATTGAGAGCCAAAAAGAACTGTCATGGTTCATTTAATCCCAGCCATCAACTAAGTACCACACAGCTGCTCACTTACTCCCTCCCCAGCAGGATGGGGGAGGGCAGAGAATTGGAAAGGTAAAAGTGATAAAACTCATGAAGCAAGATAGGAATAATTTATCCACTGAAATTAAATAATACAATAATAAAAAATTACTGCGAAAGAAGGTATCAAAAAGAGAGAAATAAAACCCAAGAAAGAAAAGAGATGCGAGGATTTCTGAGGATGATGTCATACAGTATGATATATCTCTTTGGTCTGTCAGGGTTAACTAACCTGTGCATCCCCAGCCTACTTGCTAGTGAGGTAGTGTGAGAAGTAGAAAACACCTTGACTCTGTAAGCACTGCTCAGCAATAACAGTATCCATGTACTACCAATGCTGCTTCCAGATGTGGCTACATCACTCTAAAATTCCCTGTGACAAAAGGGAGGTTGTAGTATGTGATTAAATAATTAAAAAAAAAAAATAGCTAAAACACATCTTTAGAACTTTAGCTTCTGTTAGAACAGCCTTTTGCTTGAATATTTATCTGCTAAGCAGCTATGCCTGCTAGTGCCCTTCAGGTACAGGATCTTCTAAATATTTTGAAAATATCATCAGATAAATATATCTTTACTGTGCCTAAAACATTGTTTGAAAATAGGAATCTTGATGGCAGTTTTTTCTATGTTTAAAAGGGGTTAACTGTCTTGTGGTTTTGTACCCCTGCAAAACCAATTATCATATCTATTTGCAGATAAGGGTGACTCAAAAACAGTTTCAGAAATTTGGGGGAGTTACTAACTCTCCATTTGCGGGGAATAAAACATGTAAATGAAAGTAGAGTACTGCTCCTCTTTCATGTTACACCAGGGCTTCTGCACAGAAAGCAACAAGATTCAGTATGCCAGGAGAAACAATACTGATTGTACTGAAATTCAGAAGTTTAATTTTACTAATTAGCTAGTCATTTTGGAAGAGGGGGGATGGAGTTGGCCCTGTAGAGTTGTTATTTTTTAATATACATCTCAAAGTGAAATCCATTAATTGAAAAAAAAAATCAAAATAACTGTATTTTTCTTTTAATTTTTTTCTGTGTACTACTCTAATCTCAAAAAACTTCCATTCTTTTCCAGAATTTCAATAGAACAGTAGCCCCTTTATTTAGGTTCTCTCACAAGGCAGATGGGTGTTTCTGTTCTTGTAGAGATTAAATTTCACTCCAATTAACACTTGATATTCATGGGAGGTGTTAGTGTAGTTAGCGTCATAAGTCAGTGACTTTTGAAAAGAAAATATTAAAAAAAATACTTACTGGCACCTTGCTCCTTTATGAAAGTAAAGTCTTGATTCAGGCAGTGAGGCACTGGAAAGACTGGTATTGGAGTTTAATGCTCATCTTTCTCCCCGTTGATTAGTTCTGGGTTGTTTTTCACTGATGAATTTTTTAGATCATCTTTCCAAAGCATCTGTTTCTTTCATGGCACAGTAGCTTGATTCTGTAGCTAAATTATGGGCTACAAATTGTGTTCTGGGGATCAGTTTCTTGACTCATAACTTCAAAGAATCTAGTTTTGGTTACAACACTTGCAAGTGTCAATAGATCTTAATAGCTATGTACTGACAGACTGTGAACAAGTTAGAGTTTAAAACATGATGTAATGAAAAGATCTCTGCTATTCACCTCAGCAATTTTGTCAGAAAAAAGATAAATTGGAAATTAATCTAGAGAGAATAAATGGAAATAGAGTTGTGGTTGGCCAAGAAGTGCTTTCTCATTATAGCTTAACAAATGTTTAATTAATTAAATGTTCAGGCATACAGATATCAAATTAGGTATTATTTCTATTTAACCAAGCTGTGTCAAAGAACTTAATCTCCAATAATAGAAGTAATTTTCAGTTCATTGGTGAATACTACACTTTCAGAACTGTTATACTTCTACAGTAATATCCTATAGAGAAAGCTGAAGTAAACCAAAGAGGGATATAATTAGACTTAGAAATTTATTTCTTTTTGTAGAAATGAGATCTTAATTATTCTAGACATTTTCAAGACTGTATCCTGTTCTCATGACTCTACCCAAGGATCTGGACTAGCTGAAGCTGGCACCCTCCTCAGCTTACCTGCATATTCTACATTTAAAGAACCCAAATTTACCCATTACATAGACCTGAAATTCCCATTCCCTTTCTGAATGATTACAGACAAATTAAGATTTCATAGTGTCTTCTATTATGTGCAGGTTTATCTTGTCTGGTCCAATCATCTGGTAGTCTCTAGATGATGTTCAGACATTCTACTAGGGTTACTGTTGCAACCCTATAGGTTATTTGCCTGCTGATGGATAATTTAATTATTTTTTTTAAAATAGAATCTGGATTAGCAAGCAATGGGAATAATCATAATTGTTTAATTGGGCTACATACAATAAAGAACCTGAGTTCTCAATTACAGATATAGATAGAAACTAGATTTTTCAGTAGCTGCATCTGAAGTTATGAACCACACAGAAATCAGATTCAGGGGTGCTTTAGCCTGCTAATGGTAGTAAGTTTCCCCTCCCAGTGCTCTATAGCAATAGGAAGTTACATTAGGAGTACAGCATCATATCCATGTTGCAGGATAACTGAGAGCCCTGGGGCAAATTTAATTATTCCACAAAGGAGGAAGTTTTAAGGATAACAATGCTATCAACTGAACGATGCAGCAAAAGTTCAAATAGGATCAGCTCATATCCTGTGTAATGTTCAGCTAATTGAATTAGCACTTGACATTAAAATTAAAGGACATTGTTAATTTCTTTCTGACCCATGCCATGGGAAAAATTTAAAGTACAACTACAGAAAGTAAAACGTTAATTTAGAATGCATTTTACTGAAAGAGTGTGGTTTGTCCTTAAAGGAACATTTAGAAAACTAATTTAGAAATGAGAGGAAAGGTGAGAGGCAGAGGCTTATCTGTATTGCTTTGCCTTACAGCACGTCATATTATCAATGCATACCACTAACATTATCAATCAGATTAATAAAATAACATTTGAAATTTAATTTGAAATATCCAAATTGGAACTAAGATTTTAAAACTCATGAGTTTCATTTATGTTTCATTGAAGATTGTTTTAACATTTACATGACACTACAGAGAAAAAAAAATGCAGTTTTCTTGAATCAGCTTTGACTGGTAAAACAGTTTATTTGAAATTTATTGCTAACATTTGTTATATATACGAATAGCACAAAGGTATAATTCACACTAATGCCTGACAAATACATTTCGCAGATTTGCCCTTTTCAGTCTCCTGGGTATGGGGAATGTTTACATGTGTCTGCATTAGTAATTCAATATTAAAGGGTTCTTTTTCAGTACAAATTCGTACTCAACCTTTAATCACTGGGCTGAAGCACACACTCGAGCACACCTGAGAGAGTAGTTTCACTCCTATTGGATTCAGTACTGAAACTGAAAACCTGAACGCCACCTGCAAAGGTATCTGCTGTGAGGATAGGAGGTTTTCCAGGTCTTCCACCTCACCTGATAGAAATGGACACCACTGATGCAGATTTCATGTGCATTGGCAGTGGTGGAATAGATCGTAGTGGACCCTAACCTCACCTCTCCTTTGCTGGGAGGCAGTGTCTTGTTGAAATGGTTTCTTTCAGTTAGATTGGTTTTACAGTCTGATGTTTGGCACCTTGATGTCTTCAGGGTGCTGAGGACCTCTCCAGTGAAAGTCTAAAAGCATTACTGCATTCTGAAACACCCTCTGCTGTTCCATATATGTCATGACTTGCAAAATATACTTTGTCTAAAGTTTACCTAACTAGAAACTGCTTTCTTGATCACTATTATATCTTCACAGCACTGAACTAATGTCTCAGTGGTATCTATTGTACATAGGGGCACTTTTCTGTCTCTCTCCATGGGTGCTTTGGGCTTGCAATTTAGCTGTGTTTTTATTATAAGCCCAGGATCAAAATGCACTGTTGCACAGTACAAGCACTAATAATTTTTTTTCCTCTCTATCAGTTCCCTGTGTACAGAAAACTTCTGTCAGCTAATGCTATAGACAGCTGACTTAACGTCATCTCAAAACATTAGTAACTTTTAACAATTCTACATGGTATCTTGGGCTTGGAAATAAGGTAGTAACATTCATCTCCTTTTTACATTTAGTACAAATAACTTGTCATGGCATTAGATGAGTTTACTCAAATCCCTCTTAAGAATGTACAGCTTATGTTACCCTCTAGGACCTCTCTGCAGAAAGCATTTTCAGGGTGCAGCTGGGGCTAGTGACTACTTAGGTATCAGTGTTCAGAGAAGCAAGGGCTGGCAGTCAGGTCTCATTCCACCACTTCAGGAAGGAGTAGGGCAGTTGTCGGTCAGTGGAGCAGACCCAGCCCTGGGCATCAGACATATCCCTGGGGACAGGGATGCACCAAATCCAGGCCAGAACATGACCGACAGGCAGGGTTCTGGACTGGGGATTGTGAGGGGAACCAGAGTCAGATGCAATCTTATAATGACTTGGTAGAGCTCTGGGGAACACGATACAAGGATATCACCCCAGAGGTTGGAGTCAGGATCAGAGAAAACTCATTTTTTTCTCAGCAGCATTATTTAAGGCATTTGCAGCTAAAGGTGAAACAGGTGTCTGCTCTTTCATATAATAATCCTCGGATCACTGACTTTTTCCATAAAATGTTTGTCATGTAGATGATTCAATTTCCATGAATCTGAATAGTAGTCTTTGAATAGTAGTCACAGAATGTGGAAATTAAATTGGCTATCTCTAAGTATCCATACATGTCCTAAAATTAGTGTCAGAGTAGTTTATTTTTAACTTGAACTTGCCGTGTATCTTCCATCTCCTTGAAGTACGTCACATATTTCAGACTGTCATGCTGTCACTTAATCTCATGACTCTGTAGATCTGCTGATTCAATCATCTCTGGAGACTGCAAACATCTGGTATCCAGCAGAGCACGATGTGTCTTTCTGCCAGCTATTATAAACTCCAAGCATCCAGACTTCTTCAATTTTCTTAGTAGAATGGAATTTTTTGCATTTTTTAATCTACTTTAGTCACACATTATCTAATATTTTTTATAAATCACTGCTGGAATCACTCATAGTAAGCTTTGAAGACAAACTGAAATAAAGCAGGTCACTGATCTGTTTTTTGCAAATTGTAGCTTGGTTGCAGATATAGGTGCTAATTGGCTGGCAGCTGCCTTCTGTAAAGCATATTAATTTAACTACAGAATCATCTAGAGGCAGTGGCAATCAGGCTAAGTATTCAAAACATTTTCATCCTCAAGCTGTGAATGTATTTTTTTTTCCAGAACCCTGACACTGATGGCCATTTAATGAATGTTTTCATATCTGATAAAAGTGCTGTCTTCCATTGCACTGGGTTATGGTGCACTGGGCTTAGCTTAACGAGCATTATGCTGTTGCCTGTTTCCTTTAGCTTGCATGTACACCCTATAGTACTTGACCAGGGTAGTTTATTGCTTTGGGGAAAAAAATTCATGATGATAGAGGAATTAATCACAGGCATCTCAAATTTGCACATTGGAATATCCTCAGTATTTAAGATGTTGCATAGTTTTGTGAGCATCTCAACATAAATAACTATTCTCACTTGTACTGTCTTTGCTACTTTTGAAAGCATATAAAACCCAAAAAATGTTTATGCATATAATGTCTTTCTGCCATGAGAAATGGAATTTGTTAAAATGCTTTTATCAATGGTTTCATCATCTCTGAGAGGATTTTTGATATGTACCCCACAAAATGTACAAATTTTTTCTCTTTCAATCTCAAATATAACAGCCTGCATTAAATTATATAATGTTACTTTTCTTCCCCTGTATGTATACTATAACATGGGATGCAGGACTTCAGGCTGAATAATAGTTTTGTATACAGAATACATCCTCGTTATAAATTTGGAACTCAAACTGTTCCACATATCAGAATTTAAGAAGCTGTCCCCTTTCTCTGGAAACCGCATCTTATCAATGTTTATTTGGGTTTTTTTAGATGGAGCAAATAGTAATAAAACGTTGCCTTTATTTCCCCCCTCCTCATTCATCTGCTCATTAAAATTCATTTTTCCCTGATTCTTCTTCTATTATTATGTAAGACTGTGCATTTGTGTTAAAATAACTCAGTATTCTCTGTGAGTTTAAATATATTATTTTTCTGCTTATAGGAGGCCCTCTGTCTGTAATCCCTCTCTTGCAGAGGGATTAACTATATAGAACATGTATGCCTTCCTTTAAACACTGTTTACTGATTAATAAGATAAAACTTTTCTGGATCCTAAAATTAAACATCTTTATTAATTATTCTTATTAAATGTATGCCATAACTGCTGACTGTTTCAGGCCACAGAGGAATTTACTGATTTGCTATTACCTACTACAAATCTTTCTTTTTGTTGCCTACAGGATTTCTTCCAGCTTCCCCAGGGATTGCTGCAGATGAACTTTTAAATAACCTGCTCTGATCTTCCTCAATCACTAAGTCAGTAAATTGTGGCTCACTGTGAATGAGCAGCTCACCTGCTCAGCCTGATCTTTCCACTTATGACTAGTTTTCAGTTCATACACACTCTTAAGAGGACTGGAGGGTGAGCCCAGCTCATGCCCCTGAGAGAACACAGGTTGCCTAGTACAAAGTCCACACTAAGAGCAATTTCCTCATTGGGTGACTATAGGACACATGTCAAAAGGTTTCAGGAGATAGTTCTTCATGGGAAGCCCCTTGGCCTGATTCACATCAATGTCACTTAGACCTGTAGTAAGAAGCCAGTTAAAATTATGATAATAAAAACTATGTATCCGCCTTCTATCATGAGAGTTTTCTATCTTCTGACCCCTTTTTGTTCTCTTGAACTTCTGAGCTGGATTGTAATTACAGTATCTCACTGTTTAGTGCAACTTGTAAATTTCTTTAGTTCTCCAACAGTTAGACATGTTAGGAAACAGACATTATTTTCTGGGCTGCTGACAACTACAGAACTGTAATTTGGTCTAAGAAGATAGTGATGGCAATTAACCTTTGATATTTTACAATAGCTTTCCCATGCTTGCAGCCCAGAAGGTCAACTGAATCCTGGGCTGCATCAAAAGAAGTGTGACCAGGAGGTCAAGAGAGGTGATTTTACTCCTCTACTCAGCTCCAGTGAGGCCAAACCTGGAGTACTATGTCCAGTTCTAGAGCTCTCAACATAAGAACAGACATTAAGCTGTTGGTGCAGGTCAGAGGAGGGCCACAAAGATGATCAAAGGGCTGGAGAAGCTCCTTTATGAGAACAGGCTGAAGGAGCTGGGGTTGTTCAGCCTGGAGAAGAGAAGGATCAGTGGGGATCTCATAGTAGTTTATCAATACCTGAAGGGGGCTTACAGAAAGGCAGGGGTAGGACTGTTTAATAGGATATGTGATGACAGGACTAGGAATAATGGATACAAATTGGAAGATGGTAGATTCAGGCTAGACATAAGGAAAAAAGTTCTCCATGGTGAGGGTGGTTAGATGGGTGGTTAGACACTGGAACAGGCTGCCCAGATGGACTGTAGATGCCCCCTCTCTGGAGGTGTTTAAGGCCAGGCTGGACAAGGCACTGAGCAGACTGATCTAGTGGGAGGTGTCCCTGCCTAAGTATGGGGGGTTGGAACTAGATGATCTTTAATACCCCTTCCAATCCAAACCATTCTATGATTCTATGGATGAATATTGCCTTCTTTTCAATCTGCTAAATGTTTATCAAGAAAATTTTAACCCAGTTCAGTCTGTGAACTCATAGAGATGAAGTCAGAAAGAGTAAAGCTGAAGTTCATGCAGCTAAAGGCTGAGCTCTGCCTCCTCTTACTTTGTCTTGTGCTTCCATTTTGTTGTTGTAGGTTTGGAAAATCATTTTGGTGATATAACAGATAATTGCTATGACATCCTTATTATTTGTACCACAAAAGATTTTGAAGAAAATAACATCCCTGCAGCTGCTGTTGTTGCAACATAGCAATCCTCTCATTGCCCTTACTACAAAGCACTTAAAGAAATGTGGGCAGGGTCTTCAGTTCTTTCATAGTAGAATTCAGAACCGTATTATACTTTATTTTGTATATTTTACATTCTTTCTTTCAGCTCTGTACTATTGGCACAGCTGAGCCTGCATTCCCTATGCATACTTGAGCATTAATGTATTTTATACTTTATGCTGCTACTGACTATACCACATATCCCTTTCTTTTCCCAGCTGTGTTCTGTGCTCAAAGAGCTTTTCACTTGGGCAGAGGCATAACGCAAGAAGGGGCTGACATTCATGATCAATGTGATCAGCCAGAATCCGTTTATTGAGAGCATCAGACAAGCTTATATACAGCTATGGTTAACCATGCCCACTACTCACTCCGATTAGTCACATGTTACATCCATCAATGTAGAACCCTCCCCTTGCGGTTTCTCTCTTTCCTCCTTCCAGTACAGTTGACCACGAGTTCCTTGTTCACTAGTTCTTCGGCACCTCCCCCAGGCCGCCAAGGACATGACGCAGCTATGGCTCCAACCTGGCGAGGTCTGCTTCAGGCCTCGATCGCTGTCTTTGTCTTGCTCCGAAAGCTTGATGGCAGTCGTTAACTCCCTAGCCTGTGCCCATCCCCCAACAGAGGCATAATAATTTTTTTTAACTTTTCTCAAATTCTTACTGCTTGTAGGCAGCTACCTGCAGATTTTGTGCACGTCATCACTAATAACTTTTCAAAACAACCTTTGTCACACAAAAATTATAAGCAAAAATACCCAACACAACTCTGCAATGCAGAATTATTCCAGCATGAGGATGAGGTGGCAATAAATATCTGACATTCGACATTCTCTGTAGTTGCTTCTTCTGCCTAATTGGATGGCATTTCTTTTGCCCTATATTTTATGATCTTTGTCTTTTTTTTAATCATCAAGGTACACAGCTGTGGCAGTGGTGAGTTCTATGGCTTAGCACTAGATGAAGGTGCACAGAGGGGTTTCTGGTGCCCAGGAAACGCAGGGAAGAAAAGAGAGACCTACCAGAAGATAGCACTCCCTATGGTCATTTAAATCTTCCATGGTTGTTCCTGGCAATGCTCAAGACACCATGTCAGCCCCTACCAAGAACTGCCATCTATCAGGATTGCTGCAAACTTGATACACTAACAAGAACCTAGAGGACACAGCAGTTTGTTTATAAAGATATATGGGAAGGGCCATGCAACCTGCTTTCAGGCCAACAGTTATGGGAGTTTTAAGTCTCTGCTATAATGGTGGGCCCTACCATTATGTAAACAGCAAGCAAAAACAGAAAGAAAATATTGGCCACTGTTAAAGAGAAGAGCTCACCAACAACATTGAAAAGGCAGAGCTTCTTGTTATTTCCTTCATCTCTGTCTTTCCAGCACAAGGCCCCAGGCCTTGTGAGAAGCAGTCCAGGATGATGTAAACACAAACCCACTGCCAATGAAGGAAGAGCTGGTATATGAACTGTTATAGGAGATTGATGCCTACAAATCAATAAACCCTGACATTTTCCAGCTGAGTCTATTAAGAGAGTTGGCTCACACTGTTGTGAGGTCACTATCCATAATCTCTGAGAGGCGAAGGAGACTAGGAGATGTCCCAGAAAGCTAATGTCTCACCCATTTACAAGAAGGGCTTAAAGGAGGATCTAGGGAATTCTAAGCCCATCAGTCTTACTTCAGTCCCCATCAAAGTTATGGAACAAATGAAGTTTTTCTGTCCAACAGACAGTTTTCAAAAACCTATCCCCGTCTTTTCAGAAACTGAAAGATATACATGGTTTCTTCAAAACATCTTACATATTGGTTATTAAAGATTAAGAAAAATGCAAGTTCCTGCTTGGCTTATTTGGATATGACAAAAGTGATATTCTCTAATGTCTCTGCTGATGATGCTGTTTCATTAGGTATGAATAATTAAATATCCAATACCTGAGAAAGAACAGGTTTAATGTCTTGAAAGTTAGAACAGTTAAGGAAAATTGAGGTTAACATCCTTGTTCCAAAATAATACATTCCATTTGCTAGGAAAAAATAACTTCATGATCTGAGAGACTGAGATTAATAATTTAGAGATATTTCATGTTCATTGATTATTAGAGACTAAGTCAGAATAATATCAACTATAAGATAAGAAAAAGCATTGATTATATAATCTATGAGAATATTGATACCTGGATTTTTCTAAAACAAATGAGGGTATGTTTCTCCAGACATTTGATAACAAATTACATCCTAGAGTTGATGAAAAAATACTAGGTAAAAAAAAATTGAAATCAGCTATTAGAGTATGTTTAGGACACAATCTTAAATTCAATGTAAGTACAAATGTATGATTATCATATTGGTATTTCATGCCTATAACTGTGTCTTTTCTACCACTTCCAAACTTCTGTTTAGAGGATATTGAAGTAATAGCCTATAGATAAGAACAACAACCTGTCAAATAAAAAACTAACATACTGGGACAATAACAACTGTGCAAGCTGTTATTCCAAAGTTCTGAAATGCTGTCGTTTTTTTTATTTTGTTTTGATTATTTTTTAACCCAATAATAGCAGTAAACCAGTGTGTATCAACTGGAAAGGTGGTCTGCAGTTTCAGGAGAGAAATAATCATCTTCCCTTGAGAACTGCTGCGTGAGAAGTCTCTGTGCCACAAGGATTCTGGTACGATGAAATAACCCTAGGGTTCATGGGAATTTTCTGACATTTGTTCTCACAAAGCTTTGGAGTTTGATTTATTTTACAAAAGAAAATTAATGTTTTCTGAAAAAATATATTGATTGATTCAGATTAAAAATTAATGGAATCATATGTCAAGAAGAGTCTAGGAAATAAAAGAAATTAGGGCCTTCTTGCTAAAAAATGAGGTATTTATATATTAATATATGCAAGTATATCCTGAACTTCATAAACAAGGTGTTTAGGAACAGGAAGTTTCTATTTTTCAGGAGTGATTGATTTTTACTTTAATTTGAAGAAAAAAAAGAGTTAAACTAGGTGTAACATTAGTCTGAAATGAGAATTCTAAGAACTGAAGATGGGAATATGTGAGAAAGCTTTGCCTTTAGAAAGCACCAAAGCCAGCTCCAAGTTCAGGTGAATGAGAGAGTTGCCTTGGGAACAGACTGCTAAGGCAGCAAAACTGCTGCCTACTCACTCCTATTAGACACCAAGAAAGGTTTTCTCTGTGTTGCTGATGAGCTGTGTGAGTTCAGGTTACATAAACTGACATCTCCTGGTGAGGGAAGGGACGAGAAGTATAGTTTTTCCCAAAGGTAGCAGTGATTGCCCAACTTCCTTACCTTCCCTCTAATGGCCACAGTGCAAATGAGGTCTCCAGAGTTTTCTCTCCTCTCTTTGACTTTACTCTTCTCTTCATCTCCAGAATAGCAATAGTAATTCTTTGTCATACTTCTGAGGAACCTTGAGATGGTTTTGTGAAAACAAAAAGAAAACAACCCCAGCTGTTAAGTATTTAATATTATAACACTAGAATTAACAACAGAAATCCAAGAAATTATATGAATGCACTGAACTTCTCCAGATCTGACATTAGTGAATTTTATCGGATTTTCTTAAAATATCTGAAATGGTTATTGTTTAATTTAGTGCTTTTATGTATGTTACATAGTCTGCCCAGCAGCAGGATTGCCTTGAGAAGTTGTAGCCATCATTGGTAACCTACTCAAAAAACTTGTCGTGAGCAAATCCAAATGCTAGAATTCAGTAGGCTTGGGTGAAATCAGACAAAATTTCTACCAACCATGCATGTGCCATATCACACAAACAAACTCAGAACTGTGAGCTATCACACCTGCAGCTGGAATTCACCTTTTTCTGGTATGAAGTAGGTTAAATGATGTTTTTATTTTCAATATGTTTTCTAATGCATAACAAAACTGCATTCCTTGTACTTATATCATGAAATGAAAATAATGTAACTTAATTTTCCAGGTGAGTGTAATCTCTTGCATTGCCCTTAAGTTGTACTAATTGTTTACTTTCTACAGTGTTTGGAGAAAACCACTCTAGATCAAGCATGGAGCACTAATATGCAAAAATAATGGTGCTTAATATTCTTAAAAATACATATTATTGTAAATAAGCTAAACAAGATACATATATATGTATCTACATACACATGCATAAATTAAGTATGCATAATTGATAAGAATGACTCAACAGCTTGGATAGAAGAAATTGTTCCATAATATTATTTCTGCATCTCAGCTACATAATTTCATTTCATCAAGACTTGGAAACAGATTTTATTTTAGTAAATAGGTTGTATTTCAGAGCAATACTAAATATGCTGTACTCCACCCTTGAATTATGTGCAGAAAAGAGTCACTAAAATTTTTAAGTGCATTTAAACATTTACTTATATGAATTCAGATATATACATTACCTAAAACAGGAATTTAGCTAGAGATTGCATTCACTAATATCTTCAGAAAACAGTGGTGCTTTAACAGAGAAATGTTTTGCCTTATTTCTCCTTATGTTTTGTTCCAACTTTGCCTGCTTCTTTTTTGAAACTTGAATCAGACCCTATCAGTTTTTAATCATTAAAAAAAATCCAAGATAGCTATCTCTGGGCTATATCTGACAGTGATGTAAGCAATGTTGTATGTGTGCTGCAGGAGATAGATTAATCTAAAAATAGTTGGGATTGGTGAAGAGTATATTATAAATCAGACAGGCCTTCCTGAATTGTATACAGAAGAGGTAGTTTTTTTATGACTGGAGGCAAAAGAAAACAAAAGATGCAACATAAAAGGTAATAATCTTTCAGATACAAAACAACAGAAAACAGTATTTCAGTTCTCACAGAACAGAGGCTAAGTTTCTCGCATATCCAGGGAAAGAACAGAACAGCAGTAACACTACGTTAAAGAAAAATGTCCCCAAATCTAATAATGTAGGAAATCCTAGAATTAAGGTTGCTATTCAACTCTGCGCCTCCTCGTAAGTTTGCTAGTATGTATAAATTGTGCAATGCATGCTTTCATCCCTGATACCTTTTCTCCTTCCAGGATTATTTCATGAAGTGTGTAAAATGGATGATCCTCAAGGAAAAAAAATTTTCAATATTTTGTCTTATCTTTTTATTTTCACTCTACAGCTATATATTTCATTTATTAGTCTTTATTGAAGCCATGTCCTCAAGACAGAGTTACTGCTTTTCTGGTAGATTTTTCTATTACAGTTGTTGCTATAGCAACAGAGTACTTCACAACCATGAATAAACTTATTTCTCAACTTTCTGTAGAAGAGAGGTTTGTAGCTGAAGTTCCGTATTTAAAAAGGGAAAAGTGATAAATTAACTCATAAATGATGTCAGCTGTAATGCAAATATACATCAAATATACATCAAATAAATGCAAAAATTATTTTTATGTTTCATTTTAAACTGAAATTTTAACTGTTTGTAACTTAAAATAAAAAATTGAACTTCAGAGATACTTTAATATGTAACACTGTGTAAAAGAGTACTAAGAATAGTCAGGATTATGAAATAAATAACAGGAAAATTGGGCAGATGGAGTTATTTTATGAAGATGAAAACAAAGCAATGAATGTGAATACAGCTAGTATAAATTTAGCATAAACTCATGGCATAGCTGCTATGAAGTCAGGAAAGGAGGGATAATATTCAGAGAGACCTGGACAGGCTTGAGAAAAGGGCCATGAAATTCAACAAGGCCAAATATGAAGTCCTGAAGCTGTGTCAGGGCAACCTCAAACACAAATACAGGCTGGGCAGAGAATGGATGTAGAACAAACCTGAAGGCATTGGTGATTGAGAAGCTCAATATGAGCCTGTGATGTACTCTTGCAGCCCAGAAAACCAATGGAATCCGGGTATGCATCAAAAGAAGTGTGGTCACCGGGTCAAAGGGGCAGAATGACTTCATCAACTCCAATCTTGTGGGACCCCACTTGGAGTACTGAGCCCAGCTCGGGAGCCCCCAAGTACAAGAAGGAGGATTCAAAAATGCAGTGAGAATACTGTTAAAAGACTTCTGAGTATGAAATGCCAGAAAATGCCACACAGAGCTTGTTTATGGTGTGTCATCAGTATAGGCAAAATTGTAGATTGTTGTTAAGGAAAATTTCTGTGAGGTAACCTGCTTCTGCTATAGTCAGGGGAGAGGAAGGAGGTGATATCTCTCAAAAAGACTGAGAGAAGGACTGGCTTCTGCAGATTTAGGCTCATTGATCCTATTGGCCTCAAGGAAGGGATAAAGCTGAGATGCATTGAAGGGAAAGCTTATCTTGGTCACTAGCTATTACCCCATATCCTGCATTTTTAGGATTCTTGTGAAGACATTCCAAGGGTTATGCCTTAATAATAGCCTACTTTGTCTATGCCTGCTTGTCCTGCCACTACTATAACTGAATGATGTTGCCACATAAAATTTGTAAAATAATTGCAGTTACATTTTTACTGGCTATAATAACACCCTTTTTTGTTCTAGTTTTGGAAGAAATGGTTGTTTCAGTGTACTAAAATAATTAATTCACTTTTACAGCTGCTTCAGTAAATCCCTCTTTCTGTCACTATTTTGATTATGTAGGAAAAAGATATTTATAACAGTATGTTATATACGTTTTATATTTCCCTAATTAAATTATTACATCAGGAGGACTTCGTAGTGACTTTGTTAAAATAGTATCTATAGGAAGTAGTAGTTTGTCTTAGACAGCTATGTTTTCTCATTTGCAATTATGATTCTTTTTTCCTAATGTTAAAAAAAAGCATGATTTCTTTTTTATATATCCATCAAGAACCTTGATTTTCCCTTCAATTTCAATTATATTAAGTGAAAATCAAAAATAACTTGTGCCAACAAGAGACTAGATCTTTCTTCCTCTCCTAGATTAGCTGATTTGCCAAAGAATTCCTGATATTCAGTTAATTTTCTCTTAGACAACATAGTCTCATTGCGTACTGGACACATTGCTAGCCAAAAAGATTTTAAAGCATTCCTTTATTGAACTTACAGGATTTTTCTGTTTTTTATAATCTACCTTTTTACTATACTGTCCACTTTGTCATTTAATAGAACCATCCCTAATAATTCTCTCATCCCTGGTAAAGAAAAAGTTATGACTGCAAGTTTGATTTGCCCTCAAATGCAGACTGGATGATTGCTCACTGTCTTGATCTCAGAGAAAAAACAGGTTCATTTCCTGGAAGGGGACAGAACTAAGATCTGAGCCTTGTTTGTAACAGCCATTCAAGTGTTTTCTACTTAGTAGAACCAAGGTCTCCTCCCTCCTGAGTGATGCCTTTGTTGCTTTATATATTCTGCTTTCATCTAACTGACCTTAGGTTTTTTATTCTTTTTTTCACAGGGAAAATTATTTAGAGAACTGGAAATACAGTTTCCAAACAGAAAACAGCATATAATTCAATACTGTTTCTTTCCTAAGAGATTTAAGATGAAGACTAGAAATCCTGTCAAATCCAAAATACTATTTCTTAGGCCTGTTGTCAATCTAGGCTTGAGATACCACAGTTTGGAAGTTTCTTGAGTTCTGTCTGAACCTTACAGTTATACCTCTTGAGAAACAAAGCTAGACCAAAATCTTAGTAGAATCAGGGATATTCTTTTACTGTATTTGAACTGCTTCTTATACTGCTGAAAGTGACCAATGACTGAAACTTGATAATTAAAACAAGCTTTTGTGTTACAGTTTCAATGATGGAATATGTTCTGATAGTTCAGAAGCATTAAACAATGTGCCTCGAAATATTAGATAATACATGAAAGCGTAAGACTGTATGAGAAAACCCAGAAGACATTTTTGTAGTTGCATGCATTATCTGCTTTTACTTTATCACTGTAGTCGACTTAGGAAAAAGGTAGAAAATCCCTGATTGCACTGCTACAAAAAAACATGTCAAAACATCAACTAATGCAGAAAGTTCCAATTCAGTGAAAATCAACTTATTACATGCTTGAGTGACCTTGGAAGCAGAGGAAAGCTGCAACTTGTCAGAACAGTACAAGATAGACAACACTGACAGTGGACTGACTTGTTGCTCTTTTAATCTGCTTGCCGTTTTGGTTATCTGTTCTACTGTTGGAATGGCCATTTAAGGTCAATTCAGTTATGTGTATTTATGCTATGTATTTATGCTAGTTATTTATGTCCATCATGATGAGTTTCCCTGAAAATCCTTTTTTTATGAAATTCTATTGAGAAATAGATTGTTTTAAACCTTAGTGTAGCTTGCAGCTGCTAAGCCTAGTTGGATATCTGATATATTGCATGGACTGTTCCACAGATATGAAAAAAGGCTTCGGTATCATGTCGCCTAAATTAGAAATTAAGTAGAAAAGAGCAAGGTAGATTATTGATTTGCTAGGCTGAAGATATTCAGTATTGAAACTTGAAATTTTGGCTCTATTAATGCCTCTAATGCTCCATGCCCTTCTTTATTTTCTATGCAATTCATGTAATTTTTTTGAAATTCATAATGCAGCTGGTTTAGGCTTTGCTTGGTGCTCTGCTTCATGTTAAATATTACAAAAACACATTCAGCACAAGAATTCTATTGTTTTCCATAATTGTTCTTTTTCTTTAATTCAAGAAAGTAATAAAAGAATATCTTTCTGAATGGACCTTAAAGATCATCTAGTTCCAACCCCCCATACTTAGGCAGGGACACCTCCCACTAGATCAGGCTGCTCAGTGCCTTGTCCAGCCTGGTCTTGAACACCTCCAGAGAGGGGGCATCTACAGTCCATCTGGGCAACCTGTTCCAGTATTTCACCACCCTCACTGTAAAGAATTTCTTTTTTATATCTAGCCTGAATCTACTCTCTTAGAATTTACATCCATTATTTCTGGTCCTCCCATCACATATCCTATTAAAAAGTTCTGCCCCTGCCTATGTCACTCACTAGGCCCTCATCATGGGTGAGAACAAGGTCCAGCATGGCTCCTCTTCTTGTGGGTTCCTGTACCATTTTGAAGAGGAAGCTGTTGTCGATGCATTCCAGGAACCTCCTTGACTGCTGGTGCCTTGTCCTGTTTTCCCTCCAACAGATGTCAGGATAGTTGAAGTCACCCATGAGGACCATGGATGTGAACATGAAAATGTTTCTAGCTGTTGGTAGAGGGCTTCATCCACTTTTGCTTCCTGGTCAGGCGATCTGTAACAGACTACCACTATAACATCTCCCTTCCCTCTTATCCTCACCCACAAGCTCTCTAGGAGATCGTCATCTGTCTCTAAGCAAAGCTCCATGGACTCTAGCTGCTCGTTAATGTAGAGGGCAACCCCCCTCCCTTTCTTCCCTGTCTGTCCCTTCTGAATAGTTTATAACCATCTATTCCAACAGACCAATCATAAGAGCTATCCCACCAAGTCTCTGTGAAACCAATGACATCATACCCATGTGTGCATGAACACATCTGCAGCTCTTCATGCTTATTTCCCATACTCCGTGCATTGACATACAGGCATTTAAGTTGCTCCCTTGCCAGTGCTGATTTAGCAACCAGAACTCCCCTTTTTAGGACTACCGGTGACCTCTTTCTGCCCTGTGGACCTAGTCCAGGCCCAATGATATCTAGGTTGTTTGACATGTCATTATTTGTATTCTCATCAACACTGGCACCCTCCTTCTTTGCCTCAACTTCTGCCAGCACAAAGCCCTTCCTCACTGGCAGAAGCCCAGCTGCAAAACCATCCCCCTTCAAATCTAGTTTAAAGTTCTCCTAATGAGCCCAGCTAGTTTCTGTTCCAAAACCCTTCTGCCCCTCTGAGACAGGACTTTCCCATGTGTCCCTAACAGGTCTGAGGCCATCTGAAACCCGCCAGTATCAAAGAACCCAAAGCCCTGCCTGTAACACCAGTCTTGGAGCAAGGCATTCATAGACTGAGTCTTTGCATTGAATTCCCTGTCGTTACTTGGAGATGGTAGAAGGGAACAGAAAAACTTGGGCTCCATACTCCTTCACCAACTGTCCCAAGGCCTTGAAGTCTTTCTTCATCACTTTTTGACTATGTGACACAACTTGTTCCCCACTTGCCTGGAAGACCAGCAGTGGGTAGTAGTCTGTTGGCTTCACCAGGTTAGGGAGTATCTTAATGATATCCCTGATATGAGCTCCAGGCAGACAGCAGACTTCCCTGTGTTGAGGGTCAACTTTGCATATTGGTCCCTCAGTTCCCTTCAGGACTGAGTCCCCTACAACTAGGACCCTTCATTATCCAACGGACCTTTGTGTTCACTTTCCTCTGATTTGTGGGAAGAGAAGTGATCGTCCGATTTATGCTGGTCCTCTTCCTGTTTTTTTTCCCTAGAGGAGTGAGCTGTTGTTCTCTCCCTGTTGCTCCGCAGCCTCTCCACTTCATCCTTTAGCTCAGCCACAAGGCTGAGCAGGTTGTTCACCTGTTCACATCTGATACAGGAGTTGTCTCCGAACTCCTCCATTGCTAGTGCCAGGCTTGGGCACTCAGTGCATCCAGTGGTCTGGACACCCATATCTCTGCTCAGGGCTACTGTTTGAGTGCCCACGCTTTTCCTACCCCCAGCCTTCCTGTTATAGATTGGAGGCATTGCTTTCGGGTCCAATCAGAATTTATTTAATTACAGTAAGGCAAGACATAAGCAATATACAGCGCTGGGCGGCAAAGGGAGTCTCTTGCTCCTCAAACAACTGCCGCAAGGTCATTAAAGGTTGAGTCCCCTTATATTGCTTTCTACTTCCATAATCGCATCCTACGTAGTACTCCGCGGCACTGGAGATTCATTGCTAGAGGGTCGTGGGGGTCGTGAGTCCTCTGCGTTGTCTCAAGTTTCTAGGTTTCCCGGCGCCGCGGTTGTCATAGGTGAGATAAGCCTTTACAACTCCCCTTCACACTAGGGGGTCTGGATTGCTTCATTCCTTATCTCAGGCCCCTGACGCCGTTTGAAGAAACCCCAGGCCCTGCCTGACACTGCCGGGTGCGAGAAGTCTCCCCCTCCCCTTTTGTTTTAGATAAGTTTTCACAAACCCCTTTTGTAACAAAGATACATTTACTTTTACAAAAGTAACAAAAGAAAGTACATTTATTTTTATTACATTCCTTTTTTTATAAACCATGTCTAATGAAGCCAGTCGAACCCTCCTTGTGCAGCGGTTGAAGCCGCCCTGACCTCCCGCTCAGGCTGCCGCCTGGGCAGTTTTTATATGTTGCCGAGCGGCAGAGGCGGGCTCTGCTCGGCCATTGCCCGTTGGCGCCTTAGCACAGCCTTTACATCTCCCGCCGCGCCAGCTGGCTCCGCCCCCGCTTGCTCAGCAGCACTCCGCCGCTGTCGGGATCCAGTGCTCCCTCTTTCCGTCTTCTAGAAATCCCTAGAAAGGAGCTTCTTGCAGTTTTCTGCCGAGCCCATCTATGACAGTGAATGCTTTCCCTCACCAGAGCTCGTCTGCTCGGCAATATGGACACACAAAGTCTTTATGTCCTCTCTGATAGTCTCTACAGCATTTTCTTATCACTGATGATTTCACCCTGAATAAAAATTTATGACTATTAACCACACGTGTGTTTAGCAGTTTTCTCACTGCAAACTCTTGCTTCATTAATTATAATTAATGTTTTGGACCGTTTACATTTCTTCCTCATGGGCAAAGTAATGGACACAAAAGCTTTCAAGTGAAGGTGATACTTGAACCAAGCAACAACATTACTGCATGAAGATATATAACCACAGTATGTTCTTAGTATACAGATGGGAAACTAGGGATGACTGCACAGTCTCACCAAGATTTACTGAAATATTTTGAAGTTAATATAATTTCTGTATATTTCATGCTGTAGGAATGTTTTGACTTGATTAATATTTCATTGATTGAAGAACAGCAATGAATGAAATTTTTATGATAGAAGACTTGTTTTCTTCCCAAGTTTGAATTATTTCCCATGGAAACTGACAACAGACCAGCCAGTCTGCTGGCCTATCAAGCATAATAGTATGGACAAAGGTTCATTGGATATAATGCAAGGTTACTGAGACAATTATGTGTCATGTGTTTTGTATTTGTTTCTGACTTACTAGTCCTGTGAGTACTTTACTGAGAAAGTTTACTAATGGAGAAAATTTCAAACAAGATTAGCTTCAAGGCTCAATAAAATTGCCCTTGGCTACAGCAATGTAAGTTGTGCTTGCAGGTATTTTGGAAGTATGGTTTGATGACTATAAGTAATATGAAGAATGTGTTAGAGTTCCTATGGAAAGAAAGTTATGTCCTGTGTTTTCTGGAAGAAACAGCTACCAGAGCATACAAAAAAGGGACTTGGAAATAAATACAATGAAAAGAAAACAAAGTGTAACAATTAAATTGCCTTTTATATATTTCATAGAATCATGGAAAGATTTGGGTTCAAAAGAGTCTTAAATATCACCTACTTCCAACCCTTCTGCAATGGGCATGGACCCCCTTCCACTACACCAGGTCCAGCCCTGTCCAGCCTGTTACAAAATACATCTAGAGATGGAGCATCTACTGCTTCTCTGGTCAAGCTGTTCCAGTGTCTCACCAACCTCACAGAAAATAATTTCTTCCTAATTACCTTCCCTAAATTTCTTCCTAATTCTACTCTCATAGTTTAAAACCATTACTCCTTATCCTATCACTACAATTCCTGTTGAAGGATCTCTTCCCTTCTCACTTACAGGCCCCTTTTTGGTACTAGAAGGCTGTTAAAAGGTCTCCCTGGAGCCTTCTCTTCTCTAAGCGGAAAAATCCCAATCTTGTAGTCTGTCTTCAGAGGAGAGGTGATTGAACCTCCATGGTTCTCCTCTGGATTCACACCAACAGGTCCATATCTTTCTCATCACAGGGGCCCCAGAACCAGGCTCATCTCTGTATGTGAGGATCCCAAAATGCATCACAGAGAGGCAGAATCACCACACTTTCCCTGCTGGACACAACTATTTTAATCTTTTGTACATTCAGCCTGTATTTGTGCTTGAGATTTCTCCAACCCAGGTGCAGGACCTTGTACTTGGCCTTGATGAACTTTACAGTGTCCGCACAGGCCCATTTCTCCAGTCTGTCCAGGTCCCTCTGGATATCATCCCTTCCTTCCAGGAGCCACACCATTCATCTAGACATCATTGGTTAACTTTCTAAGGGAACATGTATTTGTCCCTTTCCTATTTTTTGTTCTAATAAGGAAAATGTCTGAAATTCCCAAGAGATATAAAATTAAGTGTTTTTTAATCACAAATACATTTTGCCCCTTCAACAAACACTATAAAAGACATGTCTTTCAATGACATGAAAAACTTCAGTTTGCTGCCCCAAAAAAGAAGTGAAAACAGATAGGAAGTTGTAAACATAGGAACATAAAATATTCTTTCCAGGGAAAAAAAATAGGCATTCAAACTCAGTGCTCCTTTTTAAGTTAATTTTTGAAGTTAATTTTTGAAGTTAAATACTTTTTTTGTGAAACATTTCTTTTGTTTAGAGACATTGGAAATAATTTTCATATTTCAATTAAAATGAATTTTTTAATTCTTTACTTATCTTACCTGAAAATAAATACACCAGTGAGATAAAGGCATAATTTAAGGATAAAAGTGCATTTGTCTGAGAATCCCTTGCAAAATCACTATGTTTTTGTATACTCTTTGAATTTTTGTAACATACAAGAAAAAATTGGTTTGAATCAAAAAATATTGACAGATGAGAAAGAGTGTCAAATTACTCCTGTAATTTCTTGTTGGAAAAATCTTAATTTGTTTATATAAATAACTTTCTCACTATATCAGAATTGTGTATAATCTGTAAATAATAATTTATGCATATAAAAGTGGCACTCATAGGAGACAAAGTGTTTTAAAAGAGAATGTCCTTAAAATTTTCAATAGGAACTTTACATGAATGGTTCATGTGAATGGCTCTGAGTTTTTCTTGCTCATAAAAATGTATTTCTTCTCATCTATCTTTAAAAATAATTTACTTAATTTGTAAAAACATTGCAGTCTGTCAAACAATATGAAATATGTAATGTTCAGGAGCATTGAACAGGTACACAATACTAAACACACTACATGCCCTATAATTAAATAAATTGGTGAAAAATGCATTCCATTTGAATACTTTCTCTCCCAATGCAAGCATTGTAACTGACGTATCTTCTGTTGACCTCCGTCCAGCCTCCTTCAGAGGCTGAGAAAGCAAATTGGTGATACATACCTGAATGAAATAATAGAGATTGAGTGAGAGACTGTATTTCACAGAAACAATTTGGAAATGAGGTAATTAAATGCATACTGGAGATGGTAATGCCATTATGTTATTAATTTAATGGCAGAACATGCAACTGAAATCACCTACTCTTGACTTCTGTGTGACAGATGTGAAAGTGAACTGCAATCGGTCAACACTAGTTGAAACATTTCATTTTCATACATTCCCTATTCTATTCATGTAATCTGATGAAACCAGAGAATATGCAATAATGCCAGAAAAGGACATGCAGATCATGGTACACACCAAATATTATGGCTTTGTGGCATTCTCATCTGGATCAGTGAAAATATTTCCAATAGGTCAAGAAAAGTAATTATTACCCACCATTAAATGGTTATGTGTGGTGTATTGATGAGCTGAGACCTGATTTGAGTCATCAGGCTGCCTTTAATAGTGTAAAGTCTCATAGAATCATAGAATCATAGAATAGTTTGGGTTGGAAGGGACCTTAAAGATCATCGAGTTCCACCCCTCCTGCCATAGGCAGGGACACCTCCCACTAGACCAGGCTGCCCAGTGCCCTGTCCAGCCTAGTCTTGAACACCTCCAGAGAGGGGGCATCCACAACCTCCCTGGGCAACCTCTTCCAGTATTTCACCACCCTCACTGTAAAGAATTTCTTTCTTATGTCTAGTCTAAATCTATCCCCCTCTAATTTATATCCATTGTTTCTAGTCCTCCCATCCGATATTATGTTAAAAATTCCTTCCTGTGTTGAGGACTCCTTATATACCTTCCAGTTACATTCTGGTAAATTTCCACACCACAAGTTAGGAATTCCCCTTCGTTAGCTCTAGCCATTCCCCATTCAGGCATATATATTGTCTGACCTGAGTATTAAGACAACAGCACATCCTTAGCACATCTTAGATTCATTGCTGAACTCAAGGTCTCAATCTTTGGCTCAGTGTTTCTGGGCCACTAATTCTAAACTCCCCCCGTTTATTCCCCAGAGGTTCATTTGCAGGAAATCTGCATCTCTTCAGCCAACAGAATGAGAGTGCATTTGGAGTACAGTTTGCAGGTTTTACTCCCTTGTTGAAGAAAAAAATCAACGTACAGGGTGAGCATCCCAGAGAACAATCATAATTATTAGGAAGATATTTTGCAAAATATTTCAGAGGCTTGAGAAACTCGAATTTGTTCAGTGTTAAGAAGATAAGGTCTAAGGAAGATATTAATGAAGATTTATGCATCGGATGTATTCTTAGACTCTTCTTAGAGGTGTGCAATGATAGACAGGAAAGCCTGAAAAAAATTGCAATGAGAGAAACTCCGATACAAGGAAAAATTAGCTATAGGGTAGAGTTTTTACCACTAAAATAATCAAAAGCTGGAACAACTTGCCCAGAGAGGAAGAAATTTTCACTCTACCAACAAAACCACTCAATAACTTCATCTCCTAGGTGCTGCTTGGAATGAGGTCTTGGATTAGATGACTTGTGGAAATCCTTTCTATATCTAAATTATTTTATTATTCTGAGATCCACAATGATAGGTGTCTAAATTAGAAAAAAAGCTTTCTTGTACAGTTCCTTGAAAAATCAGAAATCTTTGGAGTGCTTAACAGAAATGTAATGTAGATGTTTCAAGTGACATTCTGAAGGATTAAGTGTCTCTGGAGGAATAATAAAAGCAGAGAGGGAAAAGCAGTGCCCTAATCTAGGGATTTAGAGCTTCCTGTGACTCACAAGGGAAGGATGGTCCACAATGGATTTTTTTAGTTTCCAGCTCTTTGTATTTGTGTGTATCCATTCATCAAGAGCTTTAGCCAATGTCAATATAACAACTGCATCAGTGAGTGAGCTGATGAATGGAACAGGGAATGCATGCAGTATATAGAACATGCGATTACAGAGTAGAGGGGGATCACTAGATTTTAGAATCTCATTTTCTCTAGGTATATATGACCTGGCATGGAATTTAACACATTCTCAAAAAATCTATGATAGTACACATTTTTTCTGTTATCAGGTGGGTAAATCACCAGAGGAAATAGTATTATCTTTTTAATTTTTCCATTCCACAGCCCTAGTCCATATCATAAGTTATGGACTATTTGTTTTGTTTTGCATTTTGGTAAAAATACTATATTGAGGTAGAAAATTAAGTTTGAAATAGGCAGAATCATAACAGTACAACAGAAGTATAATAAAAGTTCTATAGTTTCTGTTTCTATAGTGTCTATAGTTCTTTTGTTTCTACATTCTGAGATAAAAGGAGTACTTTGCAAAAGTATTTCAAATCAATACAATAAATTTTCTGTATACATGACTTTGTTTACAGATTAAAGTTCCTGACACAAAATGAGAGTAACCATTAAAAAAAGATGTATAAGTTTAAAAAGGAAGCAACCATAGAAAGAAAGAATCTCCAAAATACCTTATAGAATATCCTCTTGGATTTTGCTTCCTTGCATATACTGCAATTAGGGACAGTGACTATTCCCTCCTACAGAACATAAGACTGAACAACTGTTTGGTAAAGTTACACATAGTAAGATAGGAGACAAAGAAAAAGGAGAGAAGGAGTTGGCTCTGTACATACTAATATGTGACATTTTATTAAATAGTCATATGATTCATCCTTTAGTCTCCAGCATTCGAAACATCCTTGTTTTCTTTGAATTTTCCTGATTTTCCAGAATCAACCAGGACAATTTATTTTAAGTAAACTGAAGAAGTAATGAGTTTTCAAATTTTTAATATGCTTTGAGCTGTACCATGTATCTTATGCAGCAGAATGCCAGGAAAGAATCTTGGGTCATATCACAGTAGGCAGTCACATTTGCAAGGTAACAAAAGCAAAATGAGATGAACAAAGTAAACTAAAATTAGTAACAGCATGTTTCTTGCCTGTGGCAAGATAGATAATAAGTAATGGATGATGACAGATGACTTCTAATTTTTCCTCTTACTTCCACTAATAAAGCAAATAATAACATTTTATCAGTAGTGTTGAACCTCTGCCTCTGTGTGGGCTAGGAAACAGAATTCTAACCCACAGACCTTTTCTTTTTCCATTTTCTCTAAGATGTAGAACCAAATGACAGTAGAGACAGAAACACTCTGCTCTTGTGCAGAGCTGCTCTGAATGGACAGCAACAACTGAAGATTGTAGTTGGAGGCTTTAAAGAGGCTCAGCAGAAATGGGGAGATACTATACCCAATTCTCACAGGAAGGGCTCTTCCATAGGAACCAGACACTGTGCTTCTACTGTCTGAATACCGTGCTGGGACTTTATTCATTTCATGATTTTTCAGCACCTCAGTGAAAATTCTGTTGAGATAATCAATTTCATAAAAAAACAGAATATCAGGAAAAGAGCTGATTATAAGAATGAGATGTTTCAGAAAAATCTCTACAACTATGGAGTGTCACCAGAAGGAGAAGGGATGTACTGGTGTTTGATAATTTGTATACAGTTCTGTCAACTGTTAAAGCTGGTTAACTAATTCTTACCTAGCAAGGTGTTACAAAGCCGTATTAATTCTACTGAATACAATGGATACATCTATAGTATACACATGACAATAGATGGATCTATATGTATGTACAGACAAGAATATATTTATACTCATAAGTTTATAAGAATATACACCTCAGCATGAATAGAAAAATGTCTGTGTGGTTTAACTGTAAGGACAACCCTTTGGCTGTGGCCCAAATCAGCTGGGACTCTATCATAAATGCACAGGTTTTGTCTGGGTAAAATATTAATGGTGAAAAAACATCTTATGCACATTTGGAAGCAGTCACAGCTTTTTTTTTTTTTTTTTTTTTTTAAAACCAAAAAGGTGATCTATATGAACAAAAGGGATTTTTATTATGGTCAGGCCTTAAAAATAAATTTTTATTTGCTTTGGGTGTTTGATTCAAATCAGAGGGAGTGATGCAAAACTTCCAACAGAAAAAAAAAGGAAAAAAACCAACCTATTATGTTGGCACTATCTTCTCATATTTATGTATTTAAATAATATTGTGTCATTGATACGGCATTTATCTTTGGTTGGAGAAAATACTTTTCATCCTCCTTCAATGAAACTGATGTATTATCACAGTATTATTTTTTAGCTATTTAACTGTAGCAATATCCTATCACTTTTTTCTTCTTTCTGATCCTGTTTTTATACCTGAGAAAGTAGTAGAGAATACTATCCTGTTTCCAGGATTAATTCAGATTCCATTCTGGCACTCTAAAGCTCCCCTTAAGGCCAGGGATGGAATTCATTCTAAATCTTTTCCTGTCTGAGTGTTTTAGCCACTAATCTACTTTATTTAAAATAACACACAATACCACCCACAGGTATTTTTCTCCCTGTGCTGTTTTCTATAAAGCAGCTTCTACTGTAAGAAAATTTATAATATTACTTGCATCGGGCATGCTTTGAGTGCAGACGGGGCACTTCAAAGCCCTTTTTACTTCAGCCTCAATCACAGACAAGGTAGGTGCTCGACTGCATGCAATTTGGATGGCCTTAAAATGTGCCCAAAAGAGAACAGAAAGCATATAAAAAAGGAGTCACATGAAGTAGAAGCTTTTTAATCTAACTCCAGCCATCTGAAATTCAGGCAAGTTATCTTAAAAAAAAAATCCCAACTTCCTTTAGAATCTTATATACCTGTGAGAAACAGACTTGGTGACTAGCTTAGAAAAATGTGTGAAAATTAAAAGGTTAAAATTAAAATGTATCAATCCAATTTTTAGAACATAAATACTGAGAAATATCTAAGTAGCTCAAGATGCACTGTATTGTTTTTGGATTATGACCTTGTGCATAGACTTTGGTTCTGTCCAAGGCCTGCCTTGTTTACATAGCATCACTAAGTGACTACTAGCATACAGAAGTGATTACAGAGTTAGATATTTGCAGGTTCCCCTATTTTTACACAACAGCTAGTTTAGAGTCTTCTACATCAAGTAGAAAATTCAGGTTTGACCTCAGAGTATTCAAAACTACAGTTTTCATGATGAAAGAAATTTAATCTGGTTTGTGGGATTTGATCCTCTGCACAGAAGGAAATGAGATTCCAAGAGCAAGATGAAAACCAAGACAGAAATAAATGATGTTGGTGGCTGGGACTCACCATCTGTGAGTGTGTGACTCAGGTCTCTAATTATCTCTAATTTTTCTCTTGTGACTCCTTAATAGAAATATGTAAGGCATCCAAATAATAGAAACCAGGACCCTCATCCTACATACAGACTTTGCATTCTTTAGGACTACTTTCTTCCAACTCTAGATCGTTTATTGTAATTTGACGGAAAATATGGAGAATTCATGCATACCCTTCAACTTGATGAGAGTAATTTATATATTAATGCTGAGAGGTTTTTTTCCCACCTTTTCTTATTATTTATTGCAGCCTACAGACTAGTGGTCTCAAGACTATTATTCAGCTCTAGCAACCCATTGTTTTAGAGGAAAGTGATTGTGATAATGGTATTAAAGTTTGTTTGGTGCATTTTAAGTATGTTAAGAACTCAGTAAAATCACTAAAAATCAGGAAAAATGTACCGCTGCCTAATTTATGAAACTTTAAGTTTAGCCATGGAATAGTTTCTGAGATGTTTAGCTCTGCTCAAATGGCAGCACCTTGGGTGTAACCTGCAGCAGAAAAATAAGCATTGTAGGCAAACCTACAGGTGAAAGATGTGTTCCTATAGACCATAGAGAATTGGTTAAGAGATCAATTTGAGTTCTGCAATTGCATCCTTGGCTTTAAGTCTGTTAAACCCGAATAAAATATTGTGCAAGTATTTAGGATTTTTACATAATATGCCACCTGGATCTTTATGTTAAACAGAAATTTCTGTCTTTTAAATTTGCATACAGATCGGATTCTGAATATTAGTTTTCCTGTGTAAAACATCCATATATTTCAAAACACTGAAAAGTGAAATTAATGATGCAATTAAAATGCATTAAATTACTCTTTAAAATGTTATTTATGATTCTCTTTTTAAATGTTCCAGTAAAGTAAGAATATATTATGTACTTATTCAGTAACTGGTGAATTAGTTTACATATGCTCCCACTGATAACCTTTATAAGACAACACTTGACATTTTAAATTGTTTTTTCACACTTGAAACTTGATCGTGGCAAATGTCTTTAGATGTGCCAACTAGTATAATTCTAAAAATTGATAATAATATATTTTAATGGAGAATTTGGGAACTGTATAGATTGGAAATTCTGGGTGCTATTTAAAGAACAAACATAGGCCACCTGAATTGATTATTCTCAGTCATAATACTTGAAGAAGAATTTAGACTCCAGAATGCTCATAAAATAAAATATTAAATGATATTTCTAGGGGAAGGAAAGAATAAGATTCCATTTAATAAAAAATATTGGCTTGTTTGATTTGGTATGCATACAAAATCTTATTTCTCATAGAACAGCAAGAAATATTTGTATAGCTATTTAACAAATATTATCAATTAATCTGTAAAACTGTAGAATCTAACCAATGCTTTTCCCTATAAGTTTTAGGACTCAACTCAGATTTTCAGTGAAGTGTGTTTTTATCATCATGAAATTTCTCAGTTTTATTACTTTTTGATATCAGACAATATTTCAAAAACTGCAAAAAGGTAAAATAGAAATATTGAATATTTATATGCATATTCTTGGTGGTTTTATACAACCACAGTATATACAGAAGTTCTGCACAGTTGTAAAAAGATAGTTTCAGTCTAAGACTTTATTGTTTTACTGCTTTCGACAATATTAATATCTAAGTTTATTTTACAGGAACTTAATTTCTCAAGTGACTTCCATGTAATTAACAAAAAATGTAACAAAAATTCTCTCAAGTGTTTGGATAAAAAATGCTGCCTTTGTCTTGGCATGAATGTAAATGCTCTTGTATTTTCACTCAATGTATTTTAAAAATAAATTTAGAATGTAATAACAGTATTCATTTTAGACAATAAAGGAAACTGTAAACATAACAGGTATACACCTTCTCAGTTTCAAAAATTTTATGCCTTTCTTTGTCAGGTTATTGTGCATGGAAAACACCTTTACTATACTGCTTTCTATACAGCTGCTATTTCAGAGAAACTTATTTGTCATCGTATATGAAGAAAGTACTATTTATTTTGTTCTGTTCTTTGTTGTTGTTTGCTTTGTACACAGAGTTGGAAATCAATCACAACCAAACTTTTATCCAAGTGTTTGATCAATGACCCATCTACTGCTCTCGGTATATCTTACTCTTCACGTTCATGTCTGTGACTCTCTATTAGATACCAAATGTTAACCCATTAATTTAGTATTAGATTCTTCCAGCAACCAGTGCATTGTCACCAGTAAGCTAGCAAATAACTCTGTATTTTAACCTTATGCACCTTATGCACTCTCAGTGCATCTCTAAAACTAGTGAACTCAACTGAATTTTTTGTCCTGACTTCAGGACTCAGACTGGATTTACTAATGAAGTGTGGTTTCCCATCAGTGAATTTCTCTGTTCTGTAACATTTCAACATTTCATTCAATCTCTATGTACCAAAACAGTTCTATTGTTATGTCTTCATATTACCAAGCTGCAGCAGGAAGAATCTTAAGATTTTTTCATATTGCATTTGCTATTACAGTCAACAAGAAAGCCATCAAAAAACTAACAACAGAGCCTATTTTAATTTGTCAAAGCCTCTGTATGCAGTGTACCACCCCAAAAACTTTCCACATTCACATCATGATTATTATGCTTATTAATGGATTAACTAAATTAATCTTTGCATCTTTTATTTTCTGGTCCACTGGGAGAAGTACTACCTATGATGGAGTGGCTGCAACAAGATGACCTTTAAGGTCCCTTCCAACCCACGATGCTGTAATAAAAACTACTCTCTGAAGTAGTTTCTTGTGTACCTGCGGGAAAACTTAAGTTAGAGTCCTGGATCCTTGGTCGGCATTATTTTTGGAGACGGCGGAGGAAGAATGCGGGCACACTCAATATGAGTGATAAGCAGACTTCGTCTTTATTTAGCTCAGCTGGTACATTTATAGAACATCTCATGAATTGTCTCAGTCCCTGCTGCAGTACAGTCCCTCATTGTTCTACCTACAGTATCTTGTTAGTGTATAACTTTGTATACTACATGTTAACTTTGTATCTTCCTAGTGCTGTTCTCAGCACCTTCCCATGGGACCTAGTGCTGCTCTCAGCACTTGTTCTTGCTGTACCCGCGTTCACCATCAGTCAATACTTTTCCACTGCTGTGCTGGCCTTGTCGCAGTAGAGATGTTAAGGCTGCTGAGCTGGCCTAGGCCACAATCACCAAAATGAGTTCTCCTGACGCAGGGGACTGCTGGAATCAGCATGTCCTTTGAGCTTAAGCCATTCTCCAACATGTACCTATGGTGTTCTGCTTTTTGCTTTATTCTTGTGTTTCTTTTCCGAGAACATCTGTGCTTTTAAATATCTTCTGAACATTTGCAAAGAAACAATTTCCAAAGGTGTCGTGCGTGTACTATTTAATTATTTTGGAAGATCTTCTCAGCTGTGCCATAATCAAAGCCTTAACATTTTATTTGGCATATAGTCCTAATTCATATGGAACTTCCTCTTTTATTATGGTAGAATAGTGGATACAATTGAACTTTATCATAAAGCAATTGCATTTTAGTTAATATATCCAAGAGACTACTCTGTGTTTGAGTAACAATGTAGTAAAATTAATAGCCTAAAGTAATTGCTGTTTATTGAAAACTTCATTTGAATGTACAAAGTAGTTCATGTAATATTTTTAGTCATTCTCCAGAGTTTGGCATATTTGGAGCTAGAATGTATTGATAAACCATGATTTTGGGCAAGGGTTTAAGGCTGTAGCACCATTTAGGAATGTAAACAAAGTAAATAGAGGAAAAATAGCCATAGCTCTAGCCATAGTCATAGTCTATTAAGCTAAATATTAATATTGTCACATATTAAATTAAATTTAGAAATCTTTTTAAAACTTCTAAGGATTCATACAAGATTTCATTTATAATAAGTAAAAAAATCTCCAAAACAAGCTCCATTCAACTATGCCATATTCCTGGAAGACTAATTTTCCACAGGTCGCAGCAGGAATCATTAAAAGAACTGTTATCAAAAAGATACAGTCCAGATGTCCTTGGAAGGGCATTTGTATTAGAGATGAAAACAATCTTGATCATAAATATCAATAGCTTCTTGAAAGCTACTCTTCCTTCTTCTTCAAAGGGATTGACAGCTATAGAGTGTAAAACAAACAAATCTAAATGTAACGTTTTGCTATTTTGCTATTTCATTTTGTTCTCATGAAAAACAGAGGGATGAACTTTCACTTTTTTCCTCTTTCACAATGAAAATCCCATTTCAGACAGCAAACTGCTTGGTGTCTGTCCACATTTAATACGAGCAGCTCTTACTCAACTTTCTTTTTTGAAAAGTTTGTAGAATCTACTATATAGCCAGCAGGACTTGTCAGTGTTGTTTAAAAATGCGTCCTAAAAAATCCCAAATAAATACTAGTTATGGATATATATATATTTATCTATATACATATAGACCCACATACATATATATGTATATAAATAA
>VZTY01025657.1:102014-125865 GCA_013400935.1 Turnix velox
GATATATATATATTTATGTATATATATATATACACACATACATATATATGTATATAAATAAATACTTGGAAACATACTGTCATGTTTTGACAGAAATGGCTGTAAAACCACAAATTCTTCCCACGTGGTACATGAAGCTTGGTACTGTGCTGATGGTCACTATCACAGTGATTTCACTGGAATATATGGTGGATTTTGTACGCTTAATCAGTTTGCAATGACAGAGCTATATAGTCTGTGCCTGCATAATACTGGAAGGCATACTATGAAATTTGGAAATAAATTACTTGAAAAAATATTTGATATTAGAAATATCAAATATAACAACTGTGTGACATTATATATGTTTTTGTTAAAAAAAAAAGTGGTAATGTAGTGAAAAATTACAGCCTTTTTACAAGGGTATCTTATTAGGCAGTTTTCCACTAAATGCACTTGGCCAAAAGCAATTCAAAAGGTACCATATTATGTACTCATTAATAGCATTTCAGGCCCTCAAAATGTAAGGAACTTCAACATTGAGTTCAGATTGAGTTCAGTTTTGAACTCTGGTGAAACAGGTTACTTGCAGCTTTTGAAGAGAAGGATTTGGGGGTGTCAGTGGATGACAAACTCAATATGAGCCACCAGTGTGCGCTCAAGGACCAGAAGGCCAACCAAATCCTTCCAAGAGAAGTGTGACCAGCAGGTGAAGAGAGGTGATTTGGCCTCTACTCAGCTCCAGTGAGGCCCCAGCTGGAGCACTGTGTCCAGTACTGAAGCCCTCAACATAAGAAGAACATTGAGCTGTTGGAGCGGGTCGAGAGGAGGGCCACAAAGATGATCAAAGGGCTGGACCAACTGCCTTATGAAGACAGGCTGAGGGAGATGGGATTGTTCAGCCTGGAGAAAGCTCAGGGGGGACCTTATAGAAGCCTAACACCTGAAAGGCGCCTACAGAACAGCTGGAGTAGGACTTTTTAATAGGATATGTTTTGGAAGGACTAGAAATAATGAATGTGAATTTGAAGAGAGTAGATTCGGGCTAGATATAAGAAAGAAATTCTTTACAGTGAGGGTAATAAAACACTGGAACAGGATGCCCAGAAAAGTTGTAGATGCCCCCTCTCCAGAGGTGTTTAAGGCCAGGCTGGAGAAGGCGCTGAGCAGCCTGATCTAGTGGGAAGTGTCCCTGCCTATGTCTGAGGGGTTGGAACTTGATGATCTTTAAGGCCTCTTCCAACCCAAACCATTCTGTGATTCTTTGATTCTATAAGTGCACCCTTGAACAGAAATTACACACTGCCATCCTGTGTTGGTGCCTCTGAGCCTTCTTGCTTTGATGAATTGCAGTTTATTCTTCTTGGACTGAGGCTTAATGCCTTCTTCCTTGGAGGTGACTCCAGTAATTCCTGTGTAATTAGATTAGCTCTAGATAGATCTACCTTCAACAGACAGAACAAATTATTTGATCCATGCGTAAAAGATAAAGCTAAAAGGTGGCATGGAACTGGTAAAAAAACATAACATAAAATGCTGCAGACAGCGTCCACTGAAGCCCTAAGATCCAACTCTACCTAGAAATGCCAAAATGACTTAAACTGGAGGATAACATCATAATCCCTTATAGGAAATGTTTTTAATTTTGCTGCCAGCAAATCAGTAGTTCATCTTCTGTATTTCCAGGACAAACTCATTACTCAGAGAGTGAAACATTAGGAAATTATTTACAAGTATACTACAGAGAGCAGTAGGCTAATTCCATCTACCAATTAGCGCTGCTTTGATAAATATAGGTTGAGAACTATAAATAACGGAAGTAATGTGAAGCACATGGCCTAGGGAAAAGCAGGGTGGGACCAGAAGCAACCACCTGCATATGTGTGGAGGATGAATACCTCAAGGCATTTGCCTTTTGCATCTCTGGGTCTTGATCCTGGCTCCTGTCCCGTGACACCATTTGCCTCTTGCAGCAAGGGGAACAGAAGGTTTACTGCCTGCTTTGATGGCATCATGGCAGGGACCAGTCATGTCAGAAATGGAGACCTTTTTGTTTTAAAAAAAATCTTTATTCTCTATTCAAAATTCTTAACATTTGGCTCATTTAGGAATCACTATATGACAATGGCAGGTTTTCATTTCAGTATGTCATTAACATACTATACTTGAATTTAGCCACTCAACACAAATATAAAATGTAATTTTCATTAAAGTCAAAATCAGCTTTGGGACTTCACATCTTCCTTGATTGGTTGGAACTTTTACAAAGTTTATATGGGTGATGAAATTAGATCTAATTTATCCAGCTTAATATATCTCCCCAATCACATTTACAAAGGAGAACTATGTTAAATGAGTTACATAGATGAAGAGAGGTCCCTTAAGAAATCCTCCTTGATGTATATAATTAAGTGTCTTGTTAGAGACAAATCTGGTGATTTTCTTCTGTTAAAACAATATTTTATCCTAATTTATTCTAATTAAACAGATTGTCATGAGGTCACTTATTTCACTGTTCATCATTCTTTGAAGTTCTTTCTACAAACCAAACGCAAAGTGGCACAATTATTCCCTTCAAAGCAAAGATTTTCTGCTTCAAATTGAAACTATTCCTTTCTATTTCCATTATTTCAGCAGAAAAAAAATCTCTAACTAGTCATGTAAAGTGGTGACTAATTTGGAAACTATATGACACACATTTCAAAGGAAGGAACATCATGTCAAGGACAGTAACAAAAAAAAGAACTGCAATAACAAAACAGGAGGCACATCCTCTCCCAGGAGGACTCTTTCTTTCTGGTTTATTCTCGTATCTGCATAATCCTCAGCCCCATAGACCCAGACACAAAAAGGGCCAAGTTTTTGTTAAGCAGTGAGTGAGTGACTGGGCTGGGGGGAGACCAACCCTAGAGCTGAAGCTGGGGTAGGTGAGGTAGCAGTCACTGCTCCCAGCACAGGGGTTAAACCAGTGACACCCAGCTTAGGCCATCCAAATCTGAGTCCCTGCATTGGTGGGTCAGTGCACAGTCAAACCTCCTCCTGCTGAGAGTGAAAAATTTACTT
The DNA here is from genome assembly GCA_013400935.1 of Turnix velox. Classification (NCBI taxonomy): domain Eukaryota; kingdom Metazoa; phylum Chordata; class Aves; order Charadriiformes; family Turnicidae; genus Turnix; species Turnix velox. Next base: position 105,057 of record VZTY01025657.1, read on the forward strand.
GCTGGGTTACAAGTGAAGTTTGTTAGGTTTTGAGGAAGTCCTTGGGAAACACATTATGCATACTTGAAGAGAGGAACATAAATTTAGGAAAATCAGAGTTAGACAAAGGAGTTTCCTATAAAACTTTTAGTTTACTAGTGACTGAAAAGTGCAGAAAAAGGAATAGGAAAGGCAAGTTCAAGTTGCATTGTTGTTAATTCAGATTAATAATCTTCCTACGAGATATGTAATTTCCAAAGTGAATAAGTAATTCAAGGAGAAGTAAAAATAATCAATGAGGAAATATTAATAATTTTTGTAGCTGTGTATTATTTATCAATAATGTAGCTATATTTTGTTCTTCTTCATCCATCACTAACATACTTAGTTTTTTCTAAAGACTGAAATTAGCAAAAGAAATAGCAGGCGTTCACACTGAATAAAATTAAACATTGTATATTGAATTTAAATTTACAATTGCATAGAGATATGAAAGCAGCATAATGGACTTTTTGCTTTGTGTGTCAAGTATTTCGTGATGCAGCTTTTGCACTGAATATTTAGGTGCTTTATTAATGTGCTGATTGAGAAAGCAAAATCATTGTTTCCCCAGATTCCTTCTTCTTAATCTAATCAGAAAACACAAATTACTCATCAAAGTGCTTTCTCACTCAAATAACAGCTTGTCATAAAGAAAAAGAAAGAGAGAAATGGAGATAAAGAAAGAAGGAGGGGTGAAGAGAAAGAAAAGTTAGCATTTGTATGAACTGTGTTATGCCAGAACATGTTTAATGTAGATCTTACCCGCAACCATCCATGAACAGTCTTCTTCCATTACTAACAGCATATCGTGTACTTCATTTAGACATATTTTACTCAAGATCCATTTTAAAAATAGTAAGGATTTTTTTTTGGTGTACTAATCTTGGAACACTGTTTTTGAAACATACTTATATTTTAAAACATGTTTTTAAATTTTTATTTAGTTTTCAGCCTAATGCAGACAGGGCGTGTTATGTTATTTTTCTCTAATCTTTTCTTTATTCCACTATTAATTTTGCAGCATGTTTCAATGGTAAAACTGAACTGCTAAATGCATATCTCTTGATACATCAGGTGATCACATACCACTGTGATGGGAATGTTTTGAACACTAATAAAGCAGTCTGGTTTTAAATTTCAAACATTAAAATATTTAAACTAAATTCATTCATCAAAACTGTTCATCATTTATATCTGAAAATCAGACGATGAAGCTCATACTGTACATTTAATGCAGTGAATGCCATTACTGTTCCTAGTTGATGAGGCCAAAGTGATCACGCTTGAGAAAACTTTAAGAAATCAGCTATAATGGTGTTCTTCAGCTAATCGATTGGACCCCTCAGCAGAGCTTAATCATTGAAAATTATTTAAGTATTATGAGATATGAACGTAATTGAACTGATTATACAACTCTGTCCAATGATTATGTTTTAGCAGGTGATACTCCATGTTGAATCAGACCAAAGAGTCATCATGCTTACATATTGACTCCTAGATAAAAGCTAGACATATGGAGAACTGTATTAGAAAAGGGCAAGACTTTCTTCTGTGGGTCTACTCCAGCCTAATTTGCAGAACAGGGAGTTTCTGAGCCTGATGTAGTATCTATGCATTCACTGTTACAAAACAGATAGCTTTTATGTAAACTTCTCTTCCATTCCTGGAGCTCATTGATATATGACAACATTATACAACATTGAATCTCACAATTTATCCAGATATTATATGAGGATACCTCTGCCTGTATTTTTTTGTTACTTTCTACTTCATTCTCCTTAGCAGTATGTAAGATATCAAATCCCTCCACTCCAGTGAGTCTAAATTTATTTGATGTCCCTGTCAGTGATAAACAATAAAAGTTATTAAATCTGAACTGTTTCCTGATTTTTAGTGCTGATCAATCACCTACAAAGAGCTGGAACAATTCATCACACTGCAGAATGAAAAATCTCAAATCAAGAGGAAACAAAGACCATGTGCAATTACAGACAAAAGAAATTTATAATTTGAATCACACACATGGAAAAAAGATTCCACATAGTAGATTATCAGGTTATATGAATTTATCTCATTAATTTAGCCCATGCTCTTGTAAATGGAGGGACTGGAAAGATAATTCTTAGAAAGCAACATATCATTATTTAAATATGTCAGGATTCATTGTTTTAGGAGGTGAAGTGGCAAAGTTTAGAAAGAGCTCTTTGTCAGAGTGTCAGCTATAATGTTAATTTCTTATCTTTTGATTCCTTAATCAAACATTTCAACTAATACATTCCTCTTTTTGTTTCTGTGTTTACATTTTTTCCATCTTGCTTTAGTGAAATTAATTAAAAAAAAAAATTGTTGAGTGTAGGAGAGCTGCAAGTCTAGCTTTAGCATTGTAGCGGTCAATTAGCAATTTGCCTGTGACTAGTATTTCCTGATTCATAATGAAAAGTGTTTCAAGATTTTGTTGGTGATGATATTTGTTAAAATACTGTATTGAATATTTTATTTCTGAACTGCCTCAAACCTACTGTGAGAGGGTGGAGATGGAGAGGTGGCAGTTTTTGTATAGATTCAAAGGAAGAAAAAAATAGCTGCTTTTGGTGGCAGCCCATTCCAGACTACTGTCTGCAATTTAGCAGTTCTTACTAGATAGCTCTGCTGATCTGAGGCCTGACCTAATACTCTGAAAGGTTAGATGCAGTTTGTCAGTGTAGATACTAAATGAATACTGTTAGTATCTTTTGCTGTGGAAGGAAGCCTTAAGATTGGAACTAGGCATCTCTGATAAACTGCTAAACAAATACTGGTTACATTATAGAGTAGCTGGAAAGAGAAAGATATGATCAAAACCAGTCATAAAGAAAGGCTATGAAGAAACATAGCTCTAGAAAATCATGGAGGTATTCTGTAGGTCATAGGGGAATTGAGTATATCGATTTTCACCTTGTGCACTATAACTTTTCATCACAGTTAGATGGTATTTTACAATTCGGAGTGTTCTTTCTTTTAAAAGCATATGGTGTTATCATTTTACAGTGTAGCACATGATTTCTTGTTCATTAATATCTGCCATAATTTTTGAGTGAGTTGGACACTGGAATCAAGATCAGTCCTGTGTAATTTGTGCCAAAATATTATGTGAACTTCCTTAATTAAATAGCATTCTGTTATTTAATTGTATTGAAAGAATACAAAATGTTTTAGAGTATTGTTAAATGTGAACTCACATTTAAAAATTTAACATGGCTTTGCTGAAACCACTATCAGTTTAAGCTGCAAGTTCTAGGTATGAGATTCTCACACAGATAGGAACATTATACACTTCTGTGCTCACAGATTCTGTATAATACGCACCCTAATTCTTGGATTGTTGTGGAAAGACACAAATTAAAAGGGCAGGAGAACCTATTTCTGATAATCAGATTTCACTTACCATGTGTGAATGAATGACTCAGAGCAGGAAGAATGAGATATATGCTCTTACACTCACTTTCAGCTCTTCAAATGGAGACAATGGGTACATTTGAGTCCCCAAGAGTTCTGTGAGTACTTCAGCATGTTCTTCAGAAATGTTCTTCAGAAACTTCAGAATGTTCTTTGAAAGGAATGACTGATTCCTGGATTCCAACATAATAAAATGTGAGATGCTCAATTCCATGCAGTCTAACACATTCTTGGCAGATAAGCAATTGAAAATTAATTCCTCAGGAAAATACATGTGAAAGAAAATTTGGGCCATTCTTTTTGGTTTCAGGAGGGACAGGTTGGTTTTGATGGTGATTTTTTTGGGTTTGGGGTTTTTTGATTTTTTTTTTGTTATGATTGGTTTAGTTTGCTTTTATTTATAAACTTAATTTTCCTAGCTGTGCCAACACAACTTTACCTAACTTTTTTTATAAATAAAAACTCATCTGAAAGTTAAGAGTTCCTGTGCAATAGCTGTGTTTCTAGAAAGCATTAAATAATAGCACCTGTACGAGCATTAAATAATAGCACAACTTTTATTACCCTGGCTTCTTTGCAGAGTGATATGGATTTCAGCATTTATCCTGTTCTAGAAAATCATTCTTGAAAATATTTTCATTTCATGAAGACATTCATGTATTTTTCATTAAATAACAGCCTTTACATCTTTTTTCCCCTTGAAAATGTACCTGTTGTCTGCATTAATTATTTTTTGTTCAAGGGCTTAATTGAGTGAGATATTAAAGCTATTTCTGCATGATGCATCTAAATGACTTTACTAGTGCTAGTGCCCTGCATTAGCCATGCTGACTTGAATCAGGTGGACCTACTCTGGTTAGATGACTTCTGAGATCTGCTTGTCCCCAGACAGGCCTATCTATTTTTATACAGGACTTCATTGTGCTATTTGGATAGGAAATTAATTCCTCCAAGGGGATGAGAGAGTTTGAAGCAACTGAAAAAAGAAATAGAGGATGAAAAAAATTGTTTGAAATTTCAGAGGACTATCTTGAGTACAGGAACGTAGATTTGTAGTTAGTAAATTTGCGTCTTTTAAACTACAGAAAAAGACTTGTGACTTTAATCACGTGGATATGAAAGGGCTATAGATTCTCTGTAAAACTTCAATAAAAATGTATCCATTAAGCAATTAAGCAAATCAGGGCCAGACTCAGAACTCCCTGAGCAGGGGAAAAACATTGAGGGCCAGACTGGCCTTGTGTATTAGAGGCTTGATGTGCAAAATCTGATGTTCTTACTTAACATGAGTATGCAAAAAACACAAGCAGCAACAATAGTCAGGATTCAATAGGAGTCTGTGTTGTAGGTAACTTTGTAAAATATGAGTTTCCAAGTTAAAAAAATTATGGCTGTAAAATATTTTGCTCCTCAGACAAGTAACTTGGCTCTATTTAGTTATAGAAAAATCACATGCAGTGTCAGATCATTATTTTTTCAAGGAATTTTTCATGGAATCTCTACTAATATTTTGGGGGTTTTAAATAAAAAATATTAATTTATATAAATATATATGTACATATTTAACTAATATAAATAAAATAATACAAATAATTTAACAAATATATACATAAATTCAAACCCCATAACATCAATTGACATAATCTCCATTGGTAAGAATGGATTTCCATTACTTGAGAAGCATATGAACTGGCTATTTGCATTGTAGACTAAAATGTATAGACTAAATGTATAGACTAAATGGCATGAAGACTCACTTCTTAGGATGGTGAACATATTGAAATGTCAGCTTTCAGTTTTAAAGCTTCCTTTAGAAGACTTGAAATATGTTTATTGTAAAATAACTCCAGAATAATGCTTTTAATATACTATAAATAAAGCAATCAACTATTCAAACTAATCCTGAGTTTGATCAAGAAGGTTTCCATGAAGCATTCATGTAGAAATCTTTACTACAAGATACTTTTAATTCACAAATTCTAACAAACAATAAATGCCATTCAAATAGTTTTGCTCATATCATGCATATTTTCATTTCTTTGTTTCTATCAATGCTACAAATTTCGCATTTTTCATGGTTTCATTTTTTTCATGGTACAATGAATAGATGTTCCATGAAAATTATGTTAAAATAACAGAGGAATGTACATGAATATTCATAGGACAAATTATTATTCAGGTTTCTTTACTGTGATGGAACATGGAAAAGCTTGTACATGCAGAAAATAATGTAAAAATGGATTTGGAAGAAGGGATTTGTGTAAATTCTGTGTAGTTTTCAATATTTAAATTTATCTTCAGGATTAGCATTTAGCAAAAAAGTCACAGTAACTTTGAAGAGGGAAAATAAAAAAGAACAATAAGCTCATCAACAAAAATATCTGATACATCACTCAGATAATACAAAAAAACCTCACAAGACTCAAATGTCTTTGGCTGTTGTCTTCCTTCCATGTTTGATGTACTTCAGTGACATTCTGAATGTGCTGAGGTCAGCTCCGATGCTACAGAAAAAACAGAGAACCATTAAAATAGCATATGAATTGTAGTTCTGATCTATATGAGGGAAAAACGCTCTACTCAGCCACACAGGAACACTAGAACACCTCCCTTTGGTTAGTTTCCATACAAAGGATCCAACTTTCAGTTCTGTCTGCTGGATATGCACCAGACTATGTCCTAGCTGTCTGCATGCTATACTCCCGCGTTAACTTTTTTGGAGGGTAAACCAAACATCTTTGCAGGTTGAGCGGTTGTATATTCCTTTTATTAAATGACTGGAGGAAAGAGGCAGTAACGCACTTTATACAGCATGCTTTACTTGCGCCAGAAGACAATCTTGTTGTGCAGGACAAAGCAATTGAGGATATTAAAGTTCCTTTGTTCCTTTATATAGCTAAATATCAGATAGTTGTAACAGCCATTATGCAAAATTAATCAATAAACCTCCCTTCATTAGCATATTAATAATTGCGCAATCACAATTACACATTCCCATGCAATTGATTGTGAGCATGTGTGTGAATTTATCTCCATGGATTGTTGTTGTCTAAGGACTAAAAAAATTCCACAGAAGCCCCTTATAAACCATGGAAGAAAGTACAATTTCTAAGTCAAAGGCAAAGAAAGCCATTGAAACTCCATCCTCACCCAAAATACACAAGGCATGTAGCAAGAACACTCTGCCATAGTCTGCCTTTCAAAAAAAAGAAAAATTACTAATTACACTATTACACTATTAAATCCAGAAGAACCAGTTTCAGATACTGAACTACAATCTGAAATTCAAAGTTACTATTGGCTATTTAAGCAACTCTTCTCTCAATTTAACATATCCAATGTTCTGAATCATAGAAACTTAATTTGTGAATTCCACCCACAATGTGTGATGCCTAAAATTTACATATTTTTATACTGATGATTGCCTTTCCTGACTCTCTTTATGAATACAGGCTTGGCAAACTAAAATTGAACTCATAAAGAGAAAACTGTATCTGTATTATGCAGTATCCAGTAGCAGGTAATAATAACTATTTTAATCTTAACAAGATGTCTCAGGTTTGGAAATTTATTTTCCTGTTTTGAGCTGTGAAAATACTCTAATCAAAAATCAGCTCCTACAATATTGGTTATCATCTGCATGGCAATATAACTGTATTCTGAATTTTTTGATATGTTTTACACTGGAGAATAGAGTATTGCAAGCTATTCCTTAAACATCTGTCTGTAATAATTGAAAAGAAGCATCATATATTTATAGAGAAATTGCAGAAAAGTGCACTTAATTTGCTTCTATAAACCTTAAAACTATTTGTAGTAGTTTTATTGCACAAATGTGTCTCAATTGAAGGTGCAATCTTCTTCTAATTATAAAACTTTATTTGCTAGAAAGTAAGTATTAAAAGAAAGGGGTGATGTTGACTTATCTCTAATCAACATTTGCACGCCTCTGACCATGTCTAAAGGTCCATCTACATCTGTTTTTGACTTTGTACCTCCAGCACCTTACCTGACAGCATGCCATCAAATTCAGCTGCGATGCCCATCTCACTTCACACGTATTTGGCCTTATTAGTTCTAAAGTCATTTCACCAAAGGTTTCAGGAAAAGATGACTGTGTTAGACAAAAAATTGCTGCTGTTTTCCCTTTCAGAACATGTAGCCTCACTAAAGGGGAATAGAAATCTTAGAAGTAGTTCAATTAAATTTTAGTTTACACGCTCTGATCTCCTTTCTTCTGCCTGAGCTTTGAAAACATGAAATTTCTGCTATATGCAAACACATAGAACAACATTGTTGTTATAAGCTGAGAACATGAAAAATGTGCTTATGTATAGCTGTGGATGGATGTATACAACATGGTATGCAGATTTGGGTGGACACCATAGGGTATGAGGAAAAACTCAAGTTATTATTGGATACTTAGATTTGAAGTAGGAACACAAAGATTATTTTACTTCTATATGCAGCAGGTGTGTCATATTCAGCATCCACATTTTAAGTTGTTGAAAAATTAAAGAAAAGGTTGAAGAATAAATCCATATAAATTATTTAGGGAATGGACAAAATGTCTGACAGTAAGAATGTCAGACAAGTTCTTTTGTGTTCTGGTAAGTGGCCTTATTTGAAACCTTTTGCTTATTGTGTGAACATGTCATTAGAAATGTGTTCAATATGATGCTCTCTGGTATGTTTAAACAATAAAAAATATCAATGTTTTTCACATTAGGGCTTTATAATAACAATTTCTTACTGTCTTTTTCTCAAAGCCTAATGGTTGCTTTCCCTCCGGTTGAAGAAAGAAAAAGGCTCTCTTTCATTTGAGATATAAAATTTATTTTAAAATACCATTCTTGTTTCTAGCAGCAAGGAGAGAAGGAAGAATGGCTTTTTTACTTTAATATTATATCTTTCTGACAGATTAAAAACTTGTCCATCTCTTCCAATCAGAATTTCACCAAGAAAAACAATTCTAATCCTAAGGCCAAACTGTCCTATATACAATGTAGTATGTGTTTAACCTTACAGCTTTGCTTTTGGGGGAAAAATTATCCAACTGTTCCAATTGAAAGGTGCAGCATTAACACAAATCTCAGTTTGTATGTTGAAATTCTCCTTTCTATATCCCTAAAGTCAGTTAATATCTTAGTGTGCCGTTGAGTTTCCTTGTTACAGAAGGGTGTGAGCAATAACTGGCCCATGATGAGCGGAACAGCTACCACCTCTCCATTCAGAGATTTAAAAAAATTAAATAGGAAAAATTAAACAGCAAAAGATGCAGTCCTTAATTTTGTGAAGCAGAAGGCAATATGATTGAGCTATAATAGATGGCATAAATAAACTGCACATTCTTGAAAACTCTGAACTTGTTATATGTTTCACATGAAAAGCATCATAGAACAAACTAGTCAAGGTGATAATATGGGATTTTTTCTGTTGGTATTATGGTGAGAGATACAGAAAAAATACTTAAATGACAGTGAAAACCACATTGTTTTTCAATGCTAAACTCATTATTTTTATACTTCCTTTTCCTAATTTATGAGAAAATTTTAAAAATGTGCATATATTCTTTTCTCTTCATCGTGTAATGTCCTGGCATGGTAACACCAGCATAGGCAGATATAAACTACAGGTACATTAATGATTTGTTCATAAAAGCAATCAAGAATTTTTTAGAAAGGTCATAGAATGTAATTATTTCCAAGGAAAAGGCACTTGAGTTTGAAATGCTGCTTTACAGGTGCAATGAAAGATATAAATCTGATATAATTTGAGAAATCTTTCTGAAAACCAAGTAGAAGAGAGCCTAATTTAATGTTTATCTTACAGTCTTTTTCATCCCCATTTCATGCTCAGGAAGGATCGTGAATGGTAAAATTAAATTAATTCTACACTAAAATTCTACAATCCTTTGCAAAAGTAATGCAATGACTCCATATTGTTCAGATTTTGGGTACCATTAGTGTAATTGGAATGCAAGGTACATATTTTCTAGTCTGTATTTTTAACTGCAGGAAAGCCTAGTAAAGTTATATTCTGAGGAAGTGAAATAAGAATTTATGCTGTAACTGCACAATATTGGCTGCCATTATAAAGCTGTTTGCTATGTCTAATAAACAAATTAATGAGTCTTTTTACAATGGATATGACTTTAAGCACAAACTACCTTCTTTTGTTCAAAAATGTAACACTGTTGCCCATTTGACATGTCAAGATTCTGTTTGTATCCCATGGCCAAGAACCACTTTACATTGTTGTTTATCAGTACTGAAAAAATTTTTAGCAATGGTTCATTTGGTAAACATTTGAAATTTCCTCAGCCGTAGAAATGTCTGTACATGGTAAGGGTTAAGGTGTTTCCCCTCTGACTAATAGTACACACATATAAAGCTGAGTCAGTTGAAGAGTCTATTTGATATAGGTGCCCTATTTTGACAGAAAAGCTGTAATACTCAAGAAAATACAAAACTGAATTAAACATTAAATTGAGATTGAAAAGCTCAAAAAAACATTATGAAAATGAACACAGAATTCAACAGTCTTGTTCAATCATTAAACATGAAGAAATCGATAACCAAAAAATAAAAAGATGACATGGTTCAATTAGTAAAGTGATTTGCTGTGAAAAATTCAGGAAAAAAACGAGATTATTCAGAGGACGTACTTCTACTTTGAAGTTAATGGCAAAAGTCCAGCTGAAATCCCTGTGAGCAGAAACAAGCCCTAAACAGTGAAAGGAAGAGTCTGGCAATGTTTCAGGAATCCATTAGTTTTAATGATTCATCCACTGCCAAGTGTTTGGGTATCTGGGACTGAAAAATAAACAGTCTCTCTTCTAACATACTACTGCTACAGGTGTAGGAAGGATTACAATACTTTCATATGCATAGAGTAAGTACTGTGAGTATGTTAATTTACCTGTTTTGAAAATAAACTAATAAGCATAGAAATACATTTCAGTGGAAAAAAAAAATCAAAACATAAAACCAAACCCATAGGATAAGTTTTCTACTAGAATTTCTCAAGAAAATGCCAAATTTCTTCTTTTGTCACCTAGGTAGCACATGGTTATCTGACAAAGGTGTAACTTAAAGAAAAATTTGTTTCCGCGAACCAGGCATATCATGAGCAGAAACTAACTGTAGGTATAATTCCTAGGATATACATTACAGAGTAGCTGTTTGGTTAGAAAGAAACCTCTTAAGGAGGCTGGCAATATTTCTTCTTCATGGTATGATTATGACCTGTGTTGAAGGGTCAAAGGAAAAGTTCCAGGTTTATTGAAGTGGTGATTTCAACAGAATCAGCACTTCATCCTTTGTAGGTACAGCTATGAATTACTCAGTGTCACAAATTAGTATCCATCAGTCAGAGATGTAACATCTACTGAACAGGTTGTTTATCCCATAAGTATGTCTGTTTTCTCAGGAAATCCTTATTTCATACTTCTTTGAAAATTTCTAGATCTGAGGAAAGAAAGAAGAATATGGTCAGGGTTATTATTATTAGCCTATCAAATAGTTCGTATCTGCTGAAAAATATGCTTCCATTCTTTTCTGATATTTCACACTGCCTGGAGAATGAGATTCCTGTTTAGTTAAAATATAGGCAGAGGACATTACAGGAAACAGGGTTAGATAAATGTCTGCTCTGATTTAATGTAGAAATTCTGAGGGAGGATTATAGAAAATTTTTTATGTATAAAAAAGGAATTACTGTAGCATCAAAGGAAATCAGACAATATTTCCTAAGGGCAGACTAACTCAAAGTTAGAACTTACGTTTTGTACTCTAACCTTTTTCCATTGGAGGAACAGGATTCTTGTGGGATGGTCTTTTGGTGTTCTCAATTTCAGCGAAGTTAAGAATCTGTATTTCCAAATTGATGGTAAAAGATTATTAAGACCTTCAGCAATGGGAAGCAGAGTTATGAACTGTATGAATCAGAAACTTTCCAAGAAGATAAATTACATTAGCATATATTAGATTGCATTTGGAAAGAGTACCATAGCATTGTCATATATTATATAACAGAATATACTTAGAAAAAGGAAGGTAACAAAAAGAGAAAAAAACCCCCTGTTACTTGGTTTCACAAAAAAAATTACTTATTGCATGTGGAAGAATTCCAAAGAAAATTTCATGTATCTTCTTCTTTCTGCAGAATTACAAGTTAACCAGGCTAGGCTCTCAACTCCATTCAGATACATCTGAAAACAGAGCTGAATATAATGCATAAAATGAAATACATGACACAAAATTAAAGAAAATTGCAAAAATTGGAAGTCATTAGTCATCATTTTATCACATCTTCATAGCTGAAACAAAATTGCCTTATCTTCAAAAGCCCTGATTTCAACAACTTAAATTTTCACCACAAGCACATTTACCTCCAATGCCCACATCAATGGACAGCTAGGCAAGGGGAAAAGCTTCACAGTTCATGATATGAGAGGAAGTTTTTGCCAGCGCAAGACAAGACACAATAATTTTATACCACATTCCATAAATATTGCTTCATGATCTATAATATAGAAGAAAAACCTAGGGTCTGAATGGATCTGAACCTTTTTTCTTCTAAGGCCTATTGTGGGTGTGTTTGAGTTGGATCTATGTATCGGGATACATATAAATTGAAATATATTTTAAAGTTCCAACTGCTAAATTTTTTCCAGATTGGAGTAATAGACAATAGCTAAATTGTCACATTCTGTGACTCTCCATTTACTATTTAGTCCTTGAATGGTTTGCAAACATGAAAATAAGAAAACTTAAAATTAAGCTTTAAAAAATTCCTTTCCCTCCAGGGAAAATTCTGGTCTTTTCTTCTATTTTTTTTTTAAAGGCAAGGAAGAAAGAAAAGGGGAAAAGGACTTTTTCCAAAATTTTCTATCTTTGCTTTTTTCTTTTTTTCAGCAGCAATGAGTGTTCACACGTTCCTTTAATTCTGCTTGTTTTCTTAGAAATATGACTATGTTTACATTAAAATTCCCTTCAACTGACTCATCTATAGGCCAAATATGTATTTTCTAAGTCATTTGTAAAAAATGTCCCAGCTCATAAATATTGAATATAGTCTTTTCTATTCTGCAACTATCCTCTCACACTCAGCTAACAAAGCTGGCTATATATCAATGAATAGGGTCGTCTACTCCCAAATGCTTTTTTTTTTTCCTCAGGACACTAAAGCCTGTTATGTCTTTGGCTTGGGTAGCTATAGAGTCTGCAGCATTATGTACGTGAGGCTTGAGTAGAATGATAATGATATGAGTTACTTTGGACTGCATAACATCACAAGCTATGGCTTCACTGCCTCATTTTGATACACATTTATCAAAGATGAATATAAGTGACAAAGACATAGTCATGCTGTTTGTAATCATATATAAACTCTCAACAGTAAATAGATGTCTTTGATTTTATTTTATTTGATACACAAAAGGCAATATGTATACACAGATATGTTAAACTGTGAAGAAGACAGAGGGGAGGGAGAAAAAAAATAAATAAGGGAAGAAAGCTGTTTTTCAGTCTGAAACCTCATCCCCAAGAATTTACATAGTGTTTAAAATATGATTGCTTTGGGGGATATATCTATAAAATATTGATGCTCTCCCAAAGAATAACTATATGCTGCTGCCTTTTTAGTGATACAAATTCTGCATTCCCTAATTTTGTGACATCATTTCAAGCATGAATTGTTATATCTGTTTAAGCTTTCTGTCATGGGCTTTCAATCACATTGCTGAGTGGATCACCTTGGTGAGCAGGTGACCCTGTAGGTGAATTCAAAGACTTAACCTTAATTATTCTTTCCTGGACACAGATAACATTTTCTGGATTTATAGGCGGCATTTTCTTTTGCATTTTAAAATTTAGTATTGGATTTTTCTTTCATTAGGTCACTGAGTATTTGGCCATGCTAAAAATCACATTATAAACAGTGGCAGGAATAAAGAGATCTACAGACATACCGAAAGACCACAGCACACTCTTCCAGCCTCATAATCATCTTGTTCAGAGTGCATATAAGAGAAAATAAATATCTGTTGGTGAAGGTAGAAGTCTATGTATATTTTAAGGTATTTTAACAAGAGATTTTAAAACAACATGATAAAAATTTCACTGTGAGAAAAATACAATAAACAATGCTTTATTCATCAAACATCAACACAGGTGCTTAAAAATTACACAACACAGGTAGATTTATTCCTGTTGGAAATTTAAAAAGCTGTAACTCCCATGTAAAAAAACAACCAACTAAAACCTGATTACCTTGTAATCTGCAGCTATTTTAGGTAGTTTACAGAAATTTATGACATATTACCATGGCAACAATGGACTATATCAATAGCTGTATGGCTAGTGAAGAGAATGAAGTCTAAGGATGCATTAGAATTCTTATAATTGCTGTTCAAACTTCTAAATTTTCTGCAGAAATTGAAATATTTCCCTCCCCTTCTTTCTTATTTTTTGTTTCAATAAAGGTGTTTTTTCTTGACGCTTCATTTAGGGATTCTACCTGTGATAAGTTTAAACAGTGCTCAAGTAGTCCACTAGATAGAGCATCTAATACTGCCAGGAAAAAAAAAAAAAAGAAGAAACCTATTGAGCTAAATTTCAGAAATATTGTTAAAGCCACTGAAATTTTGTGAGGGATGATGGAGTGAAAGAAAAGCAAAATGCAATCTATTTGAACTTCTGTTTACAAGGAAGTCTTTAAACTAATTTACTGGAATAAAAAATGTTTCACATCTACATAATGTATAATGGAATTTATTTAAGGACTAATCTAATATATTTAAAAAAAGCAAGGAAAGTGGGGAGAGGAAAGAGGAAGAAAAATGCTTTCAAGATTCTCCAGTAAGATTTCAGTGCTTTTCTGTGTGATTTCATATGTTTTGATTTAGATCTGCATCCTGCAGAAAGTTTTGGAGGATTGTTTGCATGAATGTTGCAGAAGAGTAATTTCTGTAGTTTAGTATGTATGAGAAAATGGAATGAAAAATGAAAGATGTGCATCAATGAAAGGGAAACAGCAGTGGACATTGTACTGCTATTGGATGGCTGTGAAAAATCAGGAGGTCCAAAGCATTCTTTCAGTTTGGTGAGCACTAAAAAAGTAAAGCTGAGCAGCTGTGAGCTGGAAGGTAGTAGGTCAGCGCTGATCTGCTCAGTCCACAGGCTTGGGCAAACCAATGATGTGCACCATTTGTGAGATTCAAATCAATATGGTTCCCTCAAACTCCCTACTTTCTTCCTGCTACCTCTGGAGACAAGATGTATATTTTCAGCTGCTAAATAAGAATGGATTTCCTGGAAGCTGGCTTTTGGCCAGGTTAATTTATGCATGCACAAACTTATGCTTCACCAATTTACTAAAACCCATCATTTACAGGCTTGGGCAAACCAATGATGTGCACCATTTGTGAGATTCAAATCAATATGGTTCCCTCAAACTCCCTACTTTCTTCCTGCTACCTCTGGAGACAAGATGTATATTTTCAGCTGCTAAATAAGAATGGATTTCCTGGAAGCTGGCTTTTGGCCAGGTTAATTTATGCATGCACAAACTTATGCTTCACCAATTTACTAAAACCCATCATTTAAGCCTGTTCAAATGTGCAGCTGTTTAAATGAGGCTGGAAGCATTTTTGCCACACGATGCTGATGTCAGTTAAATGCTGGGTATTAGCAAAATGTGAAGGCATCAATGGAGTGTGTCTGCTACAGTGATCTGTGTTCCCCAATGCCTAATGGATCAGGGAGACAGATATGCCGAGCTCATCGACCTCTAAAGTTAAATTCAGATCTATTACCTATCACACACATGTGTTATACAAGGGGAAGCATTTTAAGTAGAATAGGAATTAGTTTGTTTCTGGCAAACATCCAGGGTGGGTCTGAATGGAGACTTCAACAAAAAACATGATACAAAAGTAAAACTGCCAAGTGTGAAAATGGTTAGAAATGATAGTTTACATGGAAAAAAAAAATAAAAGAATAAGTACTCAGAAATCTGGACATACTGGTAAGACAACCAGTAAAAAGAATGCATTTCCCAGAGTATGTTACTATAAATAGAAAATACAATGCTTTATAAAAGATGTGGGTGAGATCTGCACCACTTCTGGATGCTAATTATCAGCCTCATGATGAAAATGGGAATTTATGTTAGATAAAATGCTTAGAAATAATTTTATTATGTATTATGAAGATAAATGGATATTCTTGATTTCTAAGAAGAAAAACAAAGTTCCATTAATCTGCATATGGGCTTACTTCATTCAGAACAACACAGGAAAATCTTTTCTTATTCTGTGTTGGTTGCATCTATGACAGATACATGATTTCCATTCCATGTGTTTTTTTCTTTTAAAAATATAGAATCACAGAATCATAGTATTTATTACACTTTGTCTTTCTTATAAGCCTCCCTTAAGTACTGACATTAGGGCATTAAGGTGTCCCTGGAGCTTCCTCTTCCCCATGCTGAACAATCCCAACTGTTTCAACCAGTCTTCATTAGAGAGGTGCTCCAGCCCTCTAATTATCTGCATGGTTCTCCTCTGGATATGCTTCAGCAGATTCATGTGTTTCTTGTACTGTATGCAGCACTCCAGGTGGGGTCTCATCAGAGGGGAGTCACCTCCCTTTCACTGCGGGCCATGCTTCTTCTGATGCAGTCCAAAATATGGTTGGCTTTCTGGGCTGCAAGTGTACATTATCAGCTCACATTTAGCTTTTTATCTATCAATACTTCCTCAAGTCCTTCTTAGTAGGGCTAAAACTGTATTGATACTGGGAGTTGCCCTGAACCAGGTGCAGAACCCTGAATTTGGTCTTGTTTAAACTCATGAGAATCACATGAGCCCACTACTTGAGGCTATCTAGGTCCCTCTGGATGGCATCCCTTCCCTCAGGTTTGATGTTATCTTCGTATTTCCTGAGGGTGCACTTAACCTCACTTTCCATTTCACTGATGATAATACTAAGCAGTACTTGTCCCATACAAACTCCTTAGGAACATGCCTCATCGCTGATCTCCATCTGAACCTCCGAGCCATTGATCACTACCTTCTAGATGTAATCATTCAGCCAATGCCTCATCCATCAAAAAGTCCATCCATTTTAAAGAGGAGAGTGCTGTGGAGAGCTGTGTCAAAGGTCTCAAGGATGTCCAGACATTTGAAGCTCTTACATAGAAGGCCACTATATTGATCATGCAGGACTTGTCCTTGGTGAAGCCATGCGGACTATCTCAAATCATGTTCTTGTGCCTTGTAGCTTCTAGGAATATCTGTTCCATGGTCTTCTCAGGCACAGAGATTAAGCAAATAGGCCAGTAGTTCCCAGGGTACTCCTTATAAACCTTTTTGAAAAACGGATGCAAATTTTCCCTTTTCCTGGGAACAACAGATAAGCAAATTCTTGAGGTATTCAATAGCTTCCTACACCTCTCAAGTGAATGGTCTGTAAAGTAGGGACTGGTAGAGCCTTTTGCTTCCCACTGTAAGAGAAGATCTTATTCATGACCACTTGAGGAACCTGAACATGCACAAATATATACAACCTGATGAGATGCATGTCAGAGTCCTGAGAGAACTGACTGATGGAGTTGCCAAGGAACACTCCTTTATATACAAAAAGTCATGGTAGACAGATGAAGTCAGTCGACTGTTAGCCATGTCACCTCCTTACAAAAAACAAACTTTGTTCCTTTGATGTGCACCACTGCTCCTATTACCTCAGGAGTGAAAACATAATATAAAAGACACCATGAGTTATGGTTTGGGGCAAATAGCAGACTAAAAGGCAAATGAAAATACAGAAATAATTATAGAACAAAGACTGAAAACTTGAAATTTTAAGAAGTTTTGAATTTTCATTTAGACACTTAAAATTATCTTACAATGTTTATATTCTGTTTTCTTTGACAGAATAACAATATTAGTATATTTAAGGCTTAGTAGCAATCTTTTATGACCTTAAGTAAGATGAAAAAAGGATGAAAATTTAGAAGAATGATCTTTCTCTTCAGGTCCTTTTGAAACAGCATTTTTAATTTCCTGATTTATAGTACAGCCGTCTTATGCATGCAATTGTTGGAGCATTGGTCATCTGAAATGTAATACTCTTGAAGTCCTTCTGTTCTTTGTGAAATTAAAAAAAAAAGGAGTAAAAGTTACTAAAAATTCCTACTTCTGATTGTCATTGTTTAATATTTTGGGATTTTTCTTTTCAGAAATACATGCTGTTCAATTTTTTTAAATTTTAATAAAATTTAATTGGGTTATTTTCATTGCCTTCAACTGCAGTTGGGTGGAGACTCCTTGAATGTTATGTGCTATTCAATGATAGGTAGCTCAAAATAAAGGGTACATAAGAAAATCAGTAACTTTATAGAAACACAGAATCTGAGTTAATGGAGAAGAATGCAACAATTCCTGAACTTCTAAAACATGGGGTACTGGTTCCCTTGATCATAACTGCTCCTTCAAAACTATTATGCTACATATTTAAAGCCATTCCAGAAATTTGCCTAGTAGATTGTGACTTATCCCAAGGATTTACAGCACATACTGCAGTAAAGCTGACAAAAGTAATGTATAAAATATTATAAGCCGCTCTGAATATCTTAGTTATTTGACTTCTTCAGCACAGCCAAACCCAAGGATAGGACTGTGAGTTTGCACAAAATCATGTTTATATTAATGATACAAACAGTTTTCTAATCTTCAAACTGTGTCATTCTCACAAATTCATAGGGACAGTAGCTGACTCTGGAAGCTACTTCCCATAAAAAATGCTAAACTGAGTGGAAATAAGACAGAAGAAGAAAGCTCAAGACCATTCTCACCTTACATAGTTATGCTACAATAAAATATTTAGAAATGTAGGAATAAATACAGTTGGCATACAGGGAGAGTCTTAAGAGGAGAAATTTGTCTGCAGAGAAAGGGTGTGAGTCCACAGTTAAGACACTCTACTGGGTTTTTATGTGCATGTCTCAGCCATAGTATCATTCAAATGCCATAACATAATCCTGGTGATTTTATACTTGGAATTTAAGGTTTTCTTTTCAGTGCAAATTACAGTTGGGCATAGTAAAACTGCACAATGTTGTCCTTGACACAGTATATGAAACTAGAACAGAAGGTTTCAATATGCTACTTAATGACCTTTTTTACTTATGAACATCTATTATACTTAAAAGGTTTTAATTTGAAAGTTCAAATAAAATTTTCTATTTTCGATGACAAGGAGAAAGTAAAACTGATTTTGAAAGACAACATAGTCGTTTCATTTAGGAGACTGTTCAATCATAGAGCTCATGGCTCAATGTAAAGTGACTTGTACAAAAATTCCTAAACAGATATAATAAATAACAAAAAACAAACTTTATCTGTTTAAAAGAGGCTTCATTTAGAAAAAGGTTGACCAATTTCAAAAAATGGTCTTCGTCTGACTTTGGTTGGTAACACACATATAAGAGAAAATGCATATTTTGTTTTAGTTAATTTCTTTGGTCTAATGTTTATTATAAGCATGCTAAATGTTTACAATAATGATGGATATGAAGCAGTGAACAAGAAACTTTTTATATACAACCTTCTAAAACAGGTGTTTCAAACTTCGTAATAGTTTGCTTACCATTCTGTGCTGCAGTCTTACATGATCTCTTATACTGTAAGTAGTACACACACAGAATCACAGAATGAACATTATACTAGTAAGAGCAAGACAGACAAGGTGTAGGCATTGACCCCTTGCTAAAATTGGTTTGTCAGTTTTGCTGGCCTGATTTAATTATGACAGTGCTTACTCTAAAGACAGTATTAGATAAATTTTTTTGAGAACTGGAAATAGTAATTCTTTAGGCTAACAAGAAATTTCAGCATTTTTTACAGAGTTTTTATAAAATCGGGAAGAATTTAACTTTAATTCTTCTAATTACTTCCCCTCTCTCCCCAGGAAACCTGGGCAGTTACCTTAAAAAGGTATTGTTCATACTTATTAATGACTGTAATTCTTATTAGTTTTTCATTTAATATTCCATCCTGTTGACCTAGAAATGAGACAGCACCGCAGAGCATATAGAAAGATAGTAGGATCCTTCATGTATATTGCTATATAGCTACAAATTAATAAATGGAAAAAAATCTCATTTGAGCTATAAAAGAAGCTAGTAATAAGACTGCATTTTATATCTGGAAAAAAAGTCCTTTTTATTTTGAGGAAACTTAAGCTTTCATGTTCATAACTGCAGCTGCTGGTAACCATTTTAAATGGTGCTAAAAAAAAGAACACCATTTAAAAAAGAAAATCTCCATTTAAAAAAAGCAAAACAAAACATCAACAAAACAAGCCAACACACACATACACAAAAAACCTAACCCAAGGACACGATAAAAAGTCCAGGAGGGGTTAACAGGGACTAATTTTCTTAGTAGACAACTACTGAATCTTGTTTTCCATGAATTTGATTTTTATCCTTGCATATGAAAAGTTCAGTCTAAAGCTTTCCCTTAAGCTGAAGTATGCATGACTTCTCTGTTTGAATTATGTGACATTGAATAAAGGTTGTATTTATACTGTAGCTTTTCTCCCAAGAACAGCTCAAGAGAGAGCATATCCTTTGTTTGGCTGTCATTTATCACAAAAACTACAGAAACTTATTAACCTTTTGAAGACAAGGACTTTGACAAATTTGACTGAGAATTTGGCTGAGATTGTCCAGTTGTTATTTGAGGTGCAGTGAGTCGGCCAGTCTAATCAGTTTATAATGTAGAAGGTATGAACTCCAGTATGGACTGTGAAAGCCTTATCTTCTCATACATCAGAGTTTGGGCTGGGTGGGACAATGGCAGGATGGCATATGCTCTCCCCACCTCTCACCCCAGGAAGAGGAAGAAGACATTTATTAATTTAGAAAAAAACCCACTGAACTGCTTTAATGTAACATAAATAACAAAATATAGAAGATCCTTGTGACTTAAATAGGATCTATTCACAACTATATCATGCTCCTAGGGAACAGGCCCTGGGAAAGTTGCAAAAGGGAACTGGATTCTTGATTCAGCAATGCACAGGTTGGGTTTGAAGGCAGACGAACTGATAGAATCCTTGATCTTTGAGGAAAAAAGAGCCACTGAAAAATCTAAGCCATTGAAGAAATCCTTGAAGAAGAGCCTGACCTTGAAGAAAGCCCTTGAAGAAACCCTTAAAAAAACAACCTGACCTCTTTGACCCTTCAGCTTTCATACTGAGCATGACAGATGAAATGGAATACCCTATTGGTCAGTTTGAGTCACTTGACTCATCCCTGCAGATGTAACCTTCCACAGGGT
>VZTY01025657.1:126001-143946 GCA_013400935.1 Turnix velox
AAACCACCAAGTTAGCTGACCCTGATTGTCACAAGAAGTGAGAGCAAGAGCTTTTCACTGAACAGAAGGAAGTTGACTCTACTTCAATCTAGATAAGGACAATACTAATCTATTGTCAAAGACTAGAGAAAATACTACTTCACCGCTGCAATATAAAATTAGATATATCTAATCCTGTCAACACAGCATTTCTTACATCTGAAGGGTGAACAGTAACAGTGTGTGAGAATTTCTATTATGTGTTTTCTAATTGATCATTTGAATAATACCATGATTCCATCAGTGGAATAAGTGACCAAGTTTGTCATGAAACTAGAATAAACCTACCAATTTTTGACCAGGGTTACTTAGTTTTGTTTTCAAATAAAGATTTGATCCAATTCAGTTCTAAGAGAAGCTGTTGATGGACTATAACAAGAACATTTTCCATGATTGATTTAAAAACCAAGCCGCTACTCACCTGACACAATGAAACTCTTCAGTTAGAGTTATTGTCACACTATGTCCTTTATTCATATCAACTACTAAGACAAAAAATAAAATGCTAAGAAAATTAAATGAATAATCACTTAAATGAGGAAGGAACTGAACTGTCTCAGAACATTTCCATAGTCAGTTTGTATATTTGTTTTGCATACTGCTCCATCAACATATTTATAGAAAGATAACTGGCTTACAAATTCACATATAAGGTTCACAATCAGTGAAAATTCTAGAAAAAATTGATTATTAATTTCTTGGAAGAAAAAGATGTTTTGCTAGTCTCAAACTCAGCCTTCTTAAAGTTCACCTATGATCAGTTAAATTTCAGTTTGAAGTCTTTCTTGAGTTTGCACCATAACATAATATTTAATTTTGTTGCATTGTGAATGAATCAGGCTGCCTCTTCTATTTATCTGTTAACATTTGTGAAGCTGAATTGCTTGCCCATACTTCTGTTGTGTAAAAAGGCAGACATCTCCGGAAGGCAAATTGCCCCTAAGGCAATTTTAACTTTGCAAGTCTTTGTCCTCATTGTATTTCTGTGTCTGGATGTGAGCATCTCTATTGGTACTGAATAAGCCTGGATAATTAGCTTAGTCCATATCTGAAGGCAGCTAATGCTGGATGGCTGAATCTCATCTCTAGAGTCTATACTTGGCATGAACATAAAGCAAAAGATGGATATGAGGGTGTAAATGTCTTCATGCTACAACCTCCATATTAGATTAATGAAAATTCTCCAGGGATTCCATCATGGGAGGAAATAATTTATCTGATCCAAATCTCTCAGACAGCAGGTGTAAGATTCTCAGTGCTTTCAGCAGAATTTGTATTATGTCGCAGCTTGCCATGTTTTTTATTTTGCTCATTATTATGAAAATGTTTACACCAAACTGGAAAGCAAACAAATAAAAAAGGCATTACAGGTAGGATTTATCTCACCTAAGTTTAGACATAAAACAATTAGTTATCTTAGGCTAAGATAATCATCCTAGGCTCTTTTTGTAGCTTAGTGAAGATAAATAGACACCTGCAAAGGGCAATCCATCTCACTAAGTTAAGACAGTCATCTTGAGCCAAGAAGAATCTGTTTTGGATGCATCTATCTTTCTTCACTGAAAAAAAAATGGGAGAAGGTTGTGATTAGTTCTGAATTTGACAATTCACTATTAAGATTCTAAGCCAGGAAACGGAATCCTTAC
Organism: Turnix velox; assembly: GCA_013400935.1. Classification (NCBI taxonomy): domain Eukaryota; kingdom Metazoa; phylum Chordata; class Aves; order Charadriiformes; family Turnicidae; genus Turnix; species Turnix velox. The sequence continues at coordinate 127,687 of VZTY01025657.1, forward strand.
ATAGAATGGATAATAACCTAACTCTTTAGCTTAACACTTTCATTACTGGGCATTAAGTAAAACAACCACTCCTAAAATAGAGCAGATTTTGTTAATCAAAGATTTCTGTTTCATAAGCTTCACAGGAAAAGTGAAAAACAGACATTGTAGTATTTAAAGACGGATTTCAGGAAACCTTTCTCTCCCTCATCCCCCAGAACTGACATTTATCATAGACAAGACAATTTCTCATGAAGCAGGCTATTCTGGTCAGCATAGCATAGATGGTCTTGCCTGTACATTGTTAATAAATTACAAAAGCCTAATATACTAACATTCTCTTGTAAATATGATTCTAACACATAGGATTCCACTATTGTTGTGTTTTGTTTACCCAAATAATATTCTTCATAATTTACAAAATTCAAAGTTATGAGGTTCAACATCAGTCCATCCCTATGCTACACAGCTACATCAGCTTTTCCAGGTGATCATTAATGTCGTTGAAAAAAACACCTGTAACAAAATAAAAACTGTTTTTTCTGGGTAGAATGTAATTTTTTAAATTCACCAGAATTTTTTTTTTTCCTCATTGTATTTCTGTGTACCTGTTTTAGTTGCTGAAAATTAGCCAATTTTCCTTTCCTGTGTTATGTATTTTGAGGGCTGCTTCATGGACAGCAAGGTTCTCAGAGGAGATAAGCAATAGGATCCCTGTAGGTGGGATGAATGATTATTTCACATCAAAACATGAATACAGTGACAGTCCATGTTGCCTAACATGAGTTCATTATTTATAACTATATATCTATATGTGTATCAGTATTTACACAAATAAACCCTCACTTTCTAGGAACTCTGAGAGATTTTTTTTTTACTATTTCATAATCAGCCACCTAAGTCATTAAAGAAAATTCTGAACAAGACAAGGAGGAAATCCCAATGAACACAATTTACAGAAGTTGAGCACTGGCATCAGTTGAAACATCCTTGAAATATATGAGGTTTTACCTCTAATTTCCACAGTGATTAGTTTATTCAGATTTTATTTTTAATTATTCTAATGACATTCAGGGCTTTATATCAAAATGATTGCAAATGCAATAACAGGCTAAAATCAAATCCACTTTTCTCATGAAGTTTAAAACAATAAAGGAAAAAGCATCTCTAAATAGATTCAAGGTAAATTGCTCTGAATCTTTTTATTTAAATATATTTTCTCTCTATTTTTCCCATCTCTTTTGATGTTGTTCTTTCACCTATTTTTTTCACCAAGGCAAGTGTTCCCACTGTCACTCTGCCACCTCTCCTGGTTACCAGCTCTCATGGATCCTTGATGGCTGGTTGTCCTGGTTTGAGGTAGAATGGGGTAAATTTTCTGGTTTGTGTTTGTACTAATATTTTTACTTGTTATTACTGTGTGTAAGATTGTTTACCGTTGTATAATGTTTAAAGAAAAACGGAGGAATTCGTGGGGGATGGAAACTGGCTAGGCAGTTAACGACACAGCCATCAAGTTCTCGGAAGAAAACAAAGGAGAGTGATCAACAAAGACAAAAGAGTGATCGAAGCCTCAGGCGGACTTCGCCAGACTGGAGCCAGCCTGGGGGAGGTGCCGAAGCACTAGTGAAGAAGGAACTCGTGGTCGGTTGTACCGGAAAGAGAAACTGCAAGGGGAGGGTTCTACATTGATGGATGTAACATGTAACCAATGTATTCCATCCCATCTGCCTCATGCCCTCAACATATAAAAGGAGGGATCGAAGGGGTCAGGCTCTCTCTTCCTCCCCTGCTCTTCCCCCCTCGCCTCTCTTCCTCCTCGGTNTAAAGTAGTTTGGAATTCTTCCGAACTCTTAAATCTCCTCCTTCCTTCCTCTCCTCTCTTCAGAGAGAGAGAGGGAGGACCATCTGTCTCTGGGGGGCTAATTTATTAATTTTGGCCCAAAACCAGGACACTGGTCCTGCTCCCATCCAGCCTGGCTTCAATACCTTTTGCACTGCTGTTGTCCTAGAATTTGGATTGGACTAGATGATCTTTGAGGTCCCTTCCAATCCCTGGTATTCTGTGATTTTTACTAGTAAGGACATGGAAATTCTTCATCTTTAGTATTTACTCATTTCTTTCTCACTGGTGTTTTAAGATGCAAAAAGAAATCTGTTCACAGAGAAATAAGCCTTTGCACCTCCCTGAAAATATCTCTGGGAGACTGATAAGCTCAGTGTTCATAGTTACATTCACTTTTGTCTATGTAGGAAATGGTAGATTGGAATTGCATTAGACATCTAATACTTAAGCATACATACACATCTCAGTTTGCATAATCTCTGAATCAGTTAAATTGTAATGTCAATAAAGCAAAAGCTTTCACTCATGTTATTAATTTCAAGATGATTTGGTTTGGGTACTTACAGAAAACTCTATAAGTAACTGAAAACAGTTTGACTATAAAGCTAAGGAGTCAGGTTTTGACACTTAGGTTTCAGTTCACTGTTTTGTAGAATGACTGAATGCAAAACAAATGTTGTTTATGCTTGCTCTGTCTCCAATTGAGTTCCTATCTCCTGCCAACCCAAGTGCATTTGTTCCTGCTGCTGCTGTTCCTTCCCTCCCCCTGGTAGTTGGTGTGGCCCTAAATGACGTTACTACACGGATGTCAACAACTGTCTGCTGTTCTTCCTGTTAGAAAGCACTGTGCAGTGTATCAGTCAAATTGTCCAGCTTTATGCCACTTCATATGGTTGACAGATTGGTAAAACTGAGATTATAGAGAAAATAATTTTGGGTTTTAACGGTTACTTTCCACAGATTTTGGTTTGCTTGTTCCTTTATCAAGAATATATTGGTGGCATCCTTGACAGATCTAGCTTTCTGGTCAGTTCAATTTATCTTAGGAAATAGAACTTTTCATATATTTACTGTATATGGATACTATATATGGATATACAGTTTCAAGTGACTCAAAAACAATGCTGAAACTAAGAATCATAGAATAATTTAGATTTAAAATAACCTAAAGATATCTTGAATCCATCCTACTCCATCTTACTTCACACTGTCAGTTGTGAATCAGACCATGTTACTTAGGGCTTTATCCTCTTTGGTCTTAAACATCTTCAAGGATAGACACTACATAACCACTTTAGGAATCCAGCACATTGCTGGACTCTCTGCATAGTGAAAAATGATTTCTCTGTCTAGTATGAAATTATTTTTATTTTCAATGTATTGTCACTGTCACTTTTCCACCCACCATGCACAGCTGTTTAAAGACAGCAATATTTTAATAATTCTCTCATTGTTATTAATTTTTAATTTTTGAATTCAGAAAGCTTAGAGGTTGCTGAAAAGTATCCATGAAGTATGTTTTTTTCCTTTTTAACTGATGAATGTCTCCCTTAGTCACACACTTTCAAAGATATACTTTATAAAGCTGGTCTTAGTGTCTTGAATTTCTTTTAATTTCATCAGCTCTAGGTAGAGCAGTTAACCAGCTTGCATTTTCCTATGATCAAATACATAATAGCTAAGTACTGATAGATAACTGCAGTTCTTCAGGCAGTTTAGTCTGAGACACTTTGCTTACAGCTTTATCTGAGAAAGTTCCTCTTAAGGTCAGGACCTCTCTACGATGTGAATTGATGAGTGGTTAATAGTATAGTGGAGAGATTAACTTCAAAAGTATGTTGCTGAGAGGTTTGGTGTTTGGTTGGTTTGTTTTAAAAGAAAAGCTACATCCTCCTCCAACTGAGGGAAATGGTATGAAACCTGTCAGTTCTATAAAGAACCATTTTTCTCAGAAATTAAGGGATTTCTGACGCTGAGGAGAAAATCTGGAGTCTACTCATGTCAGTAACAAATTTGCCCTTAGCTCCACTAAAGACAGCTTTTCACTACATGTGAGAAAACTTTTAACTTAGCTCCCAAGTCATGTCATCTTCTTCACTTACCTTTAGTGCATCTGTATTTGTCCTCTACTACAGACAGGTGAACTTCTGGAGCTAACATTCTAGTAGCGCTCAAAAGCTGTACTTTGCTGGTCTTGCTGAGTATGTAAATCCGTTTCCTTTCTGAAGGGAACTAGACTGGAAGATGTCTTGAATTAGGAAGACTAACATTCTCCAGCTTCTCATGACCATTCAGTGTGCAGGAACAGATTACAGCTCATCTGAAGTGGAAATACCTGGAAACTAATTCACCCAATACTCAGCTACCCTATTTGCTAATATAAATAAAATTGTTTCTGATTAATTTGCATTACTATTTAATTTCAAAAATATTAATTTTGAAACTCACAGATGGTGATATTACTATCTCTAGTGTTAAATAAAATTATGAGGCTCTGAGAAACCTGATCTTGTTCAAAATGTCCCTTATCACTGCAGGAGATTACACTGGCTAGCCTTTGAATGTCCCTCACATTCTACGATGCTGTAATTCTATGATATTGAATCATTTGACTTAGCTAGGGAAAGCTAGACCCATTGTTACTGTATCTAACACCTGCCATGAGGAATGAAATTTGAATTGTGAATTCTCTATTGATTTCAAGGAGTTCCCAGATCTTATCAAGTGATATAAATATTTATTTGTTGCTTTTCTATATTTATGTTAACTTTTATTTATATATGTATGTGTATATATATATTTTTTATGCATGAATATACTTAATTATAAATGAATTATAAATGAACTGAGGTATTTTTTCTTTGCCTGCAGATGGAAAAAGAAGAATGTTTTTGTTTCTATTTGTATTTCTTGGAGATAATAAACCTCAGTAACCTAAGTGATTTTTCACTATTCTCCATAATTGACAAATTGAGTAAGGGATCAGAAAACTTTAATATTTTCCAGTGCTGACCAGAAAGCAATTTTTCAGTTTCATATAATAGAATCATAGAATAGTTTGGGTTGGAAGGGACTTTAAAGACCATCTAGTTCCAACTCCACTGCCTTAGGCAGGGACACCTCCCACTAGATCAGGCTGCTCAGTGCCTCGTCCAGCCTGGCCTTAAACACCTCCAGAGAGAGGGTGCCCACAATCTCTCTGGGCAACCTGTTCCAGCATTTCACCACCCTTACTGTAAAGAATTTCTTTCTTATATCAAGACTGAATCTATCCCCTTCCAATTTACATCCATTATTTCTAGTCCTCCCATCACATATCTTATTAAAAAGTCCTACCCCTGCCTTGTAAGGGGGTGGCTCCAGGCCTCTGATCATCTTTGTGGCCCTCCTCTGGACCTACTCCAACAACTCAATGTCCTTCTTATCTTGAGGGCTCCAGAACTGGACATAATACTCCAGATGGGGGGTCACCAGAACTGAGCAGAGGGGCAAAATTGCCTCTCTTGACCTGCCTGTCACACTTCTCTTGATGCAGCCCAGGATGTGGTTGGCCTTCTGGGCTGCAAGCTCACACAGGTGGCTCATGCTGAGTTTCTCAACCACTGAAAAATAAAACCATGCTGTTTTAGAATATTTTATTATTGTGCTGATGTAGAATCAAAATGAAGCTTTTTTCTATTTGTGAGAAGTTTGTGATAGATAATATCTAAGGCTACTAAGTACCCAGACAACAACCCACTGACTAGGACATTAAACTTTGCTGTGAGAATAACTGATCTGCTCACTATTCTCCATAGTAGAAACTTTGTTTCTGACAGATCCCACAGAATCCAGCCCACAGAATCCATCCCACATACCTGGCAAGCTCCTTGCCCACCTAATTATAAGAATAGATGCTTTTTAAATGTCACATTCTACTCTTACATATAATCCCTTCTATGTAAACAGCTAAACAGAGCATTAGTTCTATAGTGTGATGAATGTGACCAATTTGTAAGAAGAGGAGCCATATTTCAGTATGTGTTACATCTGACTCAAAGCAGGGACTAGATTTGAATCTTTCTATGTCTCAAGTATTTTATGATTTTTTTTTTGATACTGAAATTGTTGTAGATTGTAAAGATTACTTTAAACATTCCAGTACAAATGTTCTTCCTTTATTTTTATTGTGTTCTTATTAAAGGGAAAAATGGGATTTCTCATAAAAGTAAAAAAAATAATTAACATAATTGATCACCAGTGATAAATAGCCACTAGTATAACTTCCAAGAAGCAAAAGAGGAGTCAGTTAAATGGTAAAGATGAAAAAGTCACCATTCAATTGGTATGTTGTTCATATACTTTTGTCTCCTGGTAAGCAGTATTATCCATTTTCCACCTAATTTCATGTTGGCTTTATGTAAGTCAGAAAAACAAGAAGTCTGACTGTGTTTTCTTTCTCAGAGAGTAGTCTCTGTCCACAGAACACATAGTGGACCAAAAGGCTAAAGCTTCAAAGCAGTGATCTCTTCTATGTGAGATGTCTTGGCTAACACAGAAGGCTATTTTTAGGTATGACGAAGGTGCTGGGCACATTAACAATAGTCTTAAAAATATGCAATAACAATTCATATTTACATTGTGTCTCAATCATGCAATTTAGTTTCTAGCTATCTATAATGAGGAATGCGAAATGTCAATAGTTTCTTAAAAAAAGAGGAAAAATCAAAGCATTGGAATGAGATCTCATTTCTCCAAAGACAGCAATTTCTTTAATACTTAGTTCATGTAAGGAAAAGTGCACTATCTTTCTATGCCAGAACCCAAAATATTTAGATTCTTGTCAAGAATTTTTCCTGACATGTTTTCTAAAACATAAAAATGCTGTTTTATGGAAGAAATGTCCATGGGAAAATTTCAGAGATGCAAAAATCATCATTGTCATTACCATCACTTTTATGCACAGCTAGGAAAAATACACTGACATCCTCTTGGCTGCCCTCCTGGAATGGTCTTGTCACTTTCACTCTCTGCTTGCAGGGAAAAAGCAAAGTTAACATAAGCCTCTAAGGCAGGGAGCCACACAATCATAACCCACTTTGAGCAAAGGAAGCTGGAGGGAAGCCCTGTGCTGGCAGTCAGACCGCCAGCTTGGCAAGGACGCAGTGAGCCTATGTGCTGGCCCTGCCGCCAACTGCCTTGGGGGTCCTGCTCAGTCATGCTCTCACTCCCTGAGATTAAAGAGGTGCTCACTAGAGTCTTTCACAATGCTCCTTGTCAAACCAGTAATTTATTTTGGTCTGCTCAGGGGTAAATCTGTTTTGTAAACCCCAGTTTCTGAGAAGAGAGAGATTTTTTATTTCTTTCTATCCCTTCTCCATTTGATTTTAGTCTTTGGTCTGGGTCAAGGATATAGTTCTTTCTTTTTTTCTTTTCTTTTCTTTCTTCTTCCCAACATATATTCCTTAAAATGTCCAAAGTTTTTCTATTTGTCAATTTTTAATTTGTTTTGGAGAACTTCTTATTTGTGTAGGTCATGGAGGTACAAATAATGTACACATATTACAATTCAGTTTAATGAGCAAGACTCATTAAAGGTGGGTATATGTTGCATCCTACTGGACCTTCTACTTCCGAGCTTATTCCCGTTATAATTTTCATGCTGTGAAACACGGCATTCATCTTCATCACCTCTGAAGAAAGAAACAGACTCTACGCTATTCAATATGAATTAGTAGAGCTACTTTATTGAGCTGCAGTGTGGTTTTTATAGCAGCAAGCAGTTACCTTCCATCCTAGGGCCTACTGACAAAACATCCCCATTACCTTACACAAATACCCAGTGTTTTCCTTGTTTCTGTTAGATCTTGTTCCTGGCAGTTTGCTTCACTTCATCAAGTACCGTCATATCTTTCTCCCAAGGTCAATCCTCACTTGCAGAGCTGTACAATTCTGCTCTCTGTACTGGTTTATGCTGAATGGAATACCACACACCTTACTTGGCAAAAAAACTAAATGATGCATTTCACAGTATAAAATGAAATATTTAAACATCAATAACATGAAGTATTTATTTAGAATATGAGAAAATTTTTAGTTAAAAGCTGTTGCTGAGTCTGGCATGGTTACTTCTAAACTCCTAGTGATAAAGTTCAGATTGACTGGAGAGGAAAGTTAGATTCAAACTGAGTCCTTTTGAAGTCATGTTCCTATTTAGCTGTTTACTGTACTGATTATCTATGCCCTACTGAGAGATAGGATAGCTGTCAACATTATTTTTAGTTTAATTTTTTGTATTGTTGATTTGGGCTTTTTACGTGGGCAGTTAATTTTGATTATGATTCACATACATCAAATGAGTAATTTCAGCTTATTTTTAGCTTGATAAGCTAGAAGTGCTTCCATATTTTACATGAAGTGTTAACATCTGATGATAGTGTTCCTTTGTTTTCTATAGCTCGGCAGTGATAAGAAGAACCATTTATCATCATGAAAGTAACAAAAATATATTTATTCTTGCAAAGCTGTAATTTTGGAACTGAAGGGACTATTTCTACAGTTAAGCAAAAGCTGATTTTTATGCAACTAGTCTTTAATATTCAATCTATTAAAAGACAGAATAAGATTAGAGAAGTCATAAAGTATAACTTTATAACTGCAGTTCTTACTGTACAGAGAATAGCTCTTTCAGACAGTAAAGTGATGGAAAAAAGATTTTTGTCTCCACCGTCATTATATTGTTTGTTACTTATAATATTAACAGACTAAGGTGAAAACATTATACAAGTGTACATTATATTTTGTGCACGGGCTCAGCTCTTCACTTGTTTCTAAATTCTTTCTCCTCTGGGTTGTGAAGATGAAATTCAATGCTACTCGAGTTTCTATGCTACAAGACCATAAGGGCAGGCTGGACAAGGCACTGCGCAGCCTGATCTAGTGGGAGATGTCTCTGCCTATGGCAGGGTGGTTGGAACTCGATGATCTTTAAGGTCCCTTCCAACCTGAACTATTCCATGAGTCTATGATTCTATGATAGTGACCACCTCTAAAGATGCTGAGCTCATTATGGCAAGACTGACTACCATTTTATTGTATAGCACCTGCATTTTGAGTAAGGCCCAAGAAAACTGAGTGTAATTGCTAGAAAATACATATGATTTGCAGGCAATATAGGATTCCTTCTGCAGGAATCCTACAACACCAATGCTAGGATTTAGCAATATTACAATTTGAGTTTTACAGCTTTTCTACAGAAATCAGTTTAAGACCATTCTGAAATGTCAAGAAATTAAAGCCAAATTATTTGACATACATTTGGTAGATGACGAAAGTCCTTCATTTCAGAACTGCTAACAGAACTACTGACATGTCTGCAGATATTGAACACTTCATTGGAGTACAGTTTTCTTACAGACACTTTTCACCTTGCTTTGGATTCTCCAAAGTCTTTGGGTAGGGTTTACCTTTGTAAGCTGAATGTGGAACACTGAAAAATCTTACATCTTATTATGTAACATTTTTGTATTCATCATCAGAACACACAGAAAAACTAAAGAAAAATTTTACAGAGAAGATGTCTTGTTTCACTCATGAAATAGATATATTGACACAGATTCACCACATGTATCAAGTGAAATGGATGAATCTGAGAATGTAACAGGTGAATCTGAGTTACTAGGCTTCAGACATAATAATGAGTAGTGGAAAGACTTGTTTTATTATTTTGCAGTGTCAAAATTTGACAGGTGGATCCATTGTGCAAGTCCACTATTGAGCAGTTCTTTAATGCTTTTTGTTCAAAAAAATATTTTTTCTTTTATGCAAGTTGAAGTACTTGAAATTCCTGGATGCAATTTTGATTAGAGAAGTCCTATATAAGGGAGAATAAGTCAGCTAAAGAACAAAAGTAAAGCCTAGAAAGCAAACTAGCAGGGAAAAATAAAAAAGGATTCTTGACTCTGAAATTTAGGTAATATTCCCCAAATGTATATTTTTATTATTAAGATTTTTTTTTGTGCATTTTATTTGTATATACTCTTTTAGGATTTTTTTTTTAAGTTGAATAAACAAAAAAAACCTTAAATAACATTATTTGTTTGGCAAGGAATTTACATTTTTATAACTTGAAATAATAAACTGTTTTATTATTAAATTTGGGTGGTAGTGTAAGAAAATAGATGAATGCTAATCTGTAAGGTTGCTGCCTTCACATGGTAGGAGTATTTGTACTTTTGAACAGATTTTTGGGGTTGTTTTCTTCTTTCCTAAAAAGAAGATATTTTTTTCCTAATGTAAAATAATCCCTTCTTGCTGACTGAACATTTGACATCAGAAGACAGAAGGCAGCTCTTTTAAGAAGAAATGATCAAGAACATAAAACTACCAAACCTCAGTTAGTTTAGAAAAACTCACATATTGACAACCAAGTTACAGTCCAGTTCAACAAAACTCTGTATGGATTCTCTGTAAGGCATTTATAGAATCACTAGATTACACTTGTCCAAGCACTAAATAAAACAAGAGATCATTTAGGAGGTTAAGTTGTATGTCACTTAGTAATGCATCATGAAATTACTGCCTATATAGCATTTCATATTTATTTATAGAATCACAGAATGGTTGAGGTTGAAAGGGGCTTATGAATGTCATCTAGTTCAACTCCTCTGCTCAAGCAGGGTCACCTGTAATGAGTTAAACATAATTGTGTCCAGATGACTCTCAAAATCTATGCCTGTTCTTGGCAACTCTCATGGTGAAAAAGCTTTTCCTGCTAACAGAGATGTAAACTCCAGTGCTTCACTTTGTGCTTGTTACCTCTTTATCACTGAGCCAAACTGAGACAGCCAGGCCCTGGGTTTTTTTGCACACTCTGTTCAAATATTTGTTCCCACTGAAATGAGTAACAAAGACACATGCCAAAAAATTATAATATTGTTTCATGGAATGCAGTCTGCTCTTTTATTGGGGAAATGTATATTAAATTATTCATTATAATGCTTCACAACATATTAATAAATGTATGATAGTATATTTTGTAAAAGTGATGAAGCCATAATCATATGCAGCCCCTTCACAATATCATGCAGCTAAATTGCACAGGGAAGGTTTTGTGTAAAAATTGTGCTTGAAAGAAGGCAAAAGAGAAGACTTTTAAAATTTGATTTTTAAAGGCTTAATAGACTAGCATTCTTTACTGCTTTACAAGTTAAATAGAACTTCTAGTATAGCATGTAATGTAAGTAATACAATGTAAAAGTATGTTAAAAACATTTCTTGAAACCTTGTAATTTAATATAAATTACACAGCATATGTTCAAGCAGTTTCAGTCAGAAAATATTTTTCTTCAATAATGTTAATGTCATACTTTTCAGAACTTTTTTTAACTTTAGCAAAATATTTGAGCTTACCCTATAACACAGTGGCTGATGGCAGTTTATTTCAGGTGCTGAACCTGTCAAAGACACACTCCTACTGTAATGTAGGTTAGTAATTTTTTAATATGCTCATTCTTCTGCAATCCACTTTTAGAGATTAAATAGTTGCTTTAGTTTTAAAAGAAGCATTTATGTTCACAAACACACAGTTCAAAGGCAATTAACATTGAAAAAGTGATGTCATTTATTAGATCTTCCTTCTGAAAATAGCCCTTAATTGTCTGTATAAGTTTCAGTAGCTACCCATCCACTTATTTATTATAATGAAGAAAGTTAGAATACAAGATATTGTAGAGAGAATTTCAGAGATGTACAAAATATTGATCCAAACCCCCTAAAATCCTAAAACTGAAAACCCTTTGAATTCACCTCAGTCTTCATCCATTAGCAGTTGAACACATTCTTAAATCAAAACTTACATGACTGAGAAATAAACCATGAAATACAAGACCCTGAACCTAAGGACTTGGCTGATTGAAATTATTTGATATTATTTGTGATATTATTTTATATTGATTTGAAATTATTTTTATATGAAGGCGTTTGTGACCGGAAGGGTTTGGGGATTCACAAATAAAAGAGATGCAGCCCAAGCCTTAAACACACAGATACTTTGTTGTTTGGCTAAGCTGATTTCTTAACTTCCTATCACCCCCACACACACATCCACACAGGATGAGCCAGACTGGCAGGTAAGGGGTTTTAAGGCTTACACCGGGTAAGTCCTCCAGAAGCCTGGGCTCTGGAATCAGCAAGTGTAGTTCTTCAGGCAGTCCCAATGGAAGGAAAGGTAGTACTCCTTCCTTCTTCCCTCTTTCTTCCCTTCAGCCTTCCTCAGTCACAGTGGTCCCGAGGCTCAGATTTTATTCCTGTCCCGGTGCGTGGGGCCTGTATATGCCCAGACTGTGGGATCCGGGGTCAGATATTTTGTAAAGTTTTGCTCCAGCCTGCAGGCATGCTCCACCATAATGGTGAGGGTTGCTTTCCCATCAGGGTGCCGGTGCTCTCTACTCTGCCTTGAAGGCCAGCTGCAAGCTATTCTTGCTGTTTTGTTGGGCTGCTACCTCCCTCTTATCAGCTATCTGGGGCCCAAAGGCTTGTTCCCAGTACACATTAGGGCTGGAGGAGAAGGGCATCCTAACCCCACAAAGTAGTAAAGGAATCAAAGAAAAGCAAATGATAAGAACCACCTGGCCTTCAGAGATCATCTAGTAATTTTTCCATCCCCAGGGCAACAGTAATATTAATTGTGAATTTTGTTTCCTTCCCAGTAGGCATGTGGCAGGCAAAAAAAAAAGGAAAATCATAAAGATTTCATAACCTATGGAATAACATTATAAGTAAGAACACAGTTGTTTTATTTAGTTCTCTTGAAGTCTAGATGTGGGAAATTAGAATAATCGTTAAAGATATGGTGGAAAAGTATGGGAACAAGGAGGATACTGTGTCAAACTAAATGTGAGAGCCAAGGAAAGCAGTGCTTGTGCTGAACAAGAGGACTTTGTGGAGGCATAAATTGCTCGAAAAACGCATGAAACCTTGAGTGTGATCAACCATTCCTGGGCTTCAGTCATTCAACGCTGCTGTAGCTTTTTGATCTGTAAGTCTCGTGCAATGCACGCACAATGAGTAAGACAAATGCCACAAAATCTAGTAAAACCTTCTTACCCCCATCTTTTAATTGAAACAGAAAATGTTGAGGAGAAAAAGAGAGCATGATTCTGGTATAAGAGTGATATGAATGTACTGAAGACTTAAGGGAGAGTTTTCCAGAACAAATTCAACACCAGCGAAACTAACCCTTTGCTCCTTAAGATGCTTCATCCATTTTCTATTCCATGAAGCGGTGTGCTTTCCCTTCTCTCAGACATTAAGGTGGCTACATTTGAAGTTTTGAATTTTCTTCATATTTTCATTTTATTATTTTGGTTTATTCTGGATTTCACTTTAGCAAAACAAAAGAATGATCATCTCTCATTGACTGTGTATGAAATTCTGATTGCATTTATTTGATCTTCCAACTACATGCTTTAAATCCCTAATTCTTTTACTACATTTGTAACGATAAATGACACATTTAGAAACCAAGCAGCAGATGTGTTTATGTGAACATCATATCATTAATTTTCTTTTGAAGTCTATCAGCCACTGAGGTAGACTGAAGATGAAAAATTCTACATTGCAGTATAAATATATATGTGTCATCTCATCAAATGAATCAATAATGAAAAGTCAGCATTTTTTTCTGCACAGAGCATATAATTCATCACAATATTATTCTAAAATCTAACAAGTTTTAGTAGTTAGCAATATAAAAGATAAGTAACTGGTAAGAAGAATAAATTAATTTCCTTAAGAGGAAATACATTTTTTTCCCTTACTTAACGTATCTTTTAAATTTTTCATAATTTAATAGGTTTTACTGGAGAATCTGTAACCTTCTCCATTTCATCTGCACAGCATGCTTGAGGAGCCACTGTTCTATTCAGATACAAATATTAGGTTGGTCATTAAAGGGCAAAAAAAATTATACTTGTGGTCAATTTAGTACTGGCTAGTTTAAGTAATCACAAAGCTACTAAGCTGTAGGAAACTGTCTTCTTAAACTATATTTAGTTCAACTGCTTTTTCTTTAGACAAATAAGAAATACAAATCTTTCATTTCACAGGAGGATTAATTTTGGAAAAATCTCCTGAAACCCTTGAGAAGTTCTTGGAGTGGAAGAGTATAAAATATAATCCTGTCTGAAAACACCAAGATTATTTGTGTTTGTGTCATTCCCAAATATAGAAATGCCATAGATCAACTGGCAGACTTAGACAGTGTTTATTTCCAAAAGATTTTCTCCTTCAGTATATCTGTAAATCCTAAAAAATGTTTACCTTATTTGACTGATCATTGGCCACATAAGATTTGCATAAAACAACATTGTTGGAATGACTATGTAGCAGAATAGACATGTATATGTAGAGCTGTGATCTTCAGTTCAAATTGGCTAAGAGATTGCTTTTCCAACACAGCAGTTTTGCTTCTTGAATGGTGACAATATTATTTTTATACAATTTCATATAACAGATGTTATACATTTGATAATTGGCAGAATGCATACTCACACACAATCAGATGTCAAGTCAAGATGTCCACCATTTAAGCTAGGGAGCACCAACAGAAAAACAAGAATCATATGTGTTTTCTTATCATAACCTTATAAACTGTACCTGCCTACAGCCCTGTACTTCACAGCATAATATTAAAAACTGCAATGATATGTTACAGGATTTTCACATGTTGTATTTTAGCCATTTAAAATCTAGAAGTGTATTTCTACTTGTCTTTAAGACATCACCAAAAATAGAAATTAGTAATTTTTTTTTTTGAGAAATCAAAGTAAAGCACAAAGAAAAGGAAGTGGAATAAAGAGTGTAATATATATTGTAAAATACATATAGCAATTTGAAAGATTTTAATTCAGTGAAAGCTTTGTAGTTTTGGGTTTGTATTCTGGAAATATGTCAAAGCAAAAGTTTACTTTCCTAATGTTTCCATTTCCTGAGCTATGCTCTTTTTGTCTGTGACAGCAGGATAAACCAGATAAAAAATAGATTTTTATGTGTTTTGCTTTTGTTTTTTTTTTTCTGTATGTAAGAGATGTACTTTTATTCTGCAAGTATGCATTAGGTTTTTTATGAATACAGCTGAGATATAGGTCGAAAGTAATCAGACCTTCTTAAGCAAAGGTATTAAAAGTGGCTTGAATCTTTCAGACTGCTGAACTGATATCAGCCTTGCACAAACTTCTCAATCTTTAGGTTTGTGGGATGTTAACTACTACCAATACGTCTGAGACCAAGCTTAATGATTAAAGCCTTCAATAATATATAGACAGTTTTGCAAGTGGAATGTTCTGTTGATTGGTTTGTCATTTCCATCTTTTTATGCACACTTTTTTAATTCAGTTATTATTCTGTCATAAAGACAAGTTAGTACAACATACAACATTTTAAGACTAGATTGTTGCTCAACATGTTGGGCAAGAGAGACACAAAACTTTAAAAATACGAGCTATAATTGTAGCGGTATTTAAACTCACAGAAGATTTATGAAGATGAGGAAAAATGTTTTATATATTCATGGTGTATAAGCACTATTTTTATTACATTTGAGGGAAGATGATATGAATTATTTTAATTTGTAGGTGTATTTTTATCCTGGTTTAATTGCATCATTATATCAGAAGAAAAAACCTACTTACAAAATACTGCTAGATTTGTTTTAGCACTTCTGATTTTATTCAGTAGAGTTCCTTTTTTTGTTGTTCTTTTGAAATAACAGATAATTCTTTGATTTCCATTTGATGGGATTTTTTTTCATTGAGAATAGTCCTATAAACACTACAGGACATTTTGAATTCATACTGTGATTTGAATGTCATGAGTAGATGCCAAAGTCAACTGTTAGGATATTATTTATTAATATAGTATCTAATAAGGTGGCTACTAATATGAATCATAGAATAATAGAATGTTTTGTGTTGGAAAGGACCTTAAAGATCATTTAGTTCTAACCCTCCTTGCTATGGGCAGGGACAGATCAGGTTGCTCAGAGCCTCATCCCTCGTGGCCTTGGATATCTCCAGGGATGGGGCATTTACCACCTCTCTGAGCAACTTGTTGCTGTCTGTCACCACCCTCATGGTGAACACTCAAGTCCTTCCATTTTTCCCCCCCAGGTTGCCTCTAGGCAGGTTCCACATATCCCTCTTCCCCCCCATCTCCTGCCTCTGCCCTACACCAACCCTTTTTCAGCCCATTTTCCCCCAAATCTGAAACACCTGTGCTCCGCTGGAGTCTCTTTCCCTTCCAAATCCCCTCTGCATACTCTCCTATTTAACACCACTTGCTCCCCTGTGGGATGCTCCTCCTGGTGTCTCTGCTGTAGGACATACCACTGCTGAGTTGCACTTTCCAAGGGGATACAGTGGGAGGAGAAAGGCACTGGTTAGGCAGGGGGTGGGAGG
>VZTY01025657.1:143980-201690 GCA_013400935.1 Turnix velox
AACCCTTTTTCAGCCCATTTTCCCCCAAATCTGAAACACCTGTGCTCCGCTGGAGTCTCTTTCCCTTCCAAATCCCCTCTGCATACTCTCCTATTTAACACCACTTGCTCCCCTGTGGGATGCTCCTCNACAGAGGTCAAACAAATGTTAAGCAAAAAAGCAGGAGCTTTGTGTTTAAGCTCAAACAGGTGGCTAGAGTTACTGCTACTATGAAAATCATGACTACTACAACCAGTTCTAATACTGAAACTCCTAGGTTTCTAGTGTAGCCCAGTAGAAATTTTTCTGCTTTTAGTAGGGGAAGCACTGTTGGCAGCCTGAGAAAAGGAAGGGGGTTGTGATTAGAATAGTATTAAAATGAGCCCACATTGGCTCTAGACAGAAGAAAGAAGGAAGAAATCCTAACCATCGGCTTGACACTTCTCCCTTGAGTTAAAGGCTGGTGGTGTTGGGGGTTTTCTGTGGTCTTCTCTGCCTTCCAGGGCCAGAGCTTGCTTGAGGAGTTGAGGCACTGCAATCTTAGACCGATACTCAAAGTGTTTATTTTCTAAGAAAAGAAGAAATGAGAGATATATAGAAACATGTAGGTGGGAGACTATCAGGTAAAGTATAAAAAAATCAAACTGTTGTGTGCAGTGGGGTACTAAGTGGTCCCAGTGCACTCTGTGCCTAATGGTTGTCTGTCTGGTTTTTCTTTTGTCCTCCTCTTTGTGTGAAGAAGGGATAAGGGTCACAGCATAAATAAATATTTTTAAATGAGACATGTCAAAGAACTTAGAGCAAGTCCATCCCCAGTACTAGCTACTGAAGAAGAGAAAGTAATACAATACTTTCTCTAAAACTTAAAAGCTGAATGATGGAGGTTGACATTATTAAAGGGTTGAAGATGTGATATCTTAAATGTCAATGTATTTAAAGAGCATGAGTTTGTGAGGGGAAGATAAGTTCTGAAGGACCTTGAGAAAGAAGTGAAGCAATTTGTTGGATTTGATGGAAAGGTGTGAGTCTACATGCAAAGAGGAAGATGATCTTATGAAAACAGATTCTAAATTTATAACATGTTTACCTTGCATTTGCTAAAGGAAAAAAGAAAAGAATGTAACAAAGTCTGATGATAAGTGATGCCATCTATATTAGAGGTCTATCAAAACACATGTACCCTGGAGCCTGGTGCTTCCCATTTTCAGAGAGAAAGAGGTATCAGAGTTGGTTATGTAAACTTAGATAAATGAAGCAGTAGAACCAACACATTGGTTCAGATCAAGTATTTAGTTATGAATCTTGGTGAAAGCACACTTCCCAGAGAAAAGGAGGGAAAGATGTTTGAGAGAAATAACACTATCTCTTGTTTAGTCATATTAGATTTGATATGATGGCAAAACAACTGCTCAGAAATTTCAGAAAAGTAGGCCAGATTTCAGTTTGAAAGATCTTTATTTTCAGAAAGCAATTCTGAAATAGTCATATAACATAGATATAACCATGTGTGTTCGATGCTGATATTAATTGTAATAAACTATAAAGAATGGAAGCAATTAACTGGATAGAGGTTTGGGAGAGGGTTTTGATAGTTTTATTTTGAAGAGATAATGGGAGAAGCAATGAGAAAAGAGAACCTGGAGGAAGGAGTGCTTAAATGAGGGCGTTGCTAGATCATAAATCTCATACAACTACTGCTTGAATTCAGTGAGAGTCTGAACTATTTCCAGGTCCCGGAATGTGAAAGAGAACTCTCACCTTATGCACAATGATGTTCTCATCTGTGAAATGCTCAAGAAAAGAGTATACTTTATTGTTAAAGCTAAGTCACAGCATTAAGAATGGCTGGTAATTTTTTCTTCGTTTTTCACTTTGACTTGAAATGATGTACCCTGAATACCAAACTTCATATCTCTCATAGAAAGTTTAAAAAGGCATGTTAAATGCCAAATACCCATACATATGAAATACTTTTCCCTTAGTATGCCATCAGTTGATGCTATGGCACATAAGTACCGTGTTTTATTTTTCCACACTGGATGACAGAAAAATTCTTGGTTTAGTTTCTTGTATTAATAAGCAAAAGAAAGTTAAATAAATGTCTGCTTTACCTAGTTCTGCCACTTGTATATACAGACTACATTAAATAAGAAATAAATACAGCATTAAAAAATATTTGTAGTGTTTAGTATATTATTTCACTCCTAGTTGTTGCCTGAAAATTGCTCTCAGTAATGCCATGAATAACTAGGGGTTTTGTCTGTACTTTCCCTTTGCATTATACATCATGATTATATTTCACAAGTACAGAGTATTTTTGGTTCTGTGTGCAATGTGAAACTAATTGTTAATAGAGCGTACACATCTTTAAGAACACTAAGAAATATGATTGAATGGATTATTCATTGCAAACTACTTTCCTGACCAGTGACTCTGATCCTATTAATACAACTGTTACAAGCCAAGTTTGCCAATATTTTTTTAAAAAGAAAAAAGGGGTGCCAAATGGATTATAATTCAAGAATTATTATTTTCTGTTTTTTTAACTAGATACTAAATAATATTAAAACAATGAAATTATGCTTGATTCTTTTTTTTTTTACTGGTATTTTTTAATTTGCATATTGGCAACATATTTGTTGATACCCTACAACCTCATGAGACCAGCTTAGTAGATGATTTCAGCTACTGAATTTTCTTTCTGATTGTCTCTCAGGCAACCTGTTCCACTACAAAAAAGAAGGAAAATAAAAGCAGAAATCAAATCAGGACAGGTTGTATTACTCAAAGATCTGTTCTTTGTGAATTTTTTAATGGGATTAAATTTTCTCTCATGTCTTCATTGCATAGCAGGAGCTAATGTCATCATGTAAATATTTAAAGGTGAGATTTGGGGAATTGTTCCATAACAAAATGTTATGATTCACTTAAAAATCATCAGATTGCCTACATTGCTAGATGTAATACGTTTTTAAAAAATTTATTCATCATTAAATGAATTGAATTGCTGAGTTTTGTGATTTTAAATAACCAGTGATTATTATAACTCTCTTAGGAAAATAAATCATAACTCATCTTTTTCTTCATATCTAAATCTATTGTTTTTGAAAAAAAATTTCAGTAAATTCCCTTAATGATCAGATGTCATTACCAGCATCTGAAAAGGCTTATCAGTATAGAAGATGTAGCTTTAAACTGAATAAGCACTCCTGTTGTAAAAGTAACCCTTGAATTTTATAGGTCTTTCAGTATGAGTAGCAAAGTTTAAACAAATATGCACTGAATATTCAATCTGGGCACTGCTCCAAGAAGCTTGGATAAAAGTCCCTTTTTTTGCATGGTTTTTATTCGGAAGTATTATTCCCCTATAATGAGTTAAAGGGAAATGTAGCATTGAATGTGCAGGGAGGACTAAATTCAGGAAAACCTCTACCTATTTTGTTGGAGGAATTCTAGCATATCTATTATTTAAATGGTTTCTTATCAAAAGCCAGTATTTCTTTTAAGTGATTCTTGATACAAAGTTAGATTTAATGCTACAAATTTTTATGGGTATTTTCACATTTGAATTTTTAAATTGAATTTATGTATATTTTTCCAAAATTTTTAAAATACCATGTTAATACTACGTTATACGTGTGCTCTCTATGGAGAACAAAAAAACCACAGCAAAAATTAGGATTTATTTTATTTTCTCTTAAAGATAAGTCTTCAGCACTTCTTTTCTTCATGTTTTTCGCTCCTGAGGAAGATTGTTACTAGTCCTACTTTTCAGCAAATTGTAATGTATGTACTGTGAGTATCTGAGTGATTAAGCAAGGAAATAAAATTTGCAAGAGAAGAGGAGAAAAAACCCAACAAACAAAGTTAAGTGGAATTTTCCATAGATGTATGGGACATATGCAAATAATCTTTTACATTGATTAGCTCTATCTTGTCTTCATCTCGTGACTAGGTTCTTTTGCACCTTTCTCTCCTGTCTATGGTGATACAAATTTTTAAATGATGTCTTTTTCAAATCTTCCACAATATATCTTCATTTGTGTTTTGCTTTTTATCTTATGTTTTGATAAAGGAATGTTGATCTATCTTACACTATGCTCAAAAATCGTGGTTACTGTACGTACCTAAGTGCTTTTTTTATTACTAGCACCCAATTTCAGCTTAATCAATGCCTGGAGAGCAGAATAATTTGGTCAATAGCTGTCTTGTTTACCTTAACCCTACATATCACCAGAAAAATCTCACATTAACTCAAAAAAAGAAGGGAATAAAATAGGAATCTGATGATACTGTCTCTGTCTGAACAACTAGTAAACTGATGTCAATAGAATTCTTCTTGCAAAGCTAATTAGTGCCTATTTAATTCTTTACGTGCTTCTGTTTCTGGCCTAATTTTTAAATTAATTCTTTAATTTTTATATAACCCTCAGAAGTTATTTCTGCCATTTTCTTCCTTACATCCCACTCCCTGTTACTATTTCAGGAAGATGTTCTCAGGTTGGACCTTTGGGGTCAAGTACCCTACTTAAACTGAATCACTCCTTTTAACTTAATAGAGTATCAACACACATGTTATCTGTTAGTATTTTAGGGAGATGTTTAAAGAAGAATTTTATACATTAAAGTAGACAAAGCTGGGACACAGTCTAATTCCTTAAATAAGCAGGAGACATTCCTTAAATAAACACGAGAAATCTTACTTTGCTGAAAGCTTGTGTTAGGAATTGTGACAAGTGTTCTCTGCAGCACTGACACAATTAATACATAAATTCATTTCTTGCCCCTAAGAAAATATTCTAGTGCAACGCTAATCTCTCTTTCTCTAATTGGCCTCTTCAGCAATTCCCTTTCATTTATAAAAAGACAGCAAAATTTATGAGATATTTTGTATGTCACCTCTGGATTCTGACCTACATACATTTTAAGGGAAGCTCTTAAAAATTTGACTAGGACATCTACTAATGTTGCTATCGGAAAAATGCCTAGTGCAACTCATGACTGGCAATTCTGAGTACTGTAATAATAGCAGTAAGCTTTCCTCCTACAGAATAACTGCTACATGATATTCTGTTCATCATATAGTATTGTATTATATAAGTCTGAATTATATTTAATACAATCCTTTTGTAGACACTGGATTTACAAAACCCTATGCCAAACAGTCATCACAAATGTATTTATTAGTGGTTGAATTGTATACTTACTCCTGCTTTTTCTTTTCAAAGATGTTAGTTTTGAATGGATCAGGAGATGGGATACCTCTTCGGTATGATGTGGCATAAGGGGAACTTAGCGAAGATTTTCATGTGCAACTGCTTGTTAAGCAGTTTTATTTTAAATCTGTCCCTTTGTTTTCTTCAATGGTCAAACATTAGATAATAACAAAGTAATCTTTCTACACTTTCCTTCACTTGACAAAATTTTCCTACAGTTTCCTCATCAGCCTGTTCTTATCAGTGGCTGAACGCTGTTTCATGATGTTTGTGAGAAGATAAACTTGTGATAAGATGAAATTTTTAGACAGTACGAATATCAAAGGGAAAATATTTGTCACATACCTTCCTGGAAAAGATACGGTGATTTTGGTTATCTCAGCTGCTGAACAAAGACTCTTCTGGTTTCCATGGGCTCATTCATCTTCTATAATTACATATATATATGTTTGTTTTCAACTCAGTTAATATCTAAAGACAGTACAAGAGACAAGTGTATAGTATGAGGTAAGGAGCTTGTTTGTCCTTTACCAATGTAGTTTCAGTCTGCCATTCACGCTTAATCTCATCGAAAGACAACCAAATTATTTCCTCATGTAGAGTCTCAGAGTTGAGTAACTCAGGAGATTTGGCTGCGGATACTTCTGATTCTGGCTTGCAAAGTAATCTAATCATGGAACTATCTTTACCATTTGACATTTAAAGCTATGACTGCTTCATTTAAAATGATAATATACTTTATTTTTCTATTGCATATGCAGCTTTAATTTCAGAGGCAATGGGGAGAAAATTAATGTAGAAAAGACCGCATGTAACTGGTTAACTCAGATTCTGTTGAGATACAGTAATTTTTTATCTAAATTGTTTAAATTAAATAGAATTTAATCACTTTTTCACCACTGTTAGATACAAGCTGGCAATATGGTCTCAGTACATCTTTCTTTTACTGATATTTTTGTTTGTGCTTTTTATTTGTTTATGAAAACATAAATTTTCCTCAGTTATTTCTAAGATTACTAAGAATGCTAATGTTCATCATTGAAGTTTAGATGACCACAGAGACCCCATTTTAAGGAATATCATAATCTAATACAACTTGTCTTGAAACAATTAGACAAATCAGAAGCATTGCCAGTGTTTTTATTTTCGTAGAACCGTGGAGTAGTTTGGGCTGAAAAGGACCTTTAAAGGTTATTTGGCCCTATTACTCCATAGTGAACTGGAACATCTTCAGGTAGATCTGCTTTCTTAAACTCCTATTCAACCTTGCATGTTTCCAGGGGCATCAATGACCTCTCTGGGCAGCTTGTTCCAGTGTATCTCAACTCTCATTCTAAAAGATTTCCTTCTTCCATCTGGTATAAATCTGCTCTCCTTCAGTTTTAAAGACACTACTCCTTGGCTTATTGCTATTAAAAAGTTTGTCTGTATCTTTCCCATAGGTTCCATTCAGTATTGAAAGGCCCCTCTGAGTTCTTGCAGGGCCTTGTCTTTCCCAGGCTGAACAATCCCATTTCCTTCTGCCTGTCTCCATGGGAGAGATTCTCCACCCCTTTAATTTTGTGGTTCTCCTCCGGACTCCAACATGTTTGCATCTTTCCCCTGAGTGCTCCAGAGCTAGATGCAGTGCACCAGTGGGGTCTCACCAGAGTGGAGTAGAGGGGTAGAATTTTCAAAACAACTTCTCTCAATTTATCTTTATTAATTCTTTCCAAGTAGTAATAACTAACCATATCTTTAAAGTAATTTTATTATTTTATGCTTGAAACAGACCTATTCCTTATTAGCACTTTTAAACTCTTTCTGGAACCTAATATAGAGAGGTTAAATCATTGCATCATTAATATTTAAGGCAGACTAAATGGAGATGCTTATAAAGTCCAGACGTCTTTGTCACTGATATAATAGCACAAAGAGACAATTTTCTTCATAAGAACAGGAAGATAGTTCGGTCTGTTCCATGTTGGATCATTTATCTCTGTTATATTGATGAATTCATTTGGGTGACAATACTTTGTCTGAATAATGAAAAGCTGGATAAGATAGCCTGACAGTGAAGACAGAATACTTAATTTTTCTCCCAATTACAGGAAAGCTTATTTTTAAGATTCACTGTTTGGGTAATCCATCTCATTTTTCACTCTATTTTGTTCTTTCTCTCTGTATATTCTAGCACTTTCACCTTGTTTCTAGAGGATAAAAGCACATAATGTTTATAGCCATTGGTGTACTATATTGTTAAGCAACAGCTGTCCTTAATCTCATCAACTAGTGGTTTTCCCTCTGTTGACAGAAATTTTTGAAGAGCAGGTATTCCACTTTGGCTTTAGTGTACATTAATCTGTTGGTTACACTAATTTTATCACTGCACCTCAGCAGAATTTGGTGACTATTTTTTCTGCTTCTGTAGTGATGCTGAACATCTGATTTTATAGGATGATTGACCTCATTAATGTTTATAAATCTGTAAAGGTTGAGCATCAGGAGGATGGAGCCAGGCTCTTCTCAGTGATGTCCAATGATACGACTCAGGGCAATGGGTGCAAGCTGGAGCAAAGAAGGTTCCACAGGAATCTGAAAAAGAACTTTTTCACAGGACAATAGAATGGGTTGCCTGAAGAGGTTGTGGTCTCCCTCTCTGGAGATATTCAAGACCATTATGGATGCATTCTTTTGTGACCTAGTGTAGGTGTTCCTGCTCTGGCAGGGGGATTGGACTCGATGGTTGCTCGAGGTCCCTTCCAATCCTTGAGATTCTGTGATAAGTCGATTTATATAATCAATGAGTGTTTTATTCTTAGGAGATACAACTGAGTTACCTAAACTATTTTTTTTATTAACATAAATTGTAGAACTTAATGCCTTTAGTTCTGCATTAAACTCACTAACTTATGCATAAGTGAAGTACCTTTAGAAAAGAATTTCCCAGAATTTGAGTAAATGCTGAATTATCATATCAATTAAAAGTTTGTCCCCATGTGAATTTGCCTGACTTCTACATTGATTTGTTTTTCATC
The DNA here is from genome assembly GCA_013400935.1 of Turnix velox. Lineage (NCBI taxonomy): Eukaryota > Metazoa > Chordata > Aves > Charadriiformes > Turnicidae > Turnix > Turnix velox. The sequence goes on from VZTY01025657.1 coordinate 152,193, forward strand.
TTATGACCTTCAGACCCTTTCAGTGTTGAGATTTTTACTTCTGTAAACATACTCAGTACTAGAAAAGTTATTGAATGTACTTCTTTGAAATGAAGAGTTGTCTCAACAATCTGTTTTTCATATGCTGAATTGTTTGAATTGCTAAAAATAAATACCAATATTAAAGCACATCACATTAGTACATAAGAGAAAAAACACTAAAAATAAACACATTTTCCTATTTCTACTGATTTAGCTTTTGTAGGGAGTTATATGCACATGTCCATAATTCATACTTAATATTCAAATATTTAATATTTTCTAGCATTTAATATTCATCATGTGCTCACTGGCAAAAATATATAACATCCGTAAACATTAGTAGCCCTATGAGGAATATATCTCTGTAGGTTTACTCAGTCTTAACCTGCTCAATGACAGAAAGTGACTGCCTTGCTTGATGTAGCAATTCTCCTCTTCCCCTGAATAAAACTTTCAGCTATTTTAGTTAAAAGATTTCATTACCATAAAGATATATCTGTTAATATGGATAAAGGGGCAACTGTTAACTGAAGAGTTGCAAATGGAAGAGAAAGCTATTCAGAGTGAGAAAGAAGGTGAAACAAAGAGTGCTTTACAGATATACTCTTTCCTAAGTGTGTCATCTTTTGAGGTAAAAGAGAATCAATTCTGTTTTGTCATTTTACTTCTTATCTAGGCCTCTTCTAAATCTCTGAAATTAAAGGCATGTTGTGCAGAAAGCAGTTTGTTCTTAAAGTGATAAGATTAATTTGTATAGTCAATGTCAACAAATAGTATGCAGAGAGGCCTTTGCTTACGTTTACTACTACAACAGCCAGGGTCAGCTAATTTTGTTATTTTCCCTGCTGGGTGGCTGTCCTGGTTTGGGGACAAAATTAATAAATTAGCCCCCCANCCGGGTATCCTTACTAACAGGAGTATTCCATCCCCTTTGCTCCTTGATCAGTGTAAAACACAAAGGATAAAAGTGTCAACTCTCTGTAATTGCAGATGTCAAGGGAGGCCTCTGTCTTTCTGCCTCTTGGACTTCCTGGGAGCTTATTATGCTTTTGTATATAATGTATGCATTTTTTAATTTCCTTTTTGTTTTATTATTAATAGTTCTTTTAAGTAGTTTAGATTCTTCTAAATTCATTGATCTCTCAATTTATTCTCCTCCTTTCTGTGTGTGCAAGAGAAAGGAGGGGTAGCATCTGTCACCATCCAGTTTCAGGCCAAAATTCAGACCTGAAGCAATGATACACTTAAATCAATGGTATCTAGTTTGTATAGAATGTGAATCATTAATAGAATGACCTGCTGGGAAAAAAATGGACAGAACAGTGTTCTATTAAAATGTGGATTTAGCCCAGTACAACCACAATATTGCTCTAAGATATCGCAGAGCACTCATGTGGTCAACAAGACAAAATTCTCAAATAGAGGCAAATTCTCTGCCAGACATGGTCCTAACCTCTCTTCTGTATTGAGTGATTTATAGTTTCATGTGTTCTCTTCTGACTAATGCTTCATGAAGAAAGAATTTAAACAGCTGGCTAAGCAACCTTTCACCTAATTGACTGAGTGAAGTCAACTTGGTCTTGATACGCTTTGTAGAGTACGCTGAAAAAAACCAACTGAGAATCAGAGATAACATGCCAACTAAACTATGTTCTCTCAGTTTAGAAAGCTTAATGCATTCCTGATATTTTTCAAAAGTATGAATGTGAAATTTTCTGCTGGGAGTGGTTATATACTCTGCTTTAGACAGTAATGTTGTTTTCAACCAGTTAACAGAAGATTCAGACAGACAACTAGAATGCTGTTATAAAAGTTTCAGCAACATTAAGACAGATGTCTCAGAAAATCCCCTCCTAGACTCAGTTTTTCTTCTGATCACTGGACAAAATTCACTTACTGTCTGAGACTTTAAAAACCAGTATTTCTCTCCTTCAGCCTAATTTATTTAGAACAAGTTCTCTGGGAACTGTTTTTAAACACAGAATTATAGAAACCTTTAAAAATAGATATTGCAAAGTAATCCCTGCCACTTTTCTTGTATGTAAGTTAAAATTGAAAATCATTAAGACCTTGTATCTTCAGTTTCCTGCTGCAATGCATCATTATCCCTGATTTCATTTACCTCACCCTGCAAAGCTGTCCCTAGTTCTCTTCCAAGATGTCAGCATCAACCTACAGACTGGTTTGCAGCCACTGCTGTAAGTCATCTGCTAGTAACTTCTCCCCATGAATTTTAAACAATATCTTTCTCCCAATCATCACTCCGTTATGGGCTGTAATCACAATCCTTAGTTCTGACTTTTTGGCATACACAAATCCACATGTAGAACTCTTACTCTTCATATGTTAACTCTCAGTAGTTATTGTGTATTGATATATTCTGTTCAAATGGAATTTCACTATTTCTCATAAAATTAAAATAATAAGCACCATAAAAATAATACTAGTATAATAATATGTTGCCCAGATTTGAACTATACTTTTGCCTTTCAAGTGGCTTGCATTTGTCTTATTTTTTTCCTCATATGATAATACATTATTTTTGTTCATAAATAAGCAAAATTATATAAAAATATGGACATTATAATCTACACTTATTAGTGATGCTGTCCTAGCCTTTTTCTTGTTTATTTAATTATCTTCAAGTTACAAAAAACAAATTTATATATTTCTTAAAAATTTCAAAGTTTCAACATCAAACCAAAATTCACTTTAGAACTATTTTCTTCTAATGAAAAGTGGATACACGTTCAGTTTCAGGTAAATTATGACTTGGCTCTGGAATGATAACAATTTTTATTTCATAATACAGTGTTAAAATATAAAACTTGTTATCCAGAGGTTTAGGCATAACGATGTTGGTTTTGCCAAAAAATTTCTATGAAGATAGGTATTTCCTTTTTTATTGATATTATATATTCCAAAATTAGAGCTCATTTAAGACATATTTATCTGAATAGAGTCAGTATATATACCTACAAGTTATAACAATAAGAATAAATTTACTATGATGCTTGAATATTTTATTTCCATAAATTGAATTAGTCTTATTCTGGTAATAATAATTATTAACATAATCCAGAAGATGGATTTACCAACATTCTGACTGAAAGCCCTATAAGGCTGTTGTCTTAGACCTCAAACAAGCATCTTTTCAAAATTCTATGAACATAATAGAAGAGTAGAGCTTGGTTTGCAGTGATAAATTTCTTACTTTTCTTCTAGAGATTGTCCGTTCTCTTATGGAATTAAGGAAAAGTAAGTATTAGTGGTGATACCCACTTTGTTTTGCAAAATTGTTAAAAAATATTGTGCACATATTAAAATACATACATATCTAGGGATGGGTAAAACAAATCTCATGAAAGGATTCAAAGTGTAACTTAAGCAAGGGAAAAATGGAGGTAGAAAGTAGAATTTGTATTTCATTTTACCTCATGGACAAATGAACAACTTATTCTGCAGCAAATCAAGGGATGCTGATTTTTTTAAAAGGTCTGAGCATGGCATAGCCCTTACAGTCAGGACCACTATAACCATATTCCTGACTTGGTCAACCTTCATGCACATTTGTATGATGTTTGTACTTTATTTTTCTGTTTATATGCCCTCCAGCTAATAGTTGTGGCATTCTGCTGTCACAGAGACTGAGTGGACTGACTGTTGGGGAATTGCAGTAGATTTAGGTTTTAAGATGGAAAATACTTCCCTCTTCAGAGAGATAATTACCCTTGGAACAAACGTTCCCCTTCTCCCTACCCTCTTTTCCTTTCTTAGATGAGGACTTTATCCAGCTATATGTATATATGAGAGATATAATTTACCTGAATTGCATGAAAGGGCTATTCTTGGCTAGTATGTGTTTTATATGCAGGTCATGCTACTCACATACATGCATTGTGAATATAAATCATTTAATGGCATTCATATACCATTTGCTGTGATTTGTACATGAATAAATAATCATAAAATCATGTTCCACTGTCCAAAACTGCTCATCTGTTCACAAGGATTGTGTTCTAAATCCTAACAAAAAAAAAACAAAGTGGAGTTTATGTTGTTGTTGGGGTTTTTGTGTATTTTTATTCTTAAATTGCTTTTCAGTTGAACCATCAGCAAGTCTGACATCACAGTGAAGGATTTTGCTTGTCGGTCTCAACAAATGAATTGCATTGTCTGCCTATGTATGCTTATTAATAGTCAGTATAGAAAACTACTTCAATTCCCTACATGTTCTCTACTACAACTGCCTTAATAAAAACCCTATCAACTTATTGATATCTGCAGCTCACTAATCGTATTTTGAAATCATTTTATGGTATGCCTCATCAAGCTGCTGCTTCATTTCTTACTATATAATTTTGACAGAATCGTTTGGAAAATCAATGCCTCAGAGATGTCTTTGGATTTACTGTTGAATCCAATTACAGTGTATTATCATAAAAAGCATCAAAGTGAAAGTTATTGATGTTTCTTATTTAGTGAGCATGCAACTGTTATTCTAAATATAAACATTTTAATGGAATGATTTCTTACCATAACAAAAGAGGAAAGAGAAATAACTTCTGTAATCTGGCACAACAAACTGCTTTAAGATATAAACAAAGATCTAGAGGCACTGTGCTATAAAAAAGTCTACGCTTACCTGATGGTATTTCCAGACAGAAGAAGCAGCCTTAGTATTTTTTATTATTTTCATTACTGATTTTATTTAAATAAGAGTTATCAAGTGTATGCTGTTATTTATACTGCTGAAAAATTACTATTTGATATTTATAGATTGAAGAGCACTTAAGCAATGCAATTTGCCTGTCTAAAATCCTGGATGAGACTAATGTGTTTTTTGCCTCAGACAGCCATCAGCCTAATTAGCATTCCAAATTGAAAATCAGTTTATAAGAATCAGTCATTTTGCACTTTCAGAAACAGGGCTACTGAATTTGTTTTCATGCACTTCCGAAGTGCCTCAGCAGTCTCTACTGTGCTGTCTCTGATTCTATGGACCTTTGAAAAAGAACAAATAATAAGCTTTTTGTAAGAATATACAGTGAAAAACCTCATAGGGTTTCCATGCAGGCATTAGAGTGAATGAAGGATGTTGTGCAAATAGGTACCAGAATGGCATGACACTGTAGAGAACAGGAACAAACACAAAAAAATAATCAAATGCAAAACTTAAATTACATGAGAACATTTAAGTAAATTGTTTGCTGACTAGATTTTTCCTTAGTTCTAGTGAAACATATGTTCATTTCAAATATACAGGTTTTTGCACTTAATTGTTGTTAACTTGTTTTTTACTTTTGCTAACTTGTTTTTTGCTAACTTGTTTTTTACTTTTCACTTTGCTATTCTCATCCTCAACTATTGTATTTATTACCTCAGGTTTCTGTTCAAGACTCCTGTATGTTTTAGATTCCCTAAATGGAAATGGGGCATAAATTTCTGCTTCAGAATCTTTTAAAACCGCTTGAAAAATATGTAATTTTATAGATACCTGATTTGATAAATGTAACAGAATAGGGCATTTAAAACAACTAAGATTAACTCAGGCTAAGAGTTAGACAAACATGACACTGGGTGGAACTGGCTAACCTTGAAAGCAAAATTCTCTTGAGTCTCTCTTTGACTACAAAACTAGTACATTTATGTAAAATATGCTTTACAACATGCATTCATTTATGTTAGTGATGTTTACCTATTTTTTTAGTTAACCTGAATTTAGATGTATCTTGTCTATTGCCTAGTTATGATTATTAAAATACGAAACTAAGCTTCAATTTCTGCACATATTTTAAGTTGTTACATGTTGTTTCTCCTAGGGATTTAGGTTGATTAAGGGAAAGAAGCCAGATGTCAGAAGTATGAGTGGAATAGCATTTCTAAATCAAAATAATATATGACCATTGATGGTACATGGTTATTTCTTTAACAAAATCAGAATTTAGAAAATTTGAGAAAGTAACTTAAATTGAAGTAAATTTAAAAGGCTTCTAAATACAAACAATTGAACTCAGATTTTAACTTTGTGTAGGAGTCTATGTTCTCATCACTAACAAATAAACAAAAATTTTTATTCAGTACCTGTTGAGATTCATCATTTTAAAACAATGCCCATTGGGCATATTTATTCATTAAAGTTGCTCTAGCAAACAATTGGACAGCTCCTCATTACTTCTGCAGCATCCAATGATGACCAGTTAGCACACATCACAGACAAAAAACATTTATCTTCTGCTTACTTCCACCAAAACCAATCACAAGTCTCAGTGTGTATATTTGTGAATTCTAATACTTAGTGGGACTTAGGGGTGGATCAGACCTTAGAATTCATGTAAATTCTGTTAAAAAGTATAAAGGTGAAAGAGACCCAAAGTTAAAGGTCTAAGGACAGTTACTTTTTCTTCTCTCTGAAATTCTTCTAATTATAGGTGGTCCTAGTGACTGAAACAAATAATAACTGTATAGTCACATGCAGTGATAAATACTATTAAAGTATTTCAGTGAAGAAGGAAAAAAGTGTAGCAGAAGTTTCCAAGGATAAAATTTTAAAAGCAGCATTCATTTTAAGGAGAATTCTCTATCATAGAGGAAAGGCTGGGTGACAATAAAAAACCAAATATGGCATTAAATTATTATAAATTGTAGGAAGATGCATTTCATGAATAATAGCAAAAATTGAATTATCAGCTTGGAGTGTCATATTGTTACTCATGTGGTTCTTGAACAGTTTCAGTATTTATTATTTGATATGATAAATAAGATGGTCTTTAGGACAAAGTGTTAAACATAATAAATAAATCTTTAAGAAAGATTTGAAGAAGGTGGATCTATAGGACCTGTCACTTAAAGGTCAGCATATGTGAAAACTCACAAAATTAATCTACTAGGAGTTTTGCAAAATTGTCATATTTCTGTACTAATGAACAATAGGTCTTGGTAACAACTGAGTAAACCAAGCTATTAGTAAGTTATTCTTACTGTAAGGTACAATCCTAAAATGTTTGTGGCTAAGACAAAAGTAGGTGCCTGTTGTATCACTGGGAGTATTAATACATAGAAAATTATAAAGCCATCTTACAAAGCTCAGTGAAATACCATATTTCAGACTTACTGCAATTCTGCATCAGCAGAAGTTAAGCTGGAAGACATAACAATGCTAGATTGCTTTAACCTCAGTTAAAGACTTAATTCGTTGTGACTGAAGTGGTCTTCTATTCAGAAGTGGAGGAAGATCTTTATTTTCCAAACTGTATGTTTAATTTAGGGAAAAAGCAGAGAGAGGAAAAATACCAGCATAAGGACCATGTCAGAATGTTAACGATCTTATTCAGATATCTTCTCACTAAAAAAAGTATTCAAGTGTTTGAAGTAATATTTGCCCTCTTGACTTACTGCACATATCTCCAGTTTTGGATATAATTATAGATCTCTTTGAAAATATGTTCTTAAAGACACATATATTTTTCTATGTAGCTATTCTAAATTTTATACTATCTTTTCTTAGGAAGGAACATAAAGAAAGCATTCAACGTTGGTGATAAAATTTTGTGCCACATTACCTGTTTGAATTGGACACAGTCTTAAAACCTTTTGACTTTATGTCTACCTTGGCAATGACAGTTAATAAGGCTCTGTATTTTGTAATATGAAGGAATGAAGTGTAAAATAAATGTTTATACATATAATTTTAATTAGTAAACATTCTCACCAACAACTTTTCATGACACGAAGGTTGAAATACATTTACTGAATTCTGTAGGCAGGGTAAGGTACAGGAGACCTAAGGTAGCACATAAAAAAAGGAATCAGAATAGATACCCTGCTTGGTTTCAACCTATTTTTGCGACACATACAGATAAGGTGCAAAACCAAAGATTTCTTGCCATATGAGGAAGTTCAAAGAATATGTGGCTTAAACACTGAGTTAGAAATAAAGCAAATCACTGGAAGTTGACAGTAAATTTTCTCACTTTATTAATCAACAATTAATCAACAATTAACAGTTCACGTACCTCAGAATCTTTGGTTGTGTATGATTTCAGCAGACTAAATGACAGCTCTGATGCATTCAGAAGTGTCTTACTAATGCCTAAGACATATGGTGATCTGAGGTCTAGGCCCAATCTTGTCTCACTCACAGGGATCAAGAAAGGCATCTCTGAGAGGTCTGTACATTAGCAGCACTCAGGACATGGTGATAATGAAGTCTCAGAGAGGACATATTGTGCTTGCAACAGAGATAAATCTTTTCATACTAATTCAGTAATAAATACTGCTATTACCATCTTCAGTGCAGCAAGTCCAGAACTATACAGGCCAATCATAAACTCCACAGAGTGGAAATGATCAGGTTATCACATGGTGTTGGCTCAAACCTTGCCACAGTACCAGATTTTTGGAAATACAATAAGAGATTTTGTTGCCTACAAGGACTCAGGTTTCAAAAACGTTTCTGAGCGACTTAGCATGCTTTCTTCTGTAGCTCAGTAAACACTGGCAGTGATTGCAAATCAAACAACACAGGAGTGTTTTGATGAACAACTTGAATTCAATAAAACTAATTAATGGGAAAAACTCAATACTCTAAAAGATTATTTTTTCTTATGTTTGATGAATCTATGAACTGAACCACTGTAATTTAGTTTGAATCACACACAAAAACAGATGCATTTTGAAAGAATTAAAAAAAAATGCTGAAAATTATACCTAATGAAGAATAATGCAATGGGCAAAAAGAGACCTGAATCATATACTTCTTAGTTGTGGAGTCCTATTTTAGACTTGTTGAGCACAATGCTGTATTGTATAATACTTTTTATTACATATTTCTTTATTTATGTGTTTCTTATTTATGAAGAAACAAGAAGCTTGTTTCTGTAAAAGCAAACTACATTTGGAGAAGTTCTCGATTATATTAAAGTATCACATTAACACATATTTTAATGCACCTGGTACATTAAAATAAGTAAACTGGTAATTACACAAAATGTGTCAATAAAATATATATTTATTTAGGAATCTTTATTTTTACTCTCTGCCTGCATAAAGCCCAGAGGTCTTTGTTCACTCTTCCAATTTGCTCCTGGTTCAACATGTATATTATTAAGAACTCTAGGAATGTTTAAATAAATAAAAAGTTTTATGCTGTAAAATTTATGATACAGCAAAATCTTCTTCAGTATCATCAGTTCTTTTAGATGCTGCTGTCTTGATTTATTTTTTTGAACTTCATGGAGAAGCTTTAGAGAGGGGATATAATAAATAGTTCAGGGTAAGTGAAGCTCAGTCAAAGATCAAATCTCCAAGCTAACAAAATATTTTAATCAGTTTGTAACTCAAGGTCTGTTTATGTTGGTTGAACTGTATTTAAACAACAGAATTGCAAGCATGCATCAAACTATTTCCATTATTGTCCATACTGCAGAAGGTGGTGACAGTATACACTGTTGCATACTAACTGGTATTTGACTGTTATTCTTCACCTAATGCTGTTGAAAAATGGTTAACGTGGTTCAAATGATGAGCTTTTATGATGGAGGCAGCCCATATTGGAAGGGGAGGAAGATGAGTAGTGTGGAATGAAACTGGAAAGGAAGGCAGCTGGTGCAAGGAATGATATTTCTTTGTAAATTCTTAATTCTTGATGCCATTCTCAAAGACATAGGAAGGTATATTACAGCTAATTTTCAGATGTCTCCCTAACATTTAATTAATTGAGTTAAATTCAATTAAAAAGAGGAACCCTATACAAGGACAGGTTAATAAAGTATACTTTTCTTAGTGCTGCAGTATGATTAAAGCTACTCTAATATAAACCTGATCTTGCACTCAATCCTTTACTGTGAAATCATGTTCTCTATAAAATCAGGAGAATAGAGTTTAATTCATTAAAGCCACATTAATAAACTTGGGATATAACATATCTGCCTTACTTTATTCACTACTTTTTGTAACATGGCTGAAATATTTGCTGCAGAGAGATAAATGTTTTTAAGTGAGTGTAATTGACCTGATTATTTGTCTTTTCATTCATTCTCACAACCTTTACTTTATTTTGCTTGGATAATTACTACTGTGAACCAAAAGACTTTATAAGTATGCAAGTTTAATGACCAAACCAATTATTTATTGACTGAAGCATACAATAGATAGGAAGCATTAATGAGCTACCAGTTTAAGCATTAGTATGCTTGCCACCTAATAAATCTTCGTTGGCTAAGCACTAATCGAGCAGATGAGTAAAGGTTAGCTGCTGTTAATTTTTGAACTGTGTTGTTCCTTTTACTTCTGCTTAGTTGCTATTGTTCAACTCAATTACTTTTTTCTTTTGGATTTTATACCTTTTCATGTCAGAGTTATCACTCCTGAATCCATGAGCTGATAACTATCCAGTCTCAACAGTCTGTGGCTTCTGCATTTTTCATGGCTCCTTCACACGACTTAGCAGTTTTGTCAGAAATCAAAGCCAAGGTTGCTCAGCTATGCTTTATCAAGATTAGGCCACTGAATATATATAACACAGCCACTGAAACCCTGGGAATAGATTATATACAGGATACAGCCTGGTTTATTTAACAGGGTTGAGGATCACTCCAAAGAACTGGAAGGCAGCCAACTGTGTTATTAAATTGCTGCCACACTACTTAGCACAGTTTGGTCTGGGCCACCTAGCATGGTCTGGACAATCTTTGGCAGGGGTAATATTGCACAAGAACTGTTAACACTAGGCAGTTTTGATATGGTCTCACATTAGTGGGGTGTGAGACAGTTTAATAATGCAGGCTTCAACAACAGAGAGTAAATACAAGAGTGTTTCACTTAATAGTGCTGATTTGGTTTATCGTTCTACCAGCATTAATGTCAAGAAGAAAAGGACACTTTGGAGAGACTTTGGAGGATAGTCAGAATACATGATTGTTCAAAATGACCAATCTAAATAGCAAATTCCACAAAGCTATGATAAAAAAAATCAAAACAGTTTGCCAGATAGGGACAAATTTTTTAAAAAATAAGTTCTCTTTTAAAACAATTTATTTTAAAACAAGTTCTCTTCCTCTGAACATTATGCACAAACACACATGCTCACACACATGAAAATGAATATATTCTGGTGAAGGTTGTTAATGCATTCCTCCCAAAATAACTTCAAAGAATTAACATAATGAATGTGAAAATTAAAGCAGAAGCATGTTGCATTTTCACTACAAGCTGAAAGCAGCTTGGCTGATTTGCTTTGAACTTTCAAAATATTAATCTTTTGTAGTTCCAAACTAGGCAAAAGAATTTACAGGCCAGACAGAATAGGTTGTTTGTTCTTAAAGCAATGTTAGAGGTGCTGAAAAGTAGGCCAACAAATGGAATATTGGTCTAACCAGTCTCATTCTTTCAAGTTCTGAAGAGTCATTTGACAGTCTGTAAAACCATGCAAGATTTGCATTCTTCCGTAGGTTTGCTTAGCACTGAGAAAAAGTAAAATTGGAACAGTTCTTCAGATTGCATTGTGTTTTACTCCTCACTCTGCAGGTACACTGCATACTGGATCTACAGAGAAGGAATTTCATGTTTCCTTTCCTTATACAAATCATATTATATTATTGGGGATGAAATATCATTTGCAACTTATTAATTAATATTGTCCTTGTTCTGGGTCTACCAGTGGGCTTCCCAAAATGTGAGTTTTCCCTTATATGCATGTGTCTTTTCTCTCAATATAAGGAAGCTATGAAATAATATCTATACAGACAGTGTAACCACTAAATAAAGACTTTTGAGCTGGCTAGCCTCAGACAGTAAATGGATAAAACCTAGTTTTGTCTAATGTGTGTTTCTCCATATATTAAAAAAAAAAATTTAAAAGTTTAAAAGAGAAAAAAAAAGGAACTTTTTTTGTAAATATTCTCTGTTTACTCAAAGGAAAACTAGATAATGTATACCACAATGCAGTTTACAGAGAAGGGAACAGAAGCAAATTAAAGCCAAAGATTTGAAACTCCATATGCCACAGATTTTGGAACACCTGTTTTTCTCTCTCACCCTGGAATCTAATGGGAGGACAGCATTAATGCTGTGGTGAGGGAGCTCATAATATATTTTAATTTAATAGACAGTTATACTCACAAATTATATTTCATAAACTTTTTGTGAATAAGATCAGAAATGGCACATCACAATGGCATGACAAAAGGGCAGAAATGTTGAAGCTGCATAGGTCTATGATGTGTGGTTTTTTATTATTATTATTATTTTTCTTATTGTCACTGTTGTTGCTGTTGCTTTATGTGTTTTCTTGTTTTGATTCAAGTCAGTTTTTTCAGTGATGTCTTTATTGTGCTTTTGTACACAGCAATCAATGATCTTACTACCTTATCTAGCCCTACAGGAGAGCTATGTTTTCTAACTCCATCTGCCATCAGCCTCTCTCAGGTAATAAATGAGAGAGATGATGAGCACTCTGTTTGCCTCCCTCAGGTGCTGTGACACCCTCCTGGAAGAGCTTTTTGCTTGAGGGATCCTGGCTGCTGGTGCTTTCATCCTTGCTTCTCTGTCCTGCACCAATGAATAGCCAAAAGCAGATTACAGGACCATAACTGCCAGACATCTGCTTTCTCTGCAGAAGAGAAAAAGCACTAAAAACTTTAAAATAATTCACTCTGATTGTGTCTTGATTTATTAGAACTGCTACATTCTGATTATGCACAAAGAAAGGATAACAGGAGAAAAATAACAAAATATAATCATTATTCATCATGCAATCTTTCAACCATAAAGGAATCAGAAAACAAAAGTGAACTCAAGAGATATATCACAGCATTGTTTTGCACAAACATACATAATCTTTTAAAAAGTATGAAAGATACATTTGGAAGATATCAATCACATATTAAGGATAAACAGAAAGACTTAAATTAAAGAATGAAGAATATGCATGAAACTCTTGTAAAAACTGTTTTGGCACTGCAAGCCTGTTTCTGCAACTATGCAGTAGTTTTTGTTAACCACTCAATATCATTATACAAGATGTGTGGGAAGCAGTGAAAACACATAAAATGAGGGTTACCAGGTTTCAAAAACTGAAGTTATGGCACAGCTCAGTGGGGTTTTGTTTCTAGTATGCTTGATGATAGAAATTAAAGTTTCATTCTGCTCCAGCTATATATTATTTGTTAGCTCTAAGAAGCCTGTGAATATTTCCCCCCCAAGTATTTTTGCTGAAAAGGGAAAGTCTTTAATTTTAAGTAATTAGAGGTATATCTTTGATGGGGAATATGAGAAGGAAAAAGCACAGTTCTGTTTTCATAAAGATAGAAGTAATTTCTTTCAGCTCTTTGTGAAACTATGCAGGATTTTGGGAGAAATCTGTACATGAGCACTGTAGAGACAGGTCTCAGTAACCAAGCACTGAAGATGTACTGACATATTTCTGTGTATTAGTATGGACAAATGGGTGGGAATGAGGGAACTCCTCTGTATCATAAAAACATAGAAAGATTTGGGTTAGAAGGAACCTTTGAATATTTTCTAGTTTCATCCCTGGTGCCATAGTGGACACAGACATCTTTCACTTGGATCAGTTTCATCCAAGCTGACCTTGAAAACTTACAGTGCTGGAGAATCCAGTTTATCTGAGCAATAAATTTCACTGTCTAATCATCCCTGAATAATCATTTTCTTCATAAAAATTTTATTCCTTATAGCTAATTCAAATCTAGTCTTTTTCAGTATGAAACTGTGCCCCTTCTCTTACTAAATTCAGACTTTGGTAATTTTTCAATCTTTCTTTCTTTCTCATAAGCTTTACTTAAGTATTTATATGCCACCATAAGATCTCCCATGAATACTCCAAAAGTGAAGTACAACCCTCCGTGCTTGACCTTGCTTAATTGACCCTGCATATTCCAATGCAAGGCAACTTTCTACAATGTTTTTGACTGAAAAACAGATTCACCTTGATATGTCTTTTTCTTTTAAAAAGCTTTTGAACTAGTTTATGAACTATCCAGATTATAAGAATCTAATTTATTTGATAGATGTATACACATATATATAAAGTAAAAATTTCAAATAAATAACTAGAGTAAAAAAAAAAAAAACTTTTCAAAGATTGATTCAACTTGAATGTTGTTTGTTAAGAAAGAAACTTACAAAAGAAAATTAAGGACATTCATACTGTTACATCTTTGTATAATCAGTTATTTTTGAATTTTTATCATAACTATTTGGAAGGAAAATAATATCACAGATTGCTGAATGTTTTTCTCTTTTTTGTTTTTTTTACAATTTTCCTTAGTTAAAAAATATGTCAAAAAATAAATCTGTTAACATTTAACTACATGATTTTGAAATTCATTGAAATGATTTCTTCTATTAATTTTTAAAAATATTTATACTATTATTCTGTTTCTTCCTGAATAAAAAAGAGCACTCAATATTGAGACTTGATATGGTTAATATGTATAAGCTGCTGCATCTCTGAATTTTGTATTATGGTGTTAAAGGAAAGCATAATATGAACAATGACACTCATTCTGATGATGTGAATGGTAATGGTAATGTTCTGAAAGTTATTATTGGGTCATATTTTGGATAAACTCTTTTAGTTCCAAATTTAGAAGTGCTTCATAAATGCTTTAGATTATCAAGAGAGCTAGGAAATGGAATTTTTGATGCTGTGAAAAAGTAATTTTAATGTATCCAGTTTGACAACAATGTTACATTTTAAATTATATATCTGTGGAAGCTGAGTACATCACTATAGCCACAAAATTACTTTTCCTTAAAAGCTGAAACCTAATTTATTCTATAAATACGGTACTTTACCATCCTGTAACTTTTGATCTCACTCAGGATCATTTGTGGGAATTTATGTTTATTTCATTGTTGCCTCAAAAGCTGAATGAACATGATGAAATAGGTGATGCTACTCTTCTGACTTTAAGATAATTTCCTTTTTTCAAATTCTGTTCATCCAAATAAGAGATGAAGACCTTGCTTAATGACTTTGTTTCTTCACTTTCACCTGTGTTTTTTCTTAAATGTGAAAGAGCTAAACAGACATGTGAGTTTTTGAGTTTTGTTTTTTCAGCATTTTTCAGCAATTTTTATGATACTTTCTCTAGTCTCAGGAAAGAGATTACATTAGTTTTGTTGTGGTTTTTTTGGGTTTTTTTAATTTTTTAATTTTTTTTAATAGTTGCGTCTTTCTGAATGCTTTCAGGAAGAATTGTTCAACAATTTCAAATAACTATTTGAAAAAAAAAATTGATGCATTTGTGTGGTGAAATACTTCTTCAAGCTTAACATTTAAATCGTGTTTAATATTAAAATAATTTCTCTGTTATTTCTCATAGTATGAGGTATTTTGGGTTGAGTATTTTTTCTGATATATTTTGTTTTCTTTTATAATTGCATTGCTATTATTTTTTCTGTTTCAGATTCTCTAATGGTTTTCCTTTCATAGCCATTTCAGTTAGATTGCTATTTGTCTGATTTATACTACAATATATAATTGTATTATCAGGCTCCAAGAATCTGTGTTTTTTTCTTGGCCCAATATCTGAACATAAGACAGCTACATGAAACATTAGTGCGATTCATTTCCCTCTTATATGAATCTAGATTCCCTAATACCTGAAATAAAAGTATGCTACAAGTACTTTTCTTCATGAGTTTGTCATAGATCTACAAATGTTACAGGATGAGGATAAATGGTTTCTGCTTTTCTTAATTCAACAATTCTACAAAATGAATTATAATTTGATTGCAACTATATAAATATGTTAATATATGTTAGTATATATAGTCGAACTACTTCTGGAGCATGAGAGTTATCTTATAATGCAGCATCACATGAAGAATATTTGGACAAATGCAACTGTTGTATAGGTCACTAGTGTATCACTGCAAAAATTATGAATTATATTAATAATGTGGACCATTCGTTTAAATTTCATTATACTTGTAATGGAAATTTTTCTAAGGCTGTAAGATTATTCACAGAAAACTTTATATATGGTAACTCAAATTAATTTATGCAATTTCAGAGTGCTATTTTATAAAAAAGTTATTTGTGATATATGTGACTGAAGAAGCCTACTACTACTGATTTCATATACATAATTTCCTTTTTTCAGTATTACATACCATCACAGTTCACCTTTGAGATGTCACACCATGTATTGAAACATATTCAAAGTGGAAAAAAAGATTTTTTTATGTAACGTGGGAATCTTTAACCTGAACTCATTTTTTTTCCCCAAAGAAGCACCAAAATATTTCAACAATGTTATGATTGTGTCGCATAAAAGAGAGATTGATATCATAGTGATTGGCAATTAACAGGATTTTATATAATATTTGACAAAATGAAAATCATTTGAGGAGATTTCAGAAGTACATTTCTCTGACTTCAAATTAGGCAATACTTAACAAACAAAAAGCAATGGTAACCAAAACCACGTAATTTTGAATATTTGTCAAAAAGATTATTATTGGCCTAGAGTAAGTAACAGAAAACGGCAAAGGTTTTATTTAACTGGCAGTTCTATGTTATGAAAAAATAACCTGAATGAAAAGGAGAGACAAATTGACTTCTGAGTAAAGATCAAGTGGGCTAAAAGGAAGAAGATGACATCGCATGTCATGGTATTCTGCAAGTATTCGAAAGCTGTTAAAATCTAGAGAGTGGTTACTTAGTGTGGCACATAGAATAACTCTGACAGGAAATAAAAGAACAGGGAATTTCATGATAGATAGACAGATTTCCATGAAAGCCTTTAAAGGTAGATTTCACATTGGATTATAAATTATGCTGTGAGAAACAATCTGGCAGGCCTGGCTTATATTTTTTTTCTATATCTCTTCTGTAGTTCCCTCTAATTTTTATTTGAATGAATAGGATAAGGTGTGGAACACCTTTCAGAAGACAAAGTCTGGGATCATTGCATAGTAATATTTGAAATTCTTTAGGGAGTGATTACAGTATTATGTCTGATGTCATCCCTCCAAATCCTTGTTACTTGAATCCCCATGTCCCTTTCCTACTTTGTTCTGTGTATCTCAAAACATTTCTGTAAGCTGTCAGCCTCATAGTGTACAATTTACTTGGACCTTGAAATATATCTGAGAGCTGAAGCAGCACAAATTCAAAAGGAATAATTGCATGAATCAGTAATTGATTAACTCTCATCTGGGTAATGAAACAATGTAACAGTAAAGACTAACACAACAGATGGGTAAGGTCTGGGTCCTTGGCTTATCTGGAGTAGAAATCACCACTAAGGAAGTGTGATGTAGTGTTTTTCTTATTCATTTTATAATGATCATTTAATGACAAATGCCTTGCTTAAAAAGAATACATTGCAGAAACAAGGAGAATCATTCAGAAAGAAAAACAAACTAAATTAAATTCAAATTAAATTTTTAGTGTAGGGCCTTAGTAAATCCTTTCAAACTTGAGTAAACTATTACATAGACATGCTTGAGCTATAACTTTAACTGGGGAAAACATGGATTTGTCCAGCTTTCTAATTCAGTTAACTGTATTGGGAATAAAATAGTGGATTCTAAAAAAATTCCATCCCTTTTCTTCTCTACAGCTTCTGAAATTCTACGATTTTTTCTACTCACATGCAATATATACTATCTTATTGATTTTGATTTCCATATTTACTGGAGTTATAGTGTATTTTAATTTTAGAAGTCTATAAAACCTTTCAATGTATTTTTTACATTTCTTCTTGAAATGAGTTTATGGTCTGCTCTTTTTCAGTTCCACTCAATTTTTTGGTTGGTTTTTTTAGTTAGTTTTGCTACATTATTTTTGTTATGGATTCATATGAGACCACAGAGGAAAACATGCCTTCGTTAAAGTTTCAAAAATTCTTATTGTCCTCACCTTTCCTAATGGAACTCTGTTGTTGGACATCTTACAATAATGTTTCTTCTCTTGACCAATTTTAATCTTTTGAAGTTTCATTGAGTTTAAATGATTGCACTGAAAGTCACTCAAGGGATCGTGGAATCTTTGTGCTTGGAAATTTTCAGAACTTGCACAGCTAGGCCCCTGAGCAACTTCAGTTAGCACTGAATTAGTTTGCTTTCAGAAGGAAGTTGTACCATGTGAACTTCAGGGCTCCCTTCTAAATTTTTGTTTCATTCTGTTGTTGTCAGGATATCAGGATGCAATTGTTTTCATATTGAAATTCAAGAGGGTATTTTGAGAAACCTAGACACCAGCCAAACTCACACATAAGCGAGTGGATGCTGGATTCCGTAGGCAGACAACAATGAGAAAAGGATTGGGTGCATAGAAACTGGTGTCTTTTTCCTCCTCTTTTTTACAATAGCATTTTGTGAAAGAGCAGATTCAGCTCTTGCCATATGTGTCATGGGAGCTCTTGTGAGTAGAAAGTCATGTAGAATGTTTGTGATGAAAGCTTTGCTGAAGATTTATTTCCTTGAGCATGCATAATTTGCAGCATTCATTCTCATATTTTCTTGAACACTGTTAAGGAGACCTTGTTGAAAGAAAGAGCTCAATGTTTGGGGAAAAGAGCACAATAGTACTAATGAAAATATCTTCTAGCTGCAATGTTAAGTGAAATGCTGAATTATATGAAGGTGAAGAGTTTAGTAATGCTTCTATTGCTTATTTAAGCTTACAAAATCTTACAAACTTTTCAGTGGCTTTATCATTGTTTTCAACCTTTATATGAAGCTTACAAGCAAAACATGGTTGATATTTTTTACTGTTTAATTAGGAAACTATTTTTGTGCCATGATTCTTCTTCCCTTAATGTCCTTGAGGAGTTGAAAAGTCTGGCTAAATTTCCAACTATGTTTCAGAAAACAATTTTAAACCAAAAGTGATCTTTAAACTCAGAATTAAAATGCAATAATTCTGAAGGAACTTACACTGTGTAAACTCTGTTTATGTGCAGTTTTCAATAAGTATTAGACCTGATCTAGGTGTTCCTGCTCCAGCAGGGATATTGGACTAGATGATCTCTTGAGTTCCCTTCCAGTCCCTGATGTTCTGTGTAAATCTGATCCCATTAAATTATGTGGAGATAATCCTAATGAAGTTAATTAGAACTAGATCTTAATAGATCTGTACAATCCTTAGGAAGTGTGAAGTACTGTATAACCATTTCCCTTTATGCTGCAATAATTTTATTCACTATATTCTTGGTCCTGATGCTAATAATGGAGTCTGTCTATTTGTAATTACCCAAATAGCTCCAATATATGACTGATAAATCTTACCTTCTTCTTAAAATCTACATTATCTTATATTCATGTAATTATTTAAGCTGTGACTCTGTCTTGATCCAGATTTCTCATATTGTGTTCTGAACACAGATTTCAGTGTTTATTCTCCAGTCTTAGAAATGTATTTTCCTCTCTTGCCTTTTTCTCCAGGGTTTATCATGATGAAAAATTCCCTAAAATTAGGATTTGTGCCTCTAACATAAATATTGACAACTACCCTATAGCTATATTGACTATAAAAATAATATCAAAAGACTAGATTTCACTTAAGCAGTCCAGAGTCAAATGCTTACTGTCAATTTCTTTTTAATAGAAATGCATTATCATCAAAACAATGTTGGTTTTGGCTGGAAAGTTACAGGCAGAATATCAACAAATCTAAAATGCCTTTAGCCTTGAGGGAAGGGAATATACCATTTCATGAAATAAGAGTGGGGAGGATTCAAAAAGTAGTTTAAAAATTCCCTGAATAGACAAGTCTGTTTTCCCATATCCAGCAACTTCCCCCTCCCTTTCACCCATTCTGAGCTGAAACAAGGCTTCCTATCTATTTTTCCTATTTTGCACAAACATTTTCTTAACCCATTGCAGTTTTTCCTCTAAAACTCCTGAATGAAGTGATAGTCTTCTTCAAATTTTTTTGAACAAAAGCCCAAGCTGCTCCTTACACCTCTGAAAGATAAAAAACAGTAGGATGACAGAGGCTTACTTTCATCATACTACAGGAACTGTGGTGATTTATATTATAGAGAAAATTCTTCACAGTGTAAGTCTTTTTAGAAGATACTGTAAAGACAGATCTCTCCTCTTTCAAATAATTTCCCACTTTCTGGCTTTGAAGTTGCTACTTAAACCAGTGAAACATAAAATTAAATTAATGAAAGTTTTAAAAGTTACTGAATTCTATTACAAATATAGTTAGTTATATTTTTGTATGTTTCATTAATTTCTTGTCTTGAAACGTCAAGTAGCATGATTTAATTTCAGGCAGTCCATTTAAGTGTAAGTGATATTTATGTTAAAGACTGATAAATTATCCTGCTAATTACAGCTGCATGTATCATTTTCTTCATCATGTTGTTTTAAATTAACATTGTATGAGTATACTGGCATAGAACTTTTCTTACATATAACCTGATTAACTTCAATTCAGGGTTGTGCAGAAATTGCTGACATATGCATAAAGATTGTTGTAAGATCAGAACCTTTGAAGTACACTGAACTGCCAAGCAGATACTTCTTCCATTTTAGTGATTTCTACATTTCCTTATTAGGTAGCTTGATTCCTTGCATGAATATCAAGTATGTGCATCTTATTATGGTTAAATGAGCATCCAAGGTGAGAAAGAGAATTGGGGAACAAATTCTAACATTATCATTAGATTCAACAATTATTTTAACTTTACTTGAATAGCTAGGCAATTAATCTATTAATAATAAAGCCAGTAAATACTTGCTAGCCAAGGTTTTATTTTTCAGCAGTGATTTAGATAGAACCTCTAAATCCTATGTAAGACCACAGTAATGTATTTCTGATGATAACAATCCATGCAGATTAGATTAGATCTTGTCAGACAGCTCTGAACAGAATATACACAGGCCTGCATTCTAAATAACATTCCTGTGAGTTCAAGAATTCAGCTTTCCAAAAATTAATTCAAGCCTCTTAAAGAAAGATGGGGTCCTAAATGACTTCCTACTTTTTCAATTATTTGTAACTCTTTAAACATTCATACTCTTCATTTCAGATCCGTGTCTTTAATTTATAATTTATATGTATAACAGAATGAAAAAACCTAAAACAATTAAAGCATGCTGAGCTATTTTATGTTTTTACTTTTGTTGAATATACTGTCAATGTCCCATTTTAGGGAGAAAAGAGAGTGTTCTTTAAATGTGCCGTCAATAATAGAAGTTTTCCTCTGTTAGCTCCACTTTTAACTGTGTGCTGAATTATTTAAAAGTTGAGAGCTTCATTTGTGGTTACTCTGGGTTGTATTCAAAATTCCTTGAAAAGACCACTTATACAATATTCAGAATTCCCATTGCTTCCCATTGAATTAAACCCTTTATATTTTATTACAGAAAGCATGACTTGAAGATCAAACTGAAGATCACACTGTAACTTCAAATATTCATGAATTCAGTCATACTTGTTGGTGATATAAACTAGAATTTAAAGAAAATAAAATTTCCTAATCTATACAGCAAAAACTGAAAACTAAAAGAATTGTGTATGTAAGGTTCTCCATGTTCTCTCAGATATTTGAATTCTATCCTTTTCATAGTCAGCAGATGTTTTTATATTGTATTCAGTGCAGCAGAATCTCATCTATCCTTATAAATAGTAAAAACAAACAAGATGAGTATCAGTACTCATAATATCACAACATTTCTGTATTTCTTTCTAGGTATTACATTCACCTATAACCTGTAGTGTGTTTGAGAGAGAGTATGCTATCTCAGATGATAGATAAGGGCTTGAATCTCTTTAGAATATAGAGAAAGTTAGACTTTGGTCTGAACTGAGTTTAATTTAGGTAAATTAATCATATCTTGACTTAATTACAACTAAGAGATATTATTCAAAGGAGGTATTATATCTACCTGTTGCATATTGTCAAAGTTAAAATACAAACTAGACCATGAACTGTCTAATTCTGCAAAGACTAAAGTCCTTGAAGCAAATCAAGATACAAAGTTTTGTCATGAGTGATATTAAATACTGGAAAAACTAGAAGATGTGTTTCTATCTCAGAAGATTTCAGGAATAGGTGGTAAGTATTCTTTGGTTGTGAGAAACTACAATTTGAATTTAGATATCAACTTTGAGGAAATTTTTGTGCTTAAAATTCTAGTTGAACCTAGTTTCTTGATTATCTGACCAATGTTTAAGTATAATAACATAAAAATATCAACTTTATATGAAGGATAATTTTTTTTTGTATTTGAGTTGTAGTCTTTCATAGACATGCTATCCAAAATGAAGACCTTATACAGTCTATAAAATTTTGTCAAGTCCTTGAGCTATGGAAATCTCCAAGACTGTTTTATTGGTTTTTCTCCTGATAGAAAAGGACTATAGCAAGTTTCCCATAATGGAATGTTACTTATTTTTCCAGGAAAACAAAATTGTGTCTCAAGTCTAAACTAATTCTAACATTAAATCACTTGCAGCTATAGTACTCCACAAAAGACCATTCTATCAATCTTAAATCACTAGCAAAGAAAATCGAAAGATTATATCTTATAGGTCATTGTACCTTGAGGAAAACTAGGATCTGATTTCAGAGCTCAAAGATGCTACTGTAAAACAAAATCCTAGTAATCCATCCTGGGCCTTAACTGTAAAGTTCTGCTCCCTCAATAATGAGCATTTTTGGCCAAGAGGCATTTTAAACAGAGTCTAATTCAATATGAACATTGGATTTTGGCATGTATCATCTTGTTCTTTCCTACAATTGGCTGCAGACAAAATATAAAGAAAAAAAGTAAGAAGAAGTAATGCTTTTAAATAAAAATCAGACTGTTAAGCTTTGGGATTGATTGAGTTTGTGCTCAAATATGGCTCTTCCAATGACCAGTATATACTAGTAGCCTTCATAATTTTAAATATTATCAACATTGTTTTAAACATATTTCTGTTTTATCGAAAGCAGTATGAATATAATTTCACAATGAGGCTTGATGCATAAATAGAATACCACCTTTTCTTGTCCATTCAGTGATGCATAAATTACCCAACTGTGTAAAAGTAGTTTAATGCTCTTTTAATTACATAGTAACTATATAATTTGAACTAAATGTCAACATTCCTTTAAAACACTGTGTTGTGACTACTCATTCACTGTGCATCTTACCCTGGTGACACCCCGCACTCTCTCTATCAATGATGCAAAAAAAGCAGCCATAACTTCATGATGTGCACCCAACCTGAGAGTCCTGATTGTTACCTATGGGTCTGGGTCTGTGGCTTGGGTGAAGAAATTCGGTTTTCTCAAGCACTGATTCAGGCAAAACTTGTTTTTTTCCAGTGCCAGAAGAGTAAGAACAATTCAGATAACTGGCTTAGTCATACATCATTCCTTGCTGAGAGTGCCTGAAGGAAATGAGGCCCATGACTTTGTGACATGCTGCGGAATAGAGGTAGCAAGAGAACTGACTATAAGCCCTAATTTGGTGTTAGTCAGGAAGGGACCACTGAGGTTCATAGACACAAACTTTTCATACTACAATTCGCTCAAATGAAATCCCAACAAGATCTNTTGCCATCTGCAGATCCCACTGCTACAAAAACACACCATCAAATTTTCTTTCTACTTGACCCACCCTTTGTTTTCATTGGTGCCTTTGAATTTTCAGTTCTGAACATCGAACATCCAATTTCTTTCTCCTCTTCTGCAGGTGAAGAAATTCGGTTTTCTCAAGCACTGATTCAGGCAAAACTTGTTTTTTTCCAGTGCCAGAAGAGTAAGAACAATTCAGATAACTGGCTTAGTCATACATCATTCCTTGCTGAGAGTGCCTGAAGGAAATGAGGCCCATGACTTTGTGACATGCTGCGGAATAGAGGTAGCAAGAGAACTGACTATAAGCCCTAATTTGGTGTTAGTCAGGAAGGGACCACTGAGGTTCATAGACACAAACTTTTCATACTACAATTCGCTCAAATGAAATCCCAACAAGATCTATTCAGGTACTGATTCTAACATTCAAATTATTCCTAAATAAATTTCTTATGTTCCATTTGAGAACATAGGCCATCCAAAGTTGTAAAACAAGACAATGAAATTAGCATGATTAATTCTCCTCTTTTTTATGGGAAAAAATGTTCTGTGCTGTCTCTGAGTCAAAGATATGGTTTTTCTCTCTTACCTATTCCAAGGCATCTCCAAATATAGATAAAATTGCATAAAAAAAAGGAAGGCAAATAAATTAATGGGATTAAAAGGCACTGTAAATAACAGTTCAAAATTCTGAGCTGTTGTTCTTTAATGTGCTACATATTATTCAAGAGAAATGTATTATTGATTTAATTAATTTACTGTGTTGCTTGTACTAAAAGCTACCAGCTGTTTTATAAAATTTGTAAGAGTATAGCTCACTCCTGTGATTTTTATAATTGAATACTATGATACTACAATTGTACACAAGTAATTATATGCATCGCTAATCCCCATCTTGCTCTCAATAAGGCAGTTCATATGAATAATGTTTACACATTTTGTTTCTAAATAGAAAATTAGACAGTAAAAAAGACAGCAATGCAATAAAAAATAATAAAATGCAACACAAAAATAGCCACTAGAACGAAGAGAAAGCACCTAAACAAAACCTTGATCCAGGATGTGAGTTCAGATTTCTAAGGAGCTGTTCTTTTATCTTTGTCCTTTCAGCTTCCCTACATGCAAGGAAGTTATTAGCTACCTTTTATTAAGCTCTAACACTGCAAATGATTAGAAATATATATAAATTTTACAGGAAATCAGATTATGAACAAAATTAAAACATGGATTTTTGCATAAGAGGTGGATATTTTCTCATGGTTTGAGGTGGATTTTGTCTAAACAGCTTTTGTTAGTTTACTCAAAATAGTCTACAAAGTCACATGGTAAAGTAAATATCTGTAAAGTTCTTAAAAAAATTAACAGTACCTCTGCTGTACTAACATCTTTAGTTATCACAAAAATTGTAATTTAAACCTTAAAATAGATTACATTTTTAATTGCAAGAGTATTACAGTAGAATGGTATGATAAGTTGTCTCCTTTTAAAGTTTTAATAATTGCATTTGACATAGGACAAATAAATATATATCTAGTCTCAAGGCTACACAAAAGTACCACTTTTCCATGCCAACCAATTGAATAAAGACTTAAAAATAGTTATAAACTTATGCACACACCCAAACAAATGCCTAACAAAATACCTAAAAAAGGTATTTTTTAACATAAATTGCCGGATTACTGTTTTTAATCAAAAAGTCTCCTTCATGGCTATGTCCTTTGCACCATATGGAAAACTGTGCCTCTGAACTCCTAGTAACTCTTTCCAAGAAGTGGGGAAGTAGCAATGATTGTCTAGTTGTAACAACTAATACTGTGGTTATTCAAGTGGATACAATTATCTGTAGTACGTATGCATTTGCAAAATCAAATTTGTTGTTTAAAAACTAAAGCATACTATGTACATAATTTTAAATATTAATTATTTGAGGCTTGTTTTTAACTTTCACAGTTCTCAATTGAGAAAAAGTCTGCTTGTACAGGGACAACAGAAAGAGTTCAAGAATCTACCCCTCGTTCAAACCCATACAGTCTCTTCACATAACGTTCTCTCTACCTGTACTTTGCATTTGTCCTTGATGACAAGAAACCCTTCATCCTGACTGTGTCCTTGTGGATGGTAGCCCTGTCCTTGCATATCTTGACTGGCACTAGCCTCACTCTGATGCCAATTGAAAACTTTATGAACAAGCGTTCCATTATCTCCTCCAGGTCATTGACAAAGACGTTAAACAGGACAGGTCCCAGAACACACATTCTTCTTATATAAAAAAACAAAACCTTTTAAAAATCACAAATGTGGTAGAAAAATAGTGGGCAGGATTTGTGAATACTTTCTTATATTTCTTGGTTGCATTTCATTAGCAGAAAACAATCTGTAACAAAATACCCAGAGTCATGATATGTATACTGTATGAAGAGGGTGAGAGAAAGCTGTAGAATCTGCTTCAGTAGTTTTTTCTTTCCCTAAATTTTATTTTTAGATGTAATATTATGCTAGATATTAAAATTATATACATCTAATTGTATGTTTTGCTAGATATAATATTACAATATATAATAATAATCAGTTGTCCTGGTTTTGGGCCAAAATTAATAAATTAGCCCCTCAGAGNAATGTCAAACTGTAGTTATAATTACTGATATGGTTTCTAATAATATGCTGCAGAAGAGCCAACTTCCATGCCCATTTACATTTAGTTCAGAGTATGGACCTTACTGCAGTATATTATTGATTCTAGGTATTTTGCATTCTTTATGAATTAAACTATATTAAATTATTTTATACGTAAAAATACTTGCATATAGGAGTTCACTCACTGAGTGGGGATTTTAGGAAATTTTGTCATTTTCACAGAAAATCACAAAATAATGGGCATCCCAGGCTGTTAGTAAATGGATCATATTGCATAGAATAGACTGAAGCAAAATTATCCAGTGAAACATTATGTGGTATCCATTATTGTTCTGGTTTTGGGACATTGTAATCTGCATGACAAAATCCTGGAGACTGTGCAATATGTAAATATGAATACCAGAGAAAGGAAAAATATTATTAGTGAAATTCCTCAAATATTTTAAATAAAGCAAGAACAATTGAATTTTAGTCCTAATATAGTGAAATTAAAGTGTTAGTGTGCAATTTATGGTAGTAGATCCATTTAACATAACAGAGATCTCCATTTTTACATATGTATCTAATATAGTTTCTGAATCTCTAGTGACTAGCATGAAAATTCTAGAGTATTTTGTATTTCTTTAGGATTAGTTCAGGCTGTCAGTAGAATTAAGACTCTAGTATACTAGTATTTATGGTGTACTAGGTATTAGTGCTTAACAAACAAATAAATAAATAAGTAAAACTGAAACCAAAAATCAAAACAAAAAATTTTCAGCCCCTCCCATTCCCCCCATGCAGCATAAAATCTAAATGATGAATTCACTGTGTTACACATTTGAAAGGCAAGGATTACATTCATCAAGAGCTTTCCTTATTAAGCATTTCAACACAGACATTAGGAGGCATAATAAAATTAATTTTATAATAAAAAGAAAGCTGGAAACTAAAATGGCATTCCTAATTTCCATTCCATAGGCTTATTCTTAGAGTTATGCCACATTATAAAAAAACCCATATTCTATCCATTGATAGAATTAACAGTTTTAGAGTATTTAGAACATCAGATATACAATGAATAATTTTTATAATGCACAAATCCTTTATCTCAAGAACAGTCTTACTGTTTGGACAATGTTTTTGTTTTGCTTCTCTTATTTGTTACATTTTACCTCCATATATTCCTTTACCTTAACTGTAGTATTTGAATTGCAGAGAATTAATGCAAAGCAAAATGAAAAATAAAGACTTTCATGCGATTCTTACCATATTAAATCTGAAAAAGAAGTCAGCCAGCATTATGAAAACAGGGCTTTCTTTTGATCAAAACCTCTCCTGTTATTGTCTAAAAAACTACTGATAATATTAATTTTTTATATGATCTTAGCATTCTATTTAAAACTAATGGAAATAAGATTCTTTTTTTTCACACACTGACTGAAATATTGAGACCATTCCACTGACTGGAAGTACAGGATGTCAATTTTTCCATGGGTTAAAAGACTTTTTCATGTTATCTAGCTCAAAGATATTTAAAATATGATTTTGTACCAGTCAATATTATTTAATATGTACATCATTAAAAGATTTAAAGCACAAAACAGAAACACAATATCATAGACTGTTATGTTCAGGATGTTCCTACTAATTTGATAAATTATGCAGATTACATATCAACTTAATGACTGCATTAGCAAGAACAGAAAATTCTTTTCCTTCTTCACCATGAGGGTGATGAGGCACTGGAGAGATGGTGGTGGCCCCATCCCTGGAGACATTCAAGACCAGTCTTGATGAGGCTCTGAGCAACCTAGCTAGTGCAGGATGACCTTGCTCATTGCAGGGGGTTGGGCTAGATGGTCCTCAAAGGTCCCTTCCAACTCTATGATTCTATAATTCTTCGGTGTTTGAACTGTTCAAATCATGCCAGTTCTTACCTCTGCATCTGTAATTTTTTTTAACAAGTGTAGCCCTCACAGACTAAAAGGAAATGTTTGGCTTTTGTGTTTACCTCATGTGTCTGGCAATACAAGTTCATGCCAGATATGTCAGCCAGTTGGATAAATCTTTTCCCAGAAATTGCCTTTATACAGGTATAAAGGCTGCTCTTGCTACCTCCTATACCTCCTTTCAACAAGGCCAGTAGGAAAATTAGTGAAAACACGGGCGGAACTCTGTTTTGGCACCTGTTTAGCCTACACAGTACTTGACTGAAGATTACATTCAGAAGACAGGAACTGTGAAACATGCTGTTACGAATCCCCTAATCTTAATGAAAATGGTTTGTTCAAAAGGCTGAAAAGGGAGAAGTTTATTGATGGAACAAAATATACTCTAGCAGAGTCTCAAAAGGGAAATCTACTGTAGCCTACTTTTACTCTGACAAAATTTTAAGTAATGATAAGCAGACCCCTTCAATCGAAGCTGCCACTCTGTGTGGAGACATAAGCTTTTCCAATTTAACAGACAGACAGGAGGGTTTAGATGTTTGCTACTGGGAACTTGAATGAATAATTATGAACTTCAAAAAGCTCTTCAGAAAGATTCATCTATGAATCATAATTTTTTTTCTAATCATGAACTTTTGAAATTATATCTTCCATTTAAACATGATTTTTTATTTTTAAAATTCATATTATAAATAGTTTCACTGCTTTATGGAAATCCATGATAATGTGCCCTGGTTTGATGAAAGCTTCAATGTCTTTTATCTGCTATAGATTGTATGAGAAAGAAGAAAGTAAATTTATATGAGTCTTCTCCAGGAAGTCTAATTTGCACTTGCACACCTGAGTCCAACTTCTGGACTTCAGTCCTGCAGAGCTCACCAGCTGAAATGAAGCATTCATTTTTCATTCACTGCTATTGAGTTCGGCATCATCCCATCCATAAATGACACAACCCTACATAGGTCATCAATATTTCAATACATAATAAAAATAATCAAAAAAGAACAAGTTTTAGGAAGGAAGAAATAGAATTTCTTAGAAGAAACAATTCCTACTCAGTCTAACAAGAAACATTGCATTGTGGTATCTCCATTATATTAGATAACTGGGTTGTAGGTTGGTTATAAAGAAATCAATTTCCTTTTCACAGCTGCAGGTAACCTGATGTGCTAAAAAGGTCATACATCTTGAACATACTTATCTCTTACATCTGTGTTAAATATTGCTTTTGAGAATTACTTACATGGATAGAAACTGTGCCTGAATCAGTACCCTAGGAAGCAAATAGCTAATAGTGTGAAGACAAAGCAAGTCTAAGGGAAGTAGGTGAAGGGAAAGATATCTTCCATTCACATACTCTTAGGAGATCTGAAATTATGTTAAATGGGCATCTCAATACCTTCACATATATTTAAAAAAAGAACATGTAAAGAGAAATACTTATTTGGAAAATAATCCATGGGTAGAGCTTGAGACACGCATTCTACAGCATGTGCTGGAGCAGGAACTGATGTCCAGGGGTAGGCTGAAATAAGACATTTGGGGCAATGGGCAGCATGTCAAGAGGCCCCAGGGAAGGATCAACAGTTCAACAATTATTTAATTGGTCTCCTGTATAGAATACAGGGCACTGGCAAACATCTGAATGAAAATGGAGAGTAATTTCCGGAGCTGAGGTGCCTTGTCTTGATAAACCTAGTGAAACTCCTCTAGATCTAGTTTCTTAGTTCTATTTTTAAGTGCCAATCTCTGTTGCAGTTGTTGAGTATATCACAGGGGTTTTTCTGTTTGAATAGGTTGAAGCCTGCAGTGTTTCAATCATGGAAAAGTTTGCTGAGATTATAGAACAAACTGTGGCAGTTCAGAAGAGTCAGTTTTGTGCATTTGGCTGTGCAATCAAAAAGTAAAGATTTTTCCAGTTTTCCTGTCAGTACCATATTGTACTAGGAAAATACTGTAATGACATGTAGATTGTAATGACATATAGATTAAAAATGGCTTACTAGATTTTAAAAAAAATAATATTATGCTATGTTTTTTACAAGTGCAATTAATTTTTTTCTCTTATCTATACCTTCTCATTCACAGCACCCAGAAAATGCAGTTGAAATTCTTTGTACAAATAAATGTATAACCTTTCATAAATATGTTAACATTCATAATCATGAGATTGTCGCCAGTCAGATACCTCAGTGAATAAATAATTCAGTCAATAATATCCTTTGCATTATAAAGGTACATACATTTCTCAAAAAATATAAACATTTAAAAATAAAAAAGGATCAAAATAACAATTTATTACTTTCTAATAGAAAATTTTCTAATAGAAGGAACATAGGAGGAACTGTCAGGATGTTCTCAGATCCTGAGACAGATAGATAGCCCTACAAAGTTACCTGTCCCTGCCTTTGTCACTATCCATCATAAGGTAAGCTGAAGTAAGTATCCTATTGAATCCTTTATTTTTAATAAAATTGAAATAAGACAGCAAAATTAACTTTCCAGAGGTCATTCTCATTGCAAACAGTACTTAGAGTATTAAAACCTAAGTACAGTATTAAAACTGAAGGCATTCTCCTCCATTTTTATATAGTCCCTTTGTAAACATTAGGGATGAATATCGATTTCAGGATTTGAAAATGTATTTTGTTAAATGATAGGACAGTCACACAACTAAGTCATAGAATCATAGAATCATAGAATAGTTCAGGTTGGACGGGACCTTAAAGATCATCTAGTTCCAACCCCCCTGTCACAGGCAAGGACACCTCCCACTAGACCAGGCTGCTCAATGCCTCATCCAATATGGCCTTAAACACCTCCAGGGAGGAGGTATCCACAACCTCCCTGGGCAACAACATGCTATTGTCTCCCATTTTGAGAGGTTCAAAGGGGCAAATCACTTTCATTTTCATCCTCACAATGTGATTTAAGTCCTTAAATCATTGTCAGGGAAAATACAGATTAAATATAAATATTGAATACTGCTAACAGAAAAAGCATCCAATCCGCACAGAAATAGCTGCGATCAGTAGGCAAAGCATGCTCAGGGTAACGTTGCAAACTAAGCAGCAATACATGTTCCTTTGAGTGCCTTGGGAACAGGGTTTTTAGCAACAGAGTGGCAACATATGTATAACTAAAATATTTTCTTACTGCTAGCTTTTTTGTATAGCTTCACATAATCTTCCCCTTCTAGAGCAGACACCCTAAGAATTTAGTTCAGCAAATGCCTATGTCTAAACATGTGATTTATCCAACTGAAGACTACTGTTATATTTAAAATTAGGCACCTGCTGAAGAAACATGTTAAATTAAGGCCTGGGTGATTGCACATGCAAGTTGTAATTGATAGCAGCAGCAGTGATAAGAATCCATCTTGGCACATACTTGTTTTGTCTTTGCCTGAAAGCTTCTTCTGATTATTATACTTACTTTATAAAAGGACACAATAGCAATTACAGGTTTGGGGCATGAGAACAGTTTTGAGTAAGAAACATTTATTCCAAAATCACTGCACCCTAAATTTCTGAAGAGTAACAAATTTTTTGAAGAGTAACAAAATCAGTACAACTGATAATATAAAGGTATATTTTAAATATGCCCTGGGTATGTGTATGACTGCACATGAAAATAAACTATACCTTATAATATGTGAAATATTATTGACAAAAGACAGTATACAAATATTGAGAATGGATTACCATGAGGATGTTAGTATCTATTTCAGCCCATTTATTCACCATGGAGGTCTAAAACTGAAGAACTTGGCACATATTTTAAACACTGAGTTGAATCACAACAAATACATAGGGGAACATCTGAACTGGCAGAGAAAATGTTTGCAATTAGGCAATTTAAGAAGAAAGCACGTGAAAAATTCATCTCATCTTCTATCAAATTACATACTTCATATTGTAACCTTGCTGAGATGAGGAGTGTTTGGATGGCACATGGAAGTAGGAGGTATGGAACAATTTGCAAACACATTCTGCCTTCCAATTATAACTCTCTCTTATTAAATAATTATTTGCATGTTGTCTCTGTCAGTATTGATTACACAAAATATGTTATTAAATGTCTGAATTATCTGAGAAGAACATGTGTCAGTGGAAAAACTTTTCATCTTTGGAAAGAGTTCATTTTGTCCCAGTGTATAAACCAAGTCCACATTGATGCATAAAGACAACCTAACCATCTGTGTGCTCCGGAAGAAGATTACAGGATATACTACAGAAGTTCAACATATCATTCAAAAAATTTTAGCAAATCTACCCTGAGTGCAGGAATTGCCATGGAATTTGGAGATTTCTTGAAATTCTTCTGTGTGCAGCTTAACTTATGTGTAGGCCATGTCTAATGTTTGGAATTTAGTCTTTTGTCTTTAAAAGTCTGTGCATTCTGAGAGAGGGAAGGGAATATAAATATACTTCAACCACTGCTTTATTTGGGCTCACTCCTCATTTAAATGAGTTAGTTTCAATTTTCTTTCCTGACTGATACAGACAGGATAATTCTCTGAAACTATCTTCAAAGACAGAATAGTTGCAGCCTAGGAATATTTCAACAACAGAGTTGATCAGAAGGACTCCAAGGAGTATTAGCAGATATATCAGAAACCACAAAAACTTCAAACTGAAATCTTTACCAGAACAAACAGATTTTTTTTAAAAGCAAACCACTGCATTGTATGATGGACTCAATCTGTTTACATTTTAAATATTTATGCTTTTATATTAAGTAGTTCCAACCCTGCTACCATAGGCAGGGACACTTCCCACTAGACCAGGTTGCTCCAGGTTGCTTCTCACTAGACCAGTGCCTTGTCCAGCCTGGCCTTAAACACCTCCAGAGACAGGACATCCACAGCCACTCTGAGCAACCTGTTCCAGTGTCTCACCACCCTCACTGTAAAGAATTTCTTTCTTATATCTAGCCTGAATCTACCCTCTTCCAATTTACAACCATTATGCCTAGTCCTTCCATCACACAACCTACCCCTGCCTTTCTGTAGTCCCCCTTCAAGTATTGATAAGCTACTATGGGGTCCCCCCGAGCCTTCTCTTCTCCAGGTTGAAGAATCCCAGCTCCTTCATCACCTTCACGGCCCTCCTCTGGCCCTGCTCCAACAGCTCAATGTCCTTCTTATGTGGACACAGTACTCCAGTTGCGGCCTCACCAGTGCTGAATAGAAGGGCAAAATCATCTCTCTTGACCTGCTGGTCACTCTTCTTGTGATGCAGCCCAGGATTTGGGTGGCCTTCTGGGCTACAAGTGCACACTGATGGCTCATGTTGAGGTTTTCATCCACTGACACCCCCACATCCTTCTCTTCAGGGCTGCACTCAGGGTGGCCACTCTCCACCCAGCCTGTATCTGTGTTTGGGATTGCCCCGGCCCTGGTACAGGACCTTGCATTTGGCCATGATGAACTCCATGAGGTTGGCATGGGCCCACCTCTCAAGCCTGTCAAGGTCCCTCTGGATGATATCCCTTCCTTTAGGTGTAGCAACTGCGCCACACAGCTTGGTGTCATCTGCAGACTTGCTGAGGATGCACTCAATACCACTATCCATATCTCCAACTGGACATGTTCTTTTGGATTCATGTTGTTTCTTATTAGTTCTTAATAGCTTAATAATTGAATTTCATGAACATACCTTATTAAAAAGTACTAACATGCTGTCCTGGTTTGAGGTAGAATGGGGTAAATTTTCTGGTTTGTGTTTGTACTAATATTTTTACTTCTTATTTCTGTGTGTAAGATTGTTTACCGTTGTATAATGTTTAAAGAAAAACGGAGGAATTGCTGGGGGATGGAAACTGGCTAGGGAGTTTAACGACGNCTCTCGCCTCTCTTCCTCCTCGGCTCTCTTCCCTCGTCGGCATTCCCCTCCCCGGCTCTGCGCTCTTCAGACCAGAGGCCTACTCTCCTCGGCCTGACCACGTGGAAACTCGATCATCATCCCAGGAGCTGGATTCTCCT
Organism: Turnix velox; assembly: GCA_013400935.1. Lineage (NCBI taxonomy): Eukaryota > Metazoa > Chordata > Aves > Charadriiformes > Turnicidae > Turnix > Turnix velox. Next base: position 186,323 of record VZTY01025657.1, read on the forward strand.
CGGCCTGCTCACGTGGGGTCGTGGTCATCAGCCCGGGAGCTGGATTCGGTCTTGTAAATATTGTACACCTTTTTATCTTTTCCTTTTGATTTTATTTATTGTTTCATTATCTATTAAAATAGTTTGGAATTCTTCCGAACTCTTAAATCTCCTCCTTCCTTCCTCTCCTCTCTTCAGAGAGAGAGAGGGAGGACCATCTGTCTCTGGGGGGCTAATTTATTAATTTTGGCCCAAAACCAGGACACATGCATGTAATAGACTAGAAGTTTTCCATTTTGAAGTTAATCAATAATGTTAATTCACAAATAATATATTAAAATCCTTCTTCATGTTGCTATTCAATGAAGAAAACAGATTGAGAGGAATAAGCAAGAGGAATTACCTGATTCTGAGTGGACTGACAGTCCTGTTGACTGGACTTCTTTATAAAAAAGGTGCTGGTCAAAACAACCTACCTCAAATACTGTTCTTGATTTCAAGTATCATAGCTCTCCCAAGATACAGACATCTGACTGTGACAGAAAGAAATATTGTATATACTTGATCAAATCTCACCCAAAGACATGTTGAACTAATCAAATATGAAATATGCAAACTTCTCAGGAAATCCTTGCATTCTTGACTAAAACTCTGGAGACCACAATACATGTTTTTCAGTGTAGAAACTAGTATTTTTTCTCTTAGATTAACATCTCTAACATTTCACATTGTCACCAAAATTTGGTCACATTTTCATTCTGCACAAAAAATAATCCTGGAAGTTTCTGATGTTTATTTATAACTACAAGGTTTCAGCAATTTCTGTGAAGAATGCACATTGTCTTTCCTACTTTTAGCATTAATATTCTTAAGGCAGTAATGCTTCACAGTTGTTTCTTCATTATAGATATCACTATTTTCAGTACCTTTGTATGTCTCTGTATCAATCAGCTGTAGCTGAAGCAAAACACATCATTATTACTCTAAAACCCTACTGGCACTAATGTCCTACTCTAATGATCTATCACCAGGAGTGACAGGAATGCACTTTATTAGCCAGTTTCCTGAGACTACTATAGTTTTAACTGGTAAAAAGTAACTGTTTAAAAGTCTCACTGCAGTCAAATGGAGAGTTATCTCTGTCTACATTACATGTAATTCAAAAGCATACAGTTACAGTAGAAGATTGAACATCAAAACTGGATAGTAGTCATTTTTATTAATATGCTCTTTCAGTTTATACCAGTTTTCAGGCCTGAGATGTTTTGGTGGCTCATGCATTGTAATCTTAAAGTCTAACAGCAGTTGAAGACTTATACTTCCTAAATTTGCCTAATCGCTTCTTGAACTCACACTTACTTCTGTCAGCTAAAACATCCTGCAGCAGTGTGTCTTGTTGTTTAGTTATAAGCAGTACTCCATCTGAACTATTTGGATATGTGACCATTTAATGCCCTCTAGAGCTTTCATTTAAAAATTTAATCAAGTTTACTATAAAAATTTAAAATAATAGAACCCACTATTTAAGATAGGTCATAATCGTAATATAGATGATTCTCTGGCTTTTTGCTTCATTAGTTTATTGGGGTTTTTTACATAGTCTTCTTAACTCACTCTGATTTGTTTGACTTGCTGACCACTGAGCTAGAATTTTATGTTAAATTTCTTGAGCAATTCTAAGAATTGTAACTGTACAAGCATTCTAATGTGATTATGATCCAACTTGGAAGCCTCTTTTTGATGCCATATATAGGTGAACTCTTCACTCTTCCCTTCTCTAGAGGGAGCTGATGACAAAGCTCTTACCACCTTCGCTGATGGCAGAGCTATTATTGTTTTCATCCTAGGGTCTTCAGATATACCCTACTCATTTTCTGCAGCCTGCACTTGTAGTGCTGTAATTGAGATGTCATCTTTGAAATGCATGAAGTATCACTGGCTCTGCAGAACCCAGCATACACACTCTGTGTTGTCCTTTACCATTGTCATGATTGGAATTGCATAATGCTAAATGGAATAAGACATTTTGGATTATTTGGCTATTTTACAGATACTAATTGCATGAACCCAGTAACATCAAGTGTTATATGAACAAAGTTCACTTTTAAATTATAATGATTGCATGCAACATAACACAGTAAACTGAAAACAATAATGATTTAATATAAGGTGTGTGAAATTCAAACTAAATTGATATTTAAAATAGATCAGTGGGGAAAAAAGAATTACATTATTACGTTCTTTTAAGATCCCGTCCCACTGCATGTGTTTGCCCATATGAAACCGAACTACTTATGAATATTGCCTGGGAATAAATTTGTTAAATGTCACATGCCAATTAACGTAGTACCTGTGAAAAGAAGTATAATAAATTTGAGAGGGTAACATTGCTGCATGTAGAAAATGTCAGAAAGAACATAATTGGCAGCTATAGCATATGGTAGATTGAGCTCAACTTGTTTATACCATCTTGAATTTCCCACTAATAAGATCTCTCTTTATTATCAAAATACAAAGCAACATAGCTGAAGTGCCATTCAGAAGTGTCTCTTCCTTTTTTTAGATTCAGGCAGGAAATTTGATTGATGTGCTTTCTAGTGTTAAGCTTGATATTATATAATCCAATAATTCTTCCAAACTGCACTCTAGTCCTAGTTTGTTCATACTGAACACACATAACCAAAAAAGTATGCCTCCAGTTCTCTAGACAGGAAGTTTCATCTAGAAAAGCAGGTTCACAAGCATAACTTTTTTTATCAATTTACACCTATCTGGAAAGGGATAATAGAACTGGTTGTAACAAAATAATACTGTTACACTGGATGATCTCTCTTGGACATTTGTGATCCTTTCAGAACATTTCCTGTTAAGGAAGAGGAGTGAATACCAGCAGTGTCCTAAAAATCTCAAACTCAATGAAAATTATTAGGTATTACATCAACATGAGATCTGAGCCTTAAAAGCAGGCTGTTGATAATTCCTTCTGAATTTATGACTCTTTTATAAATTCCTAGGAGACATTAATAGGTGGATACTGTCAGAATATAAAACTCTTCCTTTCCACCTCTAATATCTAACTATGGTGGAACATTCAGAGTTAGAAAGTTATGTCCAGAAGGCATTCAGGTGTTACAAGATCTCAAATTCTACTCGAGAAATGATCCTTTACCTCTACTGAATACAGTCTTAAGGCTTCATTACAGTCTCACACTATGAAGTTGTCCTGGTTTGAGGTAGAATGGGGTAAATTTTCTGGTTTGTGTTTGTACTAATATTTTTACTTGTTATTACTGTGTGTAAGATTGTTTACCGTTGTATAATGTTTAAAGAAAAACGGAGGAATTCGTGGAGGATGGGCACAGGCTAGGTAGTTTAACGACGCCCATCAAGGAAGACAAAAAGAGCGATCAAAGCCTCGGGCCGACTTCGCCAGACTGGAGCCNTAATATAAGCTAGTAAACATTCATGTTCTCACTAGTTCATTAAAATGATCTACAAAATGTTTTCAGAAATCACTCTTTTCAAGGAATTATCCTAGAGCTACATGGACCAATGACCTTGGTGACTTTCATCTGATGATTAGCTACACAAGGATACAAAAATGTCTACTTTTCATATTGCTGACTAGATAGCTAATATATTAGTAAAGTCAGGTTTCCCAACTGAAGGAGGAGCTATGATATCCATTGAAGCAACAGCTGAATGATTAAAGAATTGATGAGTGCTCAGCGTGATGATGTTTACAATGGAACAGCCTTAGTGAATTCTGGGGAGTCTGTTCTCCTTTGTATTGAAAAAAGATTTTAAGTTAACTTGGGACAGGGGAAAGAATTCCACAGAGAGGAACTCCAGAAAGAATCCTGTAGACTCTCTTGAAATATTTCATTGCTTGTGTTCTGTGTTCAATGGAGCGGGAAATAAAATCCTTTCCTTTGAGGGACGTCCCAGGTAAGTTTTTTGTTTACTTTCACTCCATGGTCCACTGTATCATAGCAGATCACCTTCATCTTGCATGAAAAAGAAATTTTTGGAACTGATATTTATTATTCAAATTTGAGTGCACTGTTAATATTAAAACAATTCTTAATCTGCATGGGGAACCAGTTTTGGATGATAAAACAGCGTGAAGGTTTATCAACATCTCTTAGTGTTACTTTCTGAAGGTTTTTATCTATTCAGTTTTCCCCAGTTCTTCCAAAGTGACATCATTGTACTGTTTTTCAACCTTTTACCAAATAAGGACTTTATATAGACTTCAGAATTAGCAGTTACTCTGAGCTGTCTTCATTTTTTATTAGTAATTTCCTCTTTTGGAACTTTGAAGCACTGTTAGATGCACTGTTCAGGTCTGTGTTCCTGATTTGTTGCCTCCCTGTATTTGAATATGTTTTACATGAACAGAGCGTCTCAGAATATGTGAGTGATAATGCTCTCTTAGTCTCTTCTGAGAACATTGATGCTCTTCAAGAAGCTGGGCCCTCACTATTGTACCTAGCAGTACAAAGAAGTTTAAGATTATATTGTTCTTTGATAATTACTTAATTTTCTTGTTGTTGCATATATAACTCAAAAATATGTTATATAAAATGCTTGTGTAGTTATAACTCAAAAATGCATCATATAATTGCTTATATATGCTTAATTATATGTACCAGCTATACAGCTGTCACTTTTATTTTCCATGATGCTTCTCAAAGTCTAGTACATCATTTACTCTTTGATATGGATGTTTATGTCATTATGAGTATTCAATTACCTGTGAGATCTTTCTGTTTAGAGTGTTACTTTTCTAATGCAAATGCCATATAATTCTCTAGAGAACTGCACATGTTGGTAAGCAGTAGTTTGAACTGTAAATATTTTGCTATTAGTAAATGATTGCTTCATCCTCTTTGTAAAATTTTGACAAAAAAAAAAAAATACATCACACCATCACATGAAATAAAAAGATTGTTTTACATCATGTTAATAGATTTTGCTCTCTCCTAAAAGCAGGCAAGTTTCTGTGATTCAGAATATTCTTCAGATTAACTAACTTATTAAAATAAAAAATTAAATCACTACTAAAGAAGAGTAACTCTCATGGCTGATATTTTTTTTCTGGATGTTATCATGTTATAATGGCAAGCACTGGTCTGAGATGCTCTTGGGAATTCATGCATTTTTTTACTGTGATTAAAATCATATGTAGTAAGGCTCAAAGTTTGAAAAAGACTTTGCTTACCTTTCTGTGCTATGAAAACTTATGAGCTTCAATGTTCTTGTGAAGTTAAGAAACACCATTTAATATAATACTGAGTTCTAATTATATTAATCTAGAACTCCCTTCTTTACTAAATGTGCAGTCTTGAGACCCTCTCTAGATCTAACTGAAAAGCTAAAGAATTGCCTGACAGCTTCCCTGGAAGCGTCCAAGAAGAGGCTGGATTTGAGGAATCTGGTGTAGTGGAAGGTGTCCCTGTTCATGGCAGGAGGACTGGAATTAGATGATCTTTAAGGTCCCTTCCAATGAAAATATGATTTTATGAAATTTCTCCGCTTCTGAAAAATGTCATTTGCAGATAAAAATAACAAATAAAGAAAAGGTTACCTAAATATTTAAACTGAATTGTAGCTATGTGAACACATTCTGAGACTATAAATATAGTTCAAATTTAAATTTAGTTCTCAAATTTCTTTTCAGAAGTTGAAGAAATTTCAGCGTATTTGGATCAATATATACGGTTCATGTTTTTATGTTATCTACAAACAGAATTCTTGAACTGAGCAGCTGCCCCAGACATCTGGATACTTTTAGTGGATGTTTAGCGGTTGTTATTGTCAGGAAACTTTCTTCCTAATTAAAATTTAAGGGGAGAAAAAACATCCCCTTTTCTATAAATTACATTTGCTAGTATGGTGACCAATAATACAATTAGACCCTTTTCAATCTGTGCTGAAAAAGTGTCAGCACAGATCTATTACACTACTTCCGCACTGTTACAGGCAGTGTTCAAGGAAAGAAAAAGAAATAGGAATGCATATTAGGAATGCATAGTACCAAAAGCTATCCATCATTTTTCAGATGTTGAAGACAGAATTTTATATAACTTCACCAGTATCAACAGAGTAATTATTTATATTCTCTAAGGAATCATTGTGTGCATTCCTTTTCATTATTTCTCACTTACTAATGTCCAGTTCTCTGAGGAAAATTTAATTTTACCCAACCATGTAAAACATTGCTATCTGCAATCTCCCAAACATAAATAATTTAAGCAAGAAAATCATAAAGATACTTCTATTCTGAGCAATATTACAAAAGCCTTTTCAAAAGCTATTTGGGTGCAGCATGAACTAGACAAATCATCGTTACAAGTAGGACCGAGAAGAAGAAGGATGTTCCTTGTTTATATCTAGACCAAGTTGTTGTCTCGCTTTCTTCTCAAGGGAAAAAACACATGGCACAGATTTTAATATGCTCTACACATAATGCGAATCTTCTAAGGCATTGAAGTTATATTTAATAAAGGATCATTTGTTCTGATTGCAGTTGGCTTAAGTGATATTGCCCGGCTATGAAAGTTGCAGGCATACTGGCACAGACAATGTATTTGAAAAAAATGCCTCCATCTGTAACATTGATACTCACAAGAAAAATACCTTAGAAGAAAATTCTGAGCAATTAGCAGATTAACAGCATCCTTATTATGGTGCTTTTATTTTAGAACAGCTTTAGAAAGAGCAAAGTCTAAAGGAAAGCATTGTTTTTCAGGATTTCCAAAGGGGAAACCAGGCATGATACGAAGATCATAACAAAAGACAAAAATATCAAGAAAGACAAAAAGCAAAGAAAAATGGGCCCAGAAACCTCCACTCACAAATAAAGCTACTGACAAAGCTTCCTATAATTGATGATAAGTGTAGTACACTGTGAATAGCTCTCCCACTTGTATCATAAATCCATATAAACATTATCTTCACAAAAATTGGATAAGTATGGTTACTTTTAAAACTAGTAGAAAAAACAGAAATACTGAGTACACATGGGAAAAAGTAAAATCAAGAAAATATTGTCCATTACAGCACTGTCACCACTGCAGCAAATACGAGGAAAAGTAGTGAGTTTACGCAACAGAAGAAAATGATACATATTTTGCCATGTCCATATGACTTCAAAAATGTTAGCTTTATAAAATTAAAATGATTTATCTTTCTCATTCTGGTGGCCCCAGGAACTAGATGATCTTTAAAGCCAAACTGTTCTACGATTCTTTGGTATTGATCATAAGTGACCAATCATCCAGACACAGCTTTTTGCAATTCTCTTCACTGTTTCAAAAAATGTGTTCCACTGAAATTATATTTAAAAAAAATAATCCAAGACAATTTATCTTTATTTTTAACAAATTGATAAAGATGCAAGAGCTTGATAAAGATGCAAATACAGACATCTGAAAGCAATAATTTTGAGTCTAGAATGACTACATTTCATCTTTATCCTTATTTTTAAATTCAAATTTGATTGTATGATAAGATATCTAGATCTGTGTTGTCTTAGACCAGGCATGAAATTTTACAGTATTTCAGTAGCACAGATAACTGGAAGTTGGGAAGATATTTCAAAGGAAATATTATTGTATGCCTGCCCCATTCTTCTGTACTTCACAGTCTTTTATTTCTGTCCATGATCAGAATCAGTATACTAGTTTAAAATGACCTTTATTCTTACCCCTTTACACTGTTTTTATGTGCTTATGTTAAGCTCATACTAAGTTATTCTGCAGAATAAAAATACATAGATGACTTAGATGTGAAATAATTTAATAAAACCCCCTATGATTAACAGCCATAATTTGCATTTCATAGAGGAGGCAAATGGCATTTTAAAATTTCTTTTTACTGCTTTGAAACACTTGCTCAGTGATAAGTTTTGAACAGTTGTCTCCAATATTGTAAAAAATTAACCTGGCTGGGATGTCTGATGTATAAAGGTGTCAGCACCTGTTACTGATAAATACCATGTTCTTTCCACTCCTGATGGGTTATATGTAATTTCTTTAAATGTAAAGGAAGGATGACAGCAAGAAGCAATGATCTAGATGTTTCTCTTAAAATAAGATGGCTTTTTATGTTTTCCTAAAAGAGAAGGTTTCATTGGTAATTGAATCTGTTGGGAAAAGTATGATAAAAAGTGAGCCTACTTCCATAGCTAAGGGAAGTTGTGACTCCATCCGTTTTCTTCTAGACTTGCAGGACAAAAGTGTTAACAAGAAACTGATAAATAATTTTAAAAATTTAAACTGCTATTTAGGAAAATAAAGGTTGTAAATGTCACTGGAGACCCTACCAACAAAACACGAAAGGAGATCTTGTAACTACAAGATTTTAAAGAACTCGTAAAAAGCAAGTAACTTAGTGTCATGAACCTAATATGGAATTACTACTTTGCATTGGGTTTAACAACTGTAATCTCAAGTCTATAAAAATTGCAACCTTATTAGTGCCTTTTTTTCCTACTGTTTCTGTCCCAAGTTTTTATTTGGCCTGGGAAGAAGTTAGGTGTGTAATTTTGGGGCAAAGGGACATTTTGCCAATTATTTTCTTTTCTAGATGAAGTCTCTCTACTACTTCACTACATTAAAACTTTCTCATTTTGAAATGCAAAACTGAATAAACTAAAAATAAAGATCTAATTCTTTATGCAGCTTTGGCACTTATTCCACAATCTGGTACAAACTAGGTCATCTACAATTTTTTCTTAGTGTAATGGATATTCTGTTTTACAATAGGATCATTTACCTCCCCATTTACTCTAATTGAGGGAAGTTTAATTTAAATTATATTTAGTTCTATGACCGAAGGACTACAACAGCAGAAAAGTCAAGGTGACCACGGTCTTCTTTTTTGTTTACTCGATTAAACTGCATTCCTATGCACTTCCAGCTAAAGAACAGAAATGCTATGTACAGCACCTATCAAGAGCCATACTAATAATAAAGTAGAAGCTGCTTGAACAGATTCCCATTATAGAAAGGACTCCTACAAGAATATTGTAACACAGTGAGATATTTCCCCCCTAAATATTTAATTCACCTTAACTGGTTATGAAAGATGATTATAAAGAATAAATAATAATAATTATTTGACCATATATGAGCAGAAAAAACATAAATAATTGAGCAATGTTTAGGCAAATACATCTGCATTTAACTGTACCACTGACATTTGTATCACTAAATGCTTACATTATCAGATCAATGCTATTATAATTGGCATTCTGCTATGACTAAAGTCACTTCTTTGTTTTCCCTTTCTTGTTGCATGGTAGCATGCCATATCTACATCTTTTCCCTCTGTTCTTATAAGAAAAATTAAGAATAAGTTGGCCACTGCAGATTTCTAATGAGGAGACTTCAAGTTCACTCTAATGAGGAGACTTCATGATTCAGCATGAGGAAAAGATATGTGAGAGTACCAGTCTAAGTTCTGGAAGCAAACTTTCCTGATTGTGTGCCATGGAAAGTGTAGGACAACTGAGAATTCTGTCTGCCTTTACAGATCTTTCACTGATTTCATCAGGCAGTTTGATGTCTTTAGTTCCACCTTTCTGACTTATTTTAAACCTTCACTGATGTTACAAGCTCCCTCAGCTTTTTCCTTGCAGTGTTTTTCCAGTTTCCTTTTAGCCTCATAGTACCTCTGTGCAGTGCCTTTGCTGATGTTCTTATAAGCTCCTTGTTTCATCTGTTTTTCTTCCTCTCCAAGCTTCAATTATACCAATTGCTATGAAACAGTTACCTTGAGTGTTTTATATCCTTATGAAAAATAAACATTACCTAAACGGAATATTTCTTCCTGGCTTTTTTTTTTTTCTCTCCTTATTAACAACACAATTCAGCTGCTATCATCCTACTTTTCTCCTCTATCAATTTATGAAAGTCATAAAATTTTAAATTTTAAAAGTTATTTTCCAAAAATATCTTCACCAGGAGAAAGTCCCTTAGCCTCATGAAGTTGTAATTTGTCAGATACCCTGCAGCAAAATAGTTTTACTGCAGATATATGCTCACTGCAGCTCTTCTCATGGTACAATGGAGGGACTATCAAGCCTATGAGATCTTCAGTACAAGAGGGTATAGTTGTCTGTCATGCTACCTGGAGAACTACTATTTTTTCAAAGAAACTTGTGTCAATATTCAGATTCACAAAGTGAAGCACAGTACTCTCTTGTAGCTAGATATCTTCATGCACTGGAGGGATAAAATTGTGTATATATTCATGGAAATAAAATCTGTTTCAACTTTTCTGTAGGCTTTAGAGGGATTAAATGCAGTTTTCAGGTAGGATTAATACAAGTATAGAACTTGTAAGATAATTTGCTGCTCTGTAATATGGCAGGGAGTACACATCGTGCATCTGAATTGTCTGTGTATCACAGCTGGCATAATGGAAGGATCAGGTTCAACATGGCCTGTTCTAGATTAATCTTTTTCCTTTTTTTAAATTGGATTTAAAATCTTACATGGAGTTACCCACAGGTACTTTATTTTAATGAGAACATTATTTCATAGATGTTCATCATAGATGTTCATCATTGTCAATCTAGGACTGCCAAAACTAGTTAATTTTTAATTATTGAAAATCAGTTTCCATAAATAAGGGAGATAGAAGAGGAACATAGCAACTCCTTACCGGAAAGGTTTTCAGTACCTACTGTTGTCTTTTTTTTATATATATCTATCATGATAGATACTAGTAGCAGCAACCTGGACATTTGCAAACTTTATATAGTGAGAAGATTGTTATCAGGATGTAACACTCAAACAGCATTTTAAGACAAAGTTTAAAATCTCAGAGAATCATTCTATCTTATTTGTGCTTGTTATAACATGTGCAGTCATAACTTGTGGCTTCTTTACTCATTAAGTAAAGATCACCTCAGGATCTTGATTAGTTGTAACTCTTCTGCTGCTCCTTCTTAGAGTTTTATTCTTTGAATGATCTTTTTCTCCATCAGTAACTATGATTTACATTCATGATATAAATATTAAAAGTATCTAGTAGTCCAGGAGAAGTTGCATTTATCCTGGGACCAACAGTATGCATTTCTCTTAAAAATACTATTATTACTTTTAGTAGCAGTTGCTACTTTTTGGGAATATTCTTGAAGCAGCATAATGAAAATGAGCCAGTAGGAGAATTTAAAGGAATACAGGACTGTGGCTTTATGGATTCATTTGGGAACAGGGTTCCAAGGAGCTAATGAGGATATTTATATTGAAACTCCAAAAAATTCAGCATAAGGCATGTACAGTCCTAATGCATAGCATTTTTGATCTTGGATATCACAGGAATTATATAGGAGGTTTTACCTTTCTGTTGTCAACAGCTCATAAACAGCTGGTAAACAGCTGGACAAATAATACTTAAAATATTGATTTGTGAATCTTTTCAAATTCTCCTCAATTATTTGTCTTCTCACTTTTCTACTCTGTCCTTCTTGTCCAGCTCTAATTTCATTTCCCTCCCTCTCTGTTATTCCTATGGCCACTTTTGTCTCTTTTCTTTCTTCTTTTTTTCTTTACCTGGAGATACCATCAGATCACTTTAAGAAATGTAGGTTGCATGTCTAAAGTCATTCTTAGAGAAAGAAAAAGGAATTAAACCTTGGTGCTCAATCCTCCTATATATGTCTGTAGTGATGCTTTTTCATGAACCTGGGATTCTTGAATATGGATTTATGGGTAGGGAAAATGCAAACTTTAGGAAGTTACATCACTCCGGTTTCTGACAATTAGACAAAGTTGCTTGTCTGATTATAGAGTTGGTGTTGTGCTAGCCATACAATGGGAACAGATCTCAGAAATGTCACTAAAAAATAAATTAATACACTAAGTCTGGGATTTTAGATGCATTTATTTCCTCAGCTCTTCCTTGTTTAGGCAGTGCTGTGTGCTATGAATTCCATAATAAGATGCTTCAATCCCTGCTGTTACTACAGGGAATGTAGGTGCCTGTCTCAGTTTCATAGTTTCTGTTGCTGAGCCTCAAGGAATGAAATATAGGGCAATCAGATTCCTTCTGTGTTGGATGTCTTTCTGAATAGCAATAGCTGGTCTTTAGAGACTGTGTTGTATTGGTAGTTTTGTCAGGTCAGGATCTTAAATGATGAGATTTTGCATTATTGTATTTCTGTTACATATGGTCATATATTTATTGCATAACTTATTACAGTTTACAAAACCTATTTAAAATTATAATCTAATCTGAACTATACAGTGCAAAACATTTTTTCTCTTTTTTTTTTTTAATTTGATAAAACCCCTTGTATGTGAACAGGATCTTTAACAGTTCACCTGCTAAAGAGAAGTAATTTTGTTGTAGAAAGTGATACAGTTAATCTGGCATGATTTGCCACTGGTACATTTGTGTTGGAGTTTTCCAATAACCTTTAACTAGTTTATATGCTACCTCAGGTGTTTTAAAAGGGAAAGCCTTACATCTCAGGTATGTAAGTAGCTCTCAAAAAAGCTCCGCAGGAGCTGTTAAACTGTTCCTTTTTTAGGAAGTCTTCACAAGAGTGCAGAATCTCTCCACAGCAAACTGAAGAGCAAATGGAGAGGAATCCACAAGCTCCCAATGTAGATTTTTTCACTGACTTTATTACCATTGTGATATTTATTGTAAAGTTAATATTATTGAAAGTTATACACAAAGTATTTTAAAATGCTCTATAGTAAATAGTATTTCTAGCTAATGAATGTGAATAAAATTATTAAACTGTTAGGGAGAGGAAAAAAAGCCAAAATATCATTAAGCTTTTGACAGTGATATTTTAGCTAACCCAATCAGATTGCTTGTAAAAGCTTCCTTCATCCTTGTTTGAGTGAATGACTGTATGGTGCAGTTTAACCAGCTATCAACTATGTTGACACTGCTATTTGTTTAATTCCCTGGTTGGGATGGGAGAGAGAACTGGAAAAATTAAATTGAGAAAATTCAGGTTGAGATAAAGACTGTTTAATAAGTAAAGCAAAAGCTGTGCATATTAGCAAAGCAGCACATGGAATTAATACACTGATTTCCATTGTTCAGAGATGTATCACGTGTAGCAGTTACTTGGGAAGTGAAACAGTGTAACTCATATTGTCCCCCCACTTCCTTCTTCTTCCCCCAGCTTCATATAGTGAGTATGACATCACATAGTACGGAATGTTCCTTTAGTCAGAGTCAGCTGTCCCAACTATATACCCTGCCAGCTTCCTGTGTCCTTACAACCTTCATGCTGACAGTGCAGTATAAGGAGTAAAACCTTCCTCTATTGCTCCACAACAACCAAAACCATCAGTATACTCATCCCAAATCTAAAACACAGTGTTATACCATCAGCTAGTGAGAAAGTTAACTCTATCTCCACTGAAGTCATGGCATGGTTTCATGATACCATGAATCAATCACATGTTGATTTTTAAATACATCACTTGACATAAATAAATTTCTTGTTTAGTTATGGTACCAGAAATCCCACATGCCAATCAAATATTTGTCTAGAGTTAGTGAAAGTTCAAGTAGTTAGTATAAACAAAATTGGTATTCACAAGCTGCTGAAACCAAAAGTATCGCGACAATTTGAATTATTAGCTGAAGGGTGTCATATTCTGGTGCTTTGTTTTATTTTGTGATATTCCCTCCATATCATAAAAAGATTTGAGAAAAGCAGCAGGAAAGAGTATTAGCATTTTTTTGGGTGCATTTTGGTATATAGCTGTCAAAGGAAAGGTGAAGAGAAAATGAGTTAAGTCTGTATATGCAGTAGCTTTATTTATACAGCAGAATTTACCCATAATTTAAACAAGATTAAGGTTGTCAAGCCTGTCAAATGATCACTCGTCCTCAAGCAAAGATATTTCTAGGTGGTTACAGAATGTACCAAATCAACTTCCCTATTGGAACAGCTGAAGTAGGTTTTATGCATTTATGCACATTTCTCATACCTTTCTTTTTTACCTGCATACATTAAAAAAGAGAATTAAAGTTTTGTTAAATTATTTTTTAAAGCAAGTCAATTGTAGCTGTTTCTTCCAAAAAATAAAATACCATGTTTACCATCAGGATTTGAAGCATTTTGTAGGGTCTGTTTGTATTTGTGTTCTTAGTGTGTGTAGTATTTGTGTTCTTAAAGGATTAGGATTCTCCAATTTCTGCTACACCTCTTGTGTAAATCAAATGGAAACCATTTATTTTTAGCATTTTTTTTACTTCACTGTACTTATATTTGACTGAAAAAAATAAATAAAAAAATACAAGTTCCTTTTTGTTCCTGCCGTGTTTGATGAGAAACAGGTAAGTACTACAAAGAAGTTATTTACAGATGTAAGTCTATAAATAACGTACAAGATGAAAATCAGACTATAAAATTTGTGCCTTTTTGTTAATGACAATTTTAAAATATTTGTTACAGTCTCCTTCTATGATAATTTAACTGTTTATTTTCATTGCTGTTAAATGTGTCTTGAAATTAACAATATCTTCTCTTAAAATGCCTGTTTTTCAAAGAATCCTTGTGTTGCCTTCATAAAAAGTTGATAGGTATTTCAGATTTCTACTTTCCTGTCAATCCCAACAATGTTGACATATGACATACTGTCAGTCCCTATGATGGAATATAAAAGAGGTGCTAGCATTTTCCTGAAACAGTTACTTGACAAAAATTAATCTTTAGAGTAAGCAGTTAAAGAAATATCAGGAAACTGCACCCTAACACAGTTGCTATCCAGTGACAAAAGTGCTATAAAATACATCAAAAATCTGTTTTAATTGAATGCTCTGAGTTCTGACTTTAGAGAGCCCCTGAGATCAGCTGTTCCTGGTGGCCACCTGTCAGGAAAATCCCATTTTCTGTAGGGATTGTTTTGACAGCATCCAAGCATGAACATGAAAAATTAACAGCTGCTGATATCTTCCAAGGGAGGATCCAAGGCTCCTAGAGAATGTTCAGTAAGCTATGGCACCTTAATAGCTTTAAGTTGTGAAGTCCAGAAGGAGGCTATCAGTGACCAATCAGATGGCAGTCTTTTTTTTATTATTATTATGTTAAAGACTATCATAAAATGTCTTAGAGGAACATGTAAATTCCAGTCAGCTTTTTAGAGAAGACATCAACCTCTGCAGCACTTGAACTTAAGATAAGAAAGGGGAATTAGTTCAATTTATATATTGAAGTTCAATACATATGAATATGAATAACAAATGAAAAATGTACTGCTTTCTTTTAAAATGTGGAACCCTCTAAATTATTTGAAAATGTTGCACTGCACCTCTGCAACTCACTCAAATGGCCTTGAGTGAAAGTCCTCAAGCAGGATACTTCAATGGCAAAAAACATTTGAACCATAGAATCATAGAAT
>VZTY01025659.1:1253-32865 GCA_013400935.1 Turnix velox
AAAGAAAAAGCAGCTGCACAGAGAATTTACAAGCACAGTTCTTGCACACATAGCCCTTACTGGTGAGCAGGATGTTCACATCCATCCTTGGGAGGACTTCATCCCAGTGGGGTGTGAGCAGGGTTCTCCCTTGGGTAATTCCTCACCCATTGCTTTGCAGCTGCATCTCAGGCCCTGGGCACAGCAAGGGGCTTCTTATACCAGGGCATCAATCCTGCTCCTCAAGAGCTTCTGAAGTGTCAGCCAGCTTCACCAGAGCTTTCCAAGGGAAGAAAGAGGGCACTCACCTGGTGAATAAATACTAAGGTGGAAGGGCTGGTTTCTCCCTGAGCCCCAGCTGCTTGCAGATTACTGAAGTGAAACCCCTGAATGCAAAGAGGACATTGAAGTGCTTAGCAATGCAAGGAAGAGGAGTAGGGCAGGGATTGATGGGTCCTCACCCTCATGAAGTGTCTCTCATGTAAAGAAACTGTACCTGCAAAAGCTCCAAAGGGTAAAATGCCCAGGCAATTTTTGTTTCCTGCCTCAGTTTCTCCTCCCAAGTCATTCACGCTGCTCTTGTAGCTCAGCACCACAACCACTGGACTGGAGGAGACACCAAAAGGTGGCACCATGTCACATCCTCAGCTTGTGGAAGACATTGGGCACCCTACAGTGCTCAGACAGCATATGAGTTCCTCCCTCAGCAGCACAGGGGGCAAGAATGTCACATCACCCACAAAACTAGTGCCAGCACCTCCTTAATACTGGAGCTTGCACAAGCCTTCTCATGCCACCCAGCATCAATCACACCACTGAAAATTATGTGAGACCATCAGCCTACCATAGTGTGTCACTGCAGGGCTAGTCACAAGATGGGGACAAATTCAGGGGGCACGTGCCCACCTTAGGGACTCACTGGAGTCACACAGCACAGCAAAGACTCTCTTGCAGGCAGATCAGTGGAAGACTTGGGGAAAGCCTGGGGAAGACTTGGAATTGCCAGGGTGGCACTTGTTGACTGCATCCTCTTCACCCATCTGAGTGGCAACCTGCTTAGTGTCCCTATGTCCCCCAAGGTGTGGAGTAACCCTGAAGCAGGACGACAACCTGGAGCACAGCCCAACCACTGACAAAGCACAAGCCTACAAGGACGGGCTTTTTGGGTCCTCCTCTTCCACCTGAAGTAGTTGCATGCCTTGGTCTCACCATGCAGAGATGAAGTTTAATGCACAGAAAGTTGTGGAGGTCCTAGCTGGGCTGTCCCAGGTGGGGTTACACAGGAGCCCATCCATCCCTATGTCCTGCACACCCCACTCTGCCACCCAGTGTCAGGAAGGCACCAGACCTGCAGCTGATGAGGTTTTGTGCCAAGCCACGGCTTCCTCCACCACCGATAGATAAAGCTGCTGCTCAGAGAAGAAAGGCAGGGGAATGGGAGGAGCAGGAGCATCCAGCTGGATGCCCGGGGCACAGGCAGAAGGTGGGCAGGAAAAGAAAGAAACTGGGGGACTGTTCATCCTCCCTGTTTCAGTCTGGGGGGGGGGAGGGAGAGAGGGGGGGAGGGATTGTGGAGGAAACTTGAGGGGTTTGCTGAGTTTGCTGGCAGAAGAAACTGCAGCAACAGCAAAGTCTCCATCACAAAGACCAGGCAGAGCACCAGCCTTCACCCAGCACTGAAGTCTGGTGGCCCCTGGTCCTGCTTCCCCAGCTTGAACCCAGCACCCCTCACTGGTCCATGTACAAATGGAAGATGATGCTTAGCAACAGTAGTGATACCCCTTGCACACCCAGACCTGAAAGGGGATGGGAGTATTTGGGAGCTGACGATGGTGGGAGCATGCCATTTCTGCCTTCATCCCTTCTTCCATCCCTCACCCCATCCCTGTGGAAGAGGGAAGCAGGAGCAGGGCATGAGTGATGGGGCTGTCAGAGCACAGAGATGGTATCTTGAGCAGAGGCCTTGCCGTTATTGCTCTGAAGGATGCTGGCAAATTGCTCTTTCAAGAAGCATCTCCATGAAGGATGAAATCAGTTTCTTTAGCAAGAGCTCTGCCCACGGGGGCTCCAGGGGCTGGGTTCCCTCTGGCATTTGAGAGCTTCTAGAAATTCCCTGGAATGCATCTGGATGAAAATAAACCCCAGTTCCTCGGCAGAGAGGTCCCCATCTCCCCCCTCCCAGCTCCCCTCTGCATGGGGACACAAGCTGCCATGAAAACACCCAGCCTAGAAGAAGGCGTGAGGTGCCTGGGGAGCTCCTGGCTACAGACAGTGGTGGAGACATCTCTGATCTAGGCACTTCTGCTCTTCTCACCTACATGCCTGCCTTTAGCATCATGTTGTCATGTTGGCCATCCCTTGGGGACAATATTTCCTCCAGCCACCACGCTTCCCAGGTAAAGGCTCCCCAATATACCATGAGCCTCCTGGGACCAGCAAACACCATGGCCTTTTGGGACATGATTAGAAAGAGATCCGTGGCCTGATATCTGCTCAGTCATCATAAGCTCCAACGTCCACTCCTGCCTCTGATCTCCATATCGATCCGTCAGTCCCGCGCTGAGGCACACACCGCCCCGCTCCCTATTACCAGAACAGCACTTGCCGCTGGCTGAAAATGATGAGCTGACATTTTCCTAGCCCCTCTTCTCATGCAGAAGGATCTGGAGATCTGCTTCCTACAGCAGGACCACTTTGCACACCTCTGAAAGGCAGCCAGCCCCAGTTTGGCAGCACACCCCAGATGCTGGGCAGCAGCATGGGGTGTGAGCTCCCACAGGAGAGGCAGAGAGAGGGGTTTCACCCCCTGCAGTGGGAATTTGTCTGCCCCCCTTTGCAGAAAGATCCCTGGGAATTTTGAATGTATCATGTTTGGAGTGGGTCTGGTTTGCAGGGTAAATACCCAGGAGATGCTGGCAGCTCTGGACAAGGCACTGAGCAACCTGATCTAGTGGGAGGTGTCCCTGCCTATGGCAGGGGCATTGGAACTTGATGATCATTAAGGTCCCTTCCAACCCAAACTATTCTATGATTCTCTTTAGGGAGGGGTTAGGACTGGTTTTGGGGGATACAGCATCCTCCATAGCATCACTGGCATGAGGTGCAATCATCAGCCTCTGCAGACCCAGGAGGCATTTGCCTCTCTCCTGGCATCATAAGCATCAAAAGCATCAGTGCCTGAAGCAGAGCTCCTTGTTTCTATCACCCTGAGAAGAGCTTGGAAGCAGCTTTTGATCTGATGTTCACTTCTTAAGTACATCACAGGAACCCCTGTGCAGCAGAGAAGGTGGCATCCAGCACTCAGGTCAGCCTGGCCCCAGGAGCCTGGCCCCAGGAGAGGGGCAGGGGGGAGCTCACAGCATGATCATATTTGGGCAGCGATAGCTGTGTGATGAGGGTTGAAGATCTGAGCCAGAAGAGGTGGCTGGAGGGCAGATGATGGAGGGAAACTCTAATCTTATGTTGTCCTTGCTGATGCTGTGCATTTTCAAGTGCAAGGGCAGGAAGAACCCGCTCCAGCCAATGTCCTGTTCATAAAATCTTTGAGGCTGTTAAGAAGGTTTAGGGGAAAGCACCTAATGAGCAACCATAAACAGAAAGAAAAGCATTTTCAAGTGTGGTCTAAAGAAGCAGCCCTATCACAAAGACAACAAATATTGCTTGCATTCATCACTACAACCTGAACTGATGCCCCACCTGAATTAATGTGTCTAGTTGGGTCTGGTCATGGCTGTAATGTCCAAGAGATAGTCCAGGGAGGATGTCTGAAATGGTCAAAAAAAAAAGTAAAAGAAGGCTGAAACAGAGGTCTTGGAAAGCCCAAGGAATAGGAAAGAGAGAATAAGGTTGAGCAGATTATAGCCACAGTCAAGAAATCAAGGCAGTGCTTTGATCTGCCAGTGATGCTCTGTGTGGAGCTGCTCCGTCTCTCACTGAGAGGGAAGAGGAGCCATTCCAGGAGCTGGGTGGGGAAGATCCAGCAGGGCCTGAGGGTGGCTGCTGGGAGAAGAACTGGAGAGGGGGCTGCAAAGGAGTCCCAGGACACCCTCCAGACGGCTGTGCTGCAGGCAGATAAGAGGAATTACAGTCCCGGCATTGTTCCTCTGATGCCCTGCCATCTGCACATCTCTCGGGGCATTTTACGTGCTCAGAGGCACTTGTCTGTGGGCATAAGTCAGAAAATTCACAGTGTAAGCCATCAGGCCATGTAGTCACAGACACAAACCTTGCCAAGACAAAGGAATGGAGGTCTCTGTCATATTCCTCCATGATTTTCCCCCCAAAAACCTTTTAAAAAGACCCACATTCAACCTCTGAATATACAAGGAAGGCATGCAGGGCTGGAAGGAGGTCAGTGAGAGCCTGGGATATCCCATGATGCAGGACTTTGATGTGAGAGAAATTCCTTTAAAAACAATCGAAATGAAACAAGAAAAAAAGCAAACAAAACAAAACCAAATTTTCAGCTTATTTTCAGCCAACAACAACAAAAGGAAGAGCTACATCCCTGGCAAGCCCTGCTCTCTTGTGTTATGGTGCATCATCCCAGTGTCCCTGTCCTCCAGGCCAGGCATGGGTGTCAGTGTCCCTCTCACATCACCACATGGTCCACAGAAACTCTGGATGTCTCTGAGATGCTGGGAAGGAAATTGTGTGAGAGGAATAGTGGCTGTGACACATGCCTCATCAGAGAGGTAACAACGCTCATCTCAGGCCCCTACCAAGCCTCCGGGTTGAATCACAGCTCACTGGATAATCAATTCCTCCTCACCCTGAGCTCTTCCCTGCACACGTGCACAGAAACAAGCTCCACAAACCCCTGCCACCCTTGCAAGGAAATGAAATCGCTTTAGAAAAAGCTCCCCGTCCTGTTTATGCCTCCAAATCTTTCACTGACCTTCCTTTCTGGGAGACTCTGTTGACTTTGCAGAGAGGTGCCAGCTCAGGGCTAAGAAAGGAAGAAACTAGTACAACAAACTTCATAAAATTCTTTACCAATATCTTTCCATAGGGTGCTGCAGTCCCAAAGAAATCTGATGAATTTGCTATTATCTACAGCAGAGCAGGAAAGGCAGATTTTCACCTGGGTGTTGGGACTCTATGTCCTAGAAAGGACATACAGCCTCATCTCAGCATCATGCGTACCCAAGAGTCAGGGTGATGAGAGTCCCAGAGCACCCACATAGAATTTTTGGGTTGGAAGGGACCTTAAAGGTTATCTAGTTCCAACCCCCCTGCCATAAGTAGGGACACCTCCCACTAGATCAGGTTGCTCAGTCTTTGTCCAGCCTGGCCTTTAAACACCTCCAGAGAGGGGGCATCCACAACCTCTCCGGGCAACCTGTTCCAGTGTTTCATCACCCTCACCATAAAGAATTTCTTTCTTATATCTATCTTATTTCTTTCTTACATCTGACTGGGGAGATGGCTGTGGTTCCAAGAAAGCATAATTCCTACAATCTCTGCTACCTCACTCATCCCAAGCTGAGTCAACAGCTGATCATAATTCACAAGCAGGACCCCAAAACTCTCTGACCTGCTCTGAATAAAAATGAACAAACAAGGGATGCTCCCCCGTGGTGATTGGTGGAATCTATGTTTTCCTACTTCAATGCCTGAAAGCTGGATTTCCCAGAGCATAAGGTGACAGGCTGACAGCAGCCCCAGTGGCAGGGGCTGTGTCTCTGAGCACTCCCCTCTGGGCTCTGCCACTCTTGTTTCTCGACAAGGGTTTAGCAGAATCGTTAACAATCCCACTAATGTGCAGCATCCAGTCTCTCCCCACCCGGGGATGACAGCAGCTGGGGCTCAATGGCATAATTGTGTTTTGATCCCTTGTGCCAGACTTCCGAGACACACGCTGGGAGTTGATACCACCTTACAGGAGGGGGCCCTCCTGTAGGAAACAGCTACCACGAGCTCTGCTCACCTGGGGAGCAAGGAGAGGCTTGGATGGAAGCTCTAGTTTTGGCTCTGCAGGAAAGTCCTTTCTGTTCCCAAGGGCTGGGCTAATGAGAGCTATCCTGGGAGACCCTGGAGGTCATAGATGTGTTGGTGGGGATGGAGGAATGTTGTCCCATTCTCTAATGCTGCCCTCAGTCTCCATGAGCTGCAAGGGGAACCAAAGGCAGGAACCTGGTGTGTGAGCTGTGGCAAATGTCCTGCCAAAGTGTATGCAATAAACAAATCAATAATTAAGAGAGGATGTACATTAGCCTTTGAACACACTCCAGGCAGATCTTATTTTAGCCCTTCCAAGGGAAGGGTGTGGGGTGATCAAAGGTGGGAGGGCTGCAAAGGGCCAAGGGGCTGCAAGAGGTTGAGGTATGGGTTAGGGATGAAGATAAAGTATGAGGAGGAAGAGAGTGATATTGATCAGGCAGGAAAGTTACAGGATTAGGGATATGTCTTGGAAGCAGCCAGCTGGAGGGACCTCTGGGGGAACCTCTGGGGGAGAAGACAGATGCTGGCATTTGCAGGGGCTGGAGGTGATGTACATGAGCATGCCCACAGGTCTGATGGACACAAAGTTCACATGCTGGAGCTGAGAAGTAGAGATGTGCCATGAGAGAACACCATGGAGATAGGTGGGGAGACCACAGCACCAACATCTCAGTCCCCCATCCCTCAACATACCTGCCAGCTGAAATCCCACTGCAACATCTTCAGCTCCTCCCAGCAGTGGTGGTGCTCAGAGGCTCCTGGTGGATTGGTTAGTTGGTTAGAGGATGGACATTTGATGGAAGAAGTGCTCATCCTAGCCTCAACCTCTGCACACCAGTCTCACAGATATATATATATCTTTGTTCAGCTAGAAGGGGTAATCCCCCCACATCTTTTAGCCTATTGCTGAGCAATTCTCAGCACTGAGCAATTCCCCCCATCACCCACCAGTCTGCAAAGAGGCTCTCTCCATCCTTATAGAGAAAAATCTGGATGACATGATTTATACCTACTGCATATCCGAGTTGGCTTGCCACAAGCATCTGCATTTGGGCTAGTGCTGGAAACCACACGGGAGCATCAGCTAATGTGAAACACAACCCACCTTCTCAGTGGGATGAGGTCCCAAAAGCCCATCTTCCCATTCCCCCATTCTCCAGTCTCAGCTTTTTCTCCACTCACCAGTTAAGACTGTGGTTTGAAATTGCCAAACTCATCCACATCTCAGAGTGCAGCAGCATTAACTAGAGCTCTGCCATCCCTGCTTCTTCTGGGGATGCTCTGGGAGGACCCTGGGGAGGGATGGAGACATCCTTCTGCCAGCCAGAGGTGCTCAGCCACCCGCTGCAGAGCTTCCAGGGGAGCCTGAGTTGGCCCAAAATCTCAAACACTGGAGAGTTTTAATCCAGCAAAGAGCTTCCACTATGAAGAGCTATCAGTGAAACACTTGTGGTGCAGTTCAGCTGAGTAAAATAAATAAAAGTGGCTAATGACTCTGATTAAATATTAAAGGATCGCTTTATTTTTGCAAATACTCAGAATATTGCACACAGCTGAAACCTGAGATGGCCCCTACAGACAAAATGACCAAGGATAGCTAAAATGACACCAAGTTTTGCCTTGTGCTGTAACAAGGAGCATCTGGAGATAGATATTCACTTCTCACCAAGACTCGGGTAGGTCCAACAACCATCTCCATCAGTAGGGTGTGTGCAGATTATACATTCAGAGTTTCTACCACCAAGACAGACAAACTGAGCCTCCAGACCACACTGTGCCTGTCTGGCTGGTCTGTGTGTACAGGATTCACTGCACTGAGCAGAAAGAGTCAATAACAATTGCTTCATTGTGCTACAGGTCTCCCCTCGCTCTCTCACCTCCCTCAGTGATATGCCAGAGCCATCAAACAGAGTTAAGATAAATATTTCCTCCTACTGCCTATTAATGCTGGCTAGAGGGGTGTTCCTTCTCTCACTGGCTCCACTGCAAGCCCACACCATTTCACTGGCTCCAGCAGCACATTCCCTTCATTCCCCTTAGGGTACTTCTCCCCATATCTTCCTGGAGGTTCCCCAGGTTCTGCTGGTGCTATTTGTCTCCCCATTTGCAATGCAAAGGGTTGCTGTGGTTTTGGTGGGTAAGAAGATCTGCTGGACAACTAGAAACAGGCTGTGCTGAGTGTTCTGGACCCAGATCCAACACTCCAAACCTGCAGGGAGAGTGGGTAAAACACACCAAGAGGTACCTTGGTGGCAGCCTTGCTGCAGGACCCAGTGCTAAGGCAGAGGAAAACAAGGGATTGTATGATCCAACATCTAAGTCCTAAGTTTCAGACACCAGAGCTTCAGACTGAGGAGCCAGCACACTTCTGTGTGGTGGATGCATGTGAAGAGCTTTTGTTCTCTCACAGGCAGTTTGCACCAGGAAGAAGAGACACATTTTGTTATGAAATAATTCCCTCAGGGACATCTGGTTGTTGCTCCATCCCCAAAAGCCCACCGGAAAGGGCCATCCTGGCCTTAAATACAACTTCCTTTGGAGTTATTGCAGCTGAGTGAGAATATTTGTCCCAAATTTTATTTGTTGGTAAGGAGGAGCCCAAGAGGCACTGCAGCATCATGTGTGCACCAGCCCCATCTCTGGGAGATCCCAAAAAACCTACTTTCCATTCCCTTGCAATCTCTGGCTGGTCACTGCCACTGCCTGAGCTCAGAGAGGGACTCTGTTCAGTAAAAATTCTGGTTATTGGGAACTCAAAGGGAAAGGAATGAAGGAGTGCCAAATGGCGAAGGATAAAATCAATATGGGGAGAGCTGTTATTTAAGCTTCTGAGCTCCGGGGTATTACAAACATTGGAGAGCAATGAAATAAAAATGATACATAAAGTGACAACATCATCATGTCTGTATAACTGACGCCCTTAGCAGCTGTTTGGTCTGAACAACAGAAGTAAATCCAAATCTGTGCCTGCTGCCCAGGGCAGTCTGGCACTCCTAAGGGGGTACTTTGTGATCAGAGAGAGAGGAAATTGCTGGGCATTTTTGCCAATCGGATAATTTTTAACCTCCTTTGGTCACCATGCCCTGAAAACCTGGAGGATCGCATTGTCAGCAACCCACTGCCTAGACCTGCCCAGCACCTCTTCCAGAACAGGCTGGGTCTTTGCTGCCAGTGGAGGAGACTCCATGGAGGACCCCAGAAAACTTGAGGATGTGGGTTGGCAGTGAGATGCCCTGAGCACAGCAGCCAGCCTGCTGCCATGATCAGCTCCTCCCCACAGGGCAACAATCCCTCTGCCAGCCACGACACAAACTGCACTTCACGGGCGATGCCAGAGGCAGATCCTGCAAACCAGGAGTGAGAATACTAGGCTGGCCTGCAAAGTGTCCTTCCCTTGCCTCCGAGGCTTTCTGGCACCCTCTTATCACCCTTTAAAGCTTTCCTGCACTAACACAAAGCAATAACATTTTTATTTCTCTCTATTGGTGGAAAACATAGATTTGATTCTTTCTTTCATCTTTCTCTACCTCTCCACCATCTGTCTTCTATTAACCGAACCCTGGAAGCTTGTCAGCCCTGCCAGTTCTGCCTGCAAGCTGCCCCTCACTGCTAGACACCCAGCACATCATCTTGTCCAGGCCTGTTACCAGCAGCAGTGGTGGATTTTGCAGTGCCCCGGGACCCCAGCAACCGCTGGGGGACAGGCTGGGCTGCCAGATAGCACGGATGTTTAGCGAGCCAGAAACACGGTGCTGGGTGCTTTGGGAGGCAGAGGGACACCTTGGAGGATGCAGAGCTTAGATACTGGAGGATGCTGCAGCAAGGGGATTCGTACTGCCACCTTAGGGAAAGCAAAAGAAATGCTTAACCCGAGAGCGGGAAGCGATGTCACTCTCGTCTTGGGTTGAAGACCAGCTCCTGCAAGGCCAAGGCAGGAGTTTAACCTCCTCTGCAGCGAGGGGAGCTGGGGGAAAAGGAGAGTGTTAACCCCGCTTAAGGCTGCGCTCCGCAGCCGCCGCTGCATTAACCCGGCTCCGGGAAGGGGGCCGGCCCCGCTCCAGTGCGGGCAGGCAGAGGCTTTTAGTGCAGCCCAGCCATTACCAGCACCACACTTTATGGGTTTGCTGGAGGGAGAAGAGCAGCCTCCAGCTCCCAGAGCACCATTTAACCTCCCGGAGATGCTCGGGGATGTGCCAGCAGGACGTGCTGGCAGAGTGAGAAGCAGCACCAGAGCTGAAGAAGGCAGTGCAGCTGGGACCACTGGCAGTGGGGCAATGGGAATACACCCAGTGATGGGCTGGGGCTGGGGTGACCAAGCTGGATTGTGACAAGAAGTGGACAGATCTTCTTTTTAACTTGCTTACTGTTTCTGAGCTTGGGGAAACCTGGAATGGTCTCCACCCCTTTTCTGCCTTCCCTAGGCTTTCCTCACCTTCTCCCACTCCTGCAGCCCATCCTACAGCCCCAGTATGAGCTCATAGTTGCCCAGATCCATCCCATGTGGTGATGGCTTTTTCCTTTTCCCCTGCCTGCACCCAGCTTCCAAGCAGCAGAGGAAATGGGGAATTTTTTGACTGTGAGCTTTCTGAAGAAGAACTGGGATCCATGCTACTTTGAGAGAGGAGATGAGACAGTAGAGACAAAGCAGAGATGCAGGGATGAAGGGGAATATTGACAGCATCGCATAGGGTGGTATGGATTCTAATGCTTCAGGGCAGGGCAGAGATCTGCACTTGCTCTGGAGAGATGTGGTGTCTGGTAAGGGTCAGATTGATCAGCTCGACAGGGCAAGGAGCTGCTGACAGCCATGTCCAGAGAGCAAATATGGACCAGTGGAAGAGAAAATGTCCAGAGATACTTGAGAACATTGCCTGCTCTCTGCTCTCCCTGATGCTCTCAGTCTTTCCTGCTTTACGAGAATGGTGGAAGGTTCCAGTTGGAGCCACAGATGCTGCTTTACCCACAGGGTTCCCCCAGCCTCTCCAGCATTTCTGGGTTTTATTCTTCCTACCATCTCCCAACTCTTATTTAAGACTCTCCCAGTGTTGCCCAGCTACCACAATCCCAGCCAAAGAAGGAGCACAGAGCATCTCTACAGTGGGTAGCTATCCTATGCTTCGCCCACTGCAAGTGCTGGAAGTAGGGAAGAGGAGGGAAGGAAAAAGAAACAGAAGTAAAAAAACAGCCTCCAGGCAATGCCTCTGTTTTTGTGAAACTGCAACCAAGTGGCAACAAAACTGAGGAAATCAGGGCTTTTCCCATTCTGCTCTACACAAGCTCAATTCCCAATGTGAGGGGAACTCAAGTGGCTGGGAGTGCAAGAACAAGGCAGGCTCATTTCCCCCTATAGATCTCCCAAAACCTTAACCCATGAGCACCAAGGAAAGCCAAGAGAAACTTGTCAAACAGGAGCCTCCCTGTAAGCAGCAGGTTAAGGCAGGTTTCCTTGGATACAGGGAGCACTCCAGCTGTTTAGCAAATGGCCAAGAGAAAACTCCAGCCTCGCTTTACAAAACAGGCAGGGAATGATGCCACCCCCTTCTGGCTGTTGGGGAGCTGGAAAGGGGATGCTCCAGGGCCAGCAATGGAGCCTGGTGCTGATCTTCAAGACCAAAGAGACACCAGATGTGGGGATTACCAGGTGTGAGGAGGCTGCTGATGCTCACTGGGATGAGATGCAGGTAACTGGGAGTTGAGCTCTTGTCCTGCATTGATTTTCAGGCTGATCCTTTGCAAAGTACACATCTCTAATGAGTGTATGAGTAATCTGGTCTAGTAGAAGGTGTCCCTGCCCATGAAGAGGGGCTTGGCTCTGGATTATCTTCAAGATCCCCTCCAACTCTAACTATGCTTTCATGTCTGCATTTGCATCCCAAGCTGTGTCATATGAGCAGGCACCCAGCATCTCACAGGCTACCCAGATGCCCAGCCAGGAGCTATGATAGGCAGCTGTGCACAGAGAAGACTCACAAGAGGTGTCCTTGCACAGAGAGGTGGAAGAATTTTTCCAAGCAATTAAGCAAGCAGTGGGAGTTGGGGGATGCCCTGTGCTGTTACAAATGAAAACACGGGTTGCAAACAGCTCCCACAGGAAATACAAGGTGGAAGAAACCCACTCATGCATGAAAGAAGGGAGTAGGTCTTCTGTCCTTCAAACTCACCCTACAAGCCTGGTCTCCAAATTCAATACAGGTCAAAAGATGGGAACTCAACAGGTAGGTGCTGAGGTAGTGGTGGCTAGGATATATCATCATGTCCTTGTGTGCCCATAGCAACACAGCAGACCAAGGGGTGGTGGCTGGGAAAAAGAGAACAAAGTGTGAGGAGTGTCTTGTTTATTCAGAATAGCACTTCCTTCTTGTTTAATCTGATTATGTTTTGGAGGGGGCTACACTGAAGCAGTAATAATCTGCATGAGAATGCCACTAGGACAACTGCCCTAGAAATGAGTAGAGTGCAATTGGGCTGTCCTTCAAAATAAAGCCAAGGTGGTTACTTTAATTGGAAGGGAAAAGGGTGCTACTGTTAACATCCCTACTAAGTGCTCAGTTAACACAGTCCAGTGATTCCCAGGATGGTGACAGAGAGCCCTGGTCAGGCTCATACAGCCATTTTTCAATCCTGTAGCATCTTTCTCTTGGCTTCAATAAGTCATTGTTAGGCAAACTCTCCAAGATGACACCAGCAGCAGCACAGGGGAAAGCAAAGCTTCCATGTCAATGCACATGACTTGACAATGCAAATAGCTTGGGATGCACAGTGCATAAGTATATATTATTAAGCAGCAATAAATGAATGGATTTCCCGTACTTGCCTGGAGGGAGGATTCAGGAAAGACCTGGGAACCAACAGCCTGAATCTCTCCTTTCTCAGCTTGTCTCTATTGAGTGGCTAATTTGCCCTGGGTGTTTGAAATTGATTCAATTAAAGTTCTTTGTGCATTCAGGTATAGTAATATAAGGACAATTAAACCTAATAAAACTCAGGTAGTTATGTCCTACCCTCCTTATGCCTTCTTGTTCCTCTCACAGCCTCCCATGAAAGTACTCAGCAAGCACTGCCATGGAGAGATTCCACAAAGGTCTGTTGGCAACTGCAGTGTTGGGAAGAAGGAGCAGACCTTTGTATAATCTCACAGCCTCCAGCAACCACCTTGGACTGTCTCACATCAACAGGATCTCTTATGCACAACTGAGGGACCAAGGCCATACCATGTTAAAGGCAGGGCTTAGGACCTGAGAAGTTAGGTGGAGAGCACTGCATTTCTTCCCCAGAACTGGATTAAGAGTGTGTGGTTATAAGCACGGCCATCAATGAACCACAAAGCCTTTTAGCATCCATTATTTGTAACTGCTGCTGAGCAAACAAATGCAACCACATCAGTAACTGGGCCCATCCCCACATGAAAGCTGTTCACATCAGCCTCCTCCCCAGTAAAGAATAGCTGACCCTGAGGGACCATGGTCCAAACCCATCCCCCTTTCCCTTTTGTCAGGAAGAGACAAAACAGGGTATTTCAGTTTTCTATCATGCCCTCTTCAAGAGGGCCACTATGGTCCTTGAATGGTCACTGTAGGCCACATCTTCATCCCCATGTCAGCTAAGTAGGTACCACTGACAGTCAAATTTAGGAGATGTGTGCGTGCCTCCACCAGACTCAGGGTTTGCAGCCAGCACCACGGACCAACCAGAGCCCCAAGGCAGACACCAGCACTTAGAGATCAGATCCCTGTGAGAACCTTCCTTCAGCCTCACGTCACATGTCCTGATGTAGAAGAGGTCCGAGGCTAGGTGTCAGCCTAATGGAGGCCAAAAAGAAAAGGTCTCCTGTGTGGCCAGGGGGATTTGGCTGGCATCCTCAGGATTGATTCCACTGAGCAGATGCTGGGCTCCCTTGGCAGGCTGAAGAACCTCTTCCCAACCATAGACCTGCCCTGGCTTTGGAGCAAAGTCTTATGCTTTGACAGCACAGTGGGGCCCCTTTGCCCCTCCACCTGCCTGTTTATCCTGCCAACTTAACAACAGGATGGGTTATTTATTTATTTTATTGCTCTTTCTTTTCTCCCCCTCTTCTATCCCTCTCTCTTTTCCCTTTTGTCTCCTTGTTTTCTTTTTCTTTTCTTTCTTTTTTTATGAGTTGTGCCACACTTCTTGGTAAAGCACTTTAATCCATTTTAATGCCCCAGTTCTGCTCCTCAGTGACAGCCTGGTGGTTAGTCTAATGCGTCCCACTCACCTCGGGGTTACTAATGAGGTCACAGCAAAGGCAATCTCCAAACTGAATAATTCACTAATCAGATGCTGCAGACTCCAGTGGTAAAATTTATTTCTGACACCTAAACAGCAAATGGGTTGGTGAACATACACACACACACACATGCCTGCACATAATGCTTCTCTTTTTCTTTCTTCAGAGCTATTTTTGGTGAATTGGTGCCACGCACTTAGCGATGGGTCTCACCACAAGGAAAACTGGTTTGTCCCAAGCTCAAGGCAAGGAGGAACTAGTGTGATGGGCAGCTGCTTAGGGCAGCTCCATAAATGGTTGATTGAGATGAGACAAAGATGTGCCATGCACTGAGACTGTCTTACTGCCAGTCTTCTCCAGGCCTTTGAGGTTGGAACTCAAACTTTAAGGCCCCTTCAAGCCCAAACTATTCTATGATTCTATAATTCTTAACCTTGGAAGAACTGCCTATCCAAACACTTGGAGGGAATCACCATTGATTCAGATATAGGGAACTAAGGTACCTCGTGACTAAGGATTAATTTTAGACTTTTATTCTTTTATAGCTGTAAAACAACAAAAACTTGCAGTGAATGGAAGCATCCAGCCTGTGGAGGGTTTGGTGCTGGTGCTGCTAATCTTGTACTCTATGATTAGGGCAAATTCTTAAGTTTCCATTCAGCTCTGCCACTTCATATTATCCAAATAACATCCCTCAGGTCCCTTTTCTGTGCCCCTCAAGCTTCTCCAAGAGAGGAAATAGTAATAATCCAATTAATTTGTATTGCTAATAACAAAAGACACAGGGAGTCATTAATAATAATTAATACCCTGTGTTCCTGGAGGAGGCAGCGGTATGAGAAATTCTTTGCTGTTGCTAAGCCAGAAAACAGGTGGCTGTTGCTACATGCTTGGTGGGTCCTCACCATGGGGTGCATGTAGGCAAAAACACTCCCTTGCCTTGGACCCAAAACAATACTGTCTCAGTAGGCAGCCAGAGCTGGAAAGCCCTGGGAGGCTCCATCAGTGCCTCCTATATCTGCCCCTTGACACAGAGGGGCTGTGTGTCTCTTGGAATTCTCCTCCTGATGGTTATTCTGCAAGAGGGGGAAGCAAGCACTGTGACTGAGAAATGCAAGGGTTGGAGGTGCCAGGCTCCTTCTGAGAAGGATCTCATGAGGCACAAGAAGGCTGTGACACCTCTTCCAGCTAAATTTGAGAGGACATNTGGAGGTTCCAGGCTCCTTCTGAGAAGGATCTCATCAGGCACAATAAGGTTGTGACACCTCTTCCAGCTAAATTTGAGAGGACATAGAAGAGCAGCTGCCTATTGAAAAAATAAACTGAAGCTGCTCTGAAAAGAGGTGGTGAGGACACGTCAATGGAGCTGGACCCACAGAGGGGCCCATCCATGAGTCTGGTAGAAGGAGGAATAACTGTTTCTTGGAAACAGGCTGGTTTCCACAGCTAGAAAAGGTGAGAGGACACAAGGGAGAAGGTCTGCAGATGGAGCATTAAGGATATGGGATGCTGAACTGTCGAGGAGGGAAAATAATTCAAGCAGAGAAAAGATTTGAATTTAAGCGCTGATCCAGTGCCCTGTACACTCACCCAGCTCTCATCTCTCAGTGCCTGAAGGTTTGGTTTTCCTCAGAAAAGAAACAAACAATGAGATCTAAAAGTGGTGACAAAGAAGTTGGCGTTCCTGTGGCCAGCTCCAGTAATTACACAGCTAAGTGCTCATCTGTGATGAGGCCTGGACAAATTAGCTACATGGTTTGACACATCACTGATTTCCTGGAGATCCAGAAGATGATGCTAATGTGAAAGCTGCAGAGGCAAGGTGCAGGAGAGGTGGCTCAGTGAGCATCCAGGTCCCACAGCCTACCACTGAAACTGCATGTGCAAACTTTAGAGATAAACCATCCCCTGATGTGAGATGCTGCCGTGCTGGGCTGAGCAGTAGCAGCATAAGGGACTCATGGTTCTACAGAGAAATGTAAATGTCCCACCAATTTACAGGCTGGAGAGGAGGAAAAATGGATGCTGATGGAACCAAAGCAGCTGCTACCAGTGGGGTTCCCTGCCCCAACCACTCGCAGCTCTGGCCAGAGAAGGGCTGTCGAGTGATCACTGAGCTCCCACCCCCCTGCCTCAAAGGGTCAAGCAGGGGTGAATGAGCTCATCCTCACCAGAAGTCACCCTTTGATGTCCGGCTGTTCCCCTGGGGTGCAGAACACATATGGCCTGAACACAGAGCAAACCCTAAGATGCAACATGAGCAGGGGGTGAAATTCCCTTGCTGCTCCCTTTTGGTGATGTTTTCACACCTGACCCCTTTTTGCAGTGGTGTTTCAGCAATGCCTCTTTTAATGGGATGAGGAAGCAGTAAATCCAGGTTCCAGGAGAGCAGCTAACACAGCGTGGAGCCAAAATGGCCCAGTGATGAAATGTCTCAGCACAAGCAATGACCTGACAAGATGCCATCTTTTCTGATAAAAAGGATCCAGAGTGAAGCAACTGAAGCCCAGGTCTGGCTTTGGGGAGGAGAAAACATGCAGGGGACCATGTCAAGAGAGAAAAATGAGGCAGATACCACAAGCACAACAAGGTGGGGAAAGGGAAACCTGGAGAACCCAGGAAAAGCAACCCTCACCAATTGGTGCAAGGTACCAGGGGCCACGAGAGCCTCCTCCAAGTGCCAGGCAGTGCCAGGCTCCCCGCCCAACTGCTGAGCAAGATTATGTGATAAATGATTGCATTAGTCTGGACAGCTTCTCATTTTCCTCCAATCTGGCCTGTCTGCCCTCTTAGCACGGGGCTCCTGATAGCATTTCTCCCTTCACTGAGTTCATTTTTCCTGTTAGGTTGTCAAGCTGTCAGAAGGAAGAAAGGAGAAACATGGACAAGGCTGTTACTGTCTGCACTCCTGTCCCTGGCCCATCCTGGACTGGTGCCTTCCCACTCTCTGCTCATCTTCTTTGGAGACCTCCCTGGGCATCACACATATCTCCTCTTCAGCTCAGCAGACAGTGGCTGCCTCTGCTCATGTTAAGGATGCAGTGAGGTTTTGTAGAAATTAAGGTTAGAAGGGCTTTTACAGACACACTCTGGCTGGAGTTAGCACTGATAGCAGTTTAGGGGGGAAAGGCTAATGGGTGCTGTGTTGGGGTGCACAGATGATGCTTTTGAGCCCATCTGAATGGAGCAGATGCTCCTGTCCTGGTTGATTGTTGATGGAGGGAACCAAACTGAGGGTGGGAACCAAGCCAAGTCTGTTCTGGTATGGCTTTCTTCCTTTTCTGTACAGCCTGTTTGAGGTTTCTGCTGTGAAGACAAAATGGGGAGGCTGAGGGAAAATTAGTTTTCATCAGAGTCTGCTGTGTAATGTTCAGCTTGGCGTCCAGGCATCCATCCCTCCTGGCACCAAGTAGTGCTGTGGAATGGACGTGGTGGTTCCAACAAGGTTGCAGCTCTGTGGTCCTCTGATCCAGACCAGGGACATGGTTAGGGTGAAAGACCCCTCATCCAGCTTATCTTCAGCTCCTTCTAAAGCTTAGGGGGATGCTGGAGAAGAAGTTGAGTGGGCTTGAGGCTCAGGCTGATGTGGAGGAGAGGCACACAGCCAGAGGCAAGCAGTTTGATCACTCCTGGGTCCTTCAGGCTAAAAAAGTAATGGTCTTGACAGAATTTTGGCTACTCTGCTCCCACACATGGAGTTTTTTGAAAAACCCCTCTTGATTTCTAGAGAGAACATTGTGCCTCCACAACATTATTGCCAAGGAATAGATTCTTCCTAAACACCAGTGTCTTTCAGTCCAGATATCCCATCAGTGGAGATCACAACAACATGCAGAATAGGAATCCTCCCTCCTAATCCAAATTTTGTGGGAGATGTTCAACAGTTCCACCATATTCTTTTGTTAAAAAGACATTACACTAATATTCACACCTTCTGCATAACCCAATACTGTGAAAACCTTGTGTGGAAGACCACAGCTGAAATCCTCTCACTGAGAGCAGCACTGGGGAAAATAGTGCTGGCACCTGCAACATTTCTAGGACCTTCCACTTCTTAAAAAAATTTGCAAACATAAAAATAACTCTCCCAACATCTTGCAAGGGACCTGTGGAAGCCTAATTATTCCTAGTAACAGAGCACCTCTCCTTTTCATTCAGCACAGAGCAAGGAAGGACTTCTATGTCTTGTCTCTCCCTCATAACCCTTATATAGCATTCCCCCACGTTGATACGAGGGTTAACAGCCATTTGTAATTGCATTGGAAAAGCAGTTTAATTTCAAGGAGGCCCCTCCCCTGGACTTTCTCCCACTGCATCACAATGAGCAGATCAAACAGTATCAGCTCCAATGTGGAAATCAATCTGGTACAAGGAGAGCACATCCATGGGCTGGGAAACTGATGGAGATCACGGCTGGCATCCTGCTCTGCCAGTGGAAATCTTTGCAAACATTGTTAAGGATTAGGATATCGGGTACCAGGGAGCAGGAGCAGTTGGGTGACCAGGGACATTATCACATTGCTGCTGTTCTGTGGAAAGCGCTGAGCTCTGTAAACGTGGGAGATTTGGGTTTTTCAACACCAGAAAAGACATCTTCCCCTCATGGCATGGGATCAGTTGCTGGGAGGGGCTGAGGCAGGAGAGCAACTCCATCTGCCCATATTTCAGGATTATTGAGGGTCTTTGCAAGAGGCTATCATAGAATCATAGAATGGTGTGGGTTGGAAGGCACCTTAGAGATCATCTATTTCCAACCCCCGTCCCACTAGATCAGGTTTCTCAGTGCCTCATACAGCCTGGCCTTAAACACCTCCAGAGAGGGGGCTTCCACAACCTCTCTGGGCAGCTTGTTTCAGTGTTCTATCACTGCCACTGTAAAAAAGTTTTTCCTCTTAATTCTGTGGAACCCTCAACTGGCTCAGGCTCCCTCTTCCTAAGGGACNATGTAGCAATTGGTAAAAAATGCTGATTTTCTCTTCAAATAGCTTCTCTGCAGCCCCTCATTAGGCAGCCTCTTTAGCTGTTTACCTGCTGGATGGGTCTTTTTATTGAACTTGTCAATACTTGCATTTGGATCCTTTGAAAGGGGAAAGGGGGTGGGGAGGGACTCTGACATAGAAGCAGAAATCAGGTGGATTGGCAAAATTTCCACACACCTCATTTCTCCAGATTTGACAGATGAAATATAACTCAGAAGGAGAAAAATCTTAGCTAGAGCCAGGGGCCAGCTCAGAAGGAAGATACAGAGGCATGGAAGGTATATAGCAGATTAAGTGGTAGACGTGGGCATCCTGAGGAACTGTGTTTCAGTGAAGCTCCAGCAGGAGCTGGAGAGCAGGGATGCCCTGCTCCTGCCACAGAGGGGTGGGACCCACAAGATGGAGCTCATAAACCCCAATGCAAGCATGAGAAGGTGCAGCTTGAGAGGCTGCAAATTATCCCAGCTCCTCTAAACTAAATTCCTGTCCTAGCTGTCACCATCACCTTGCCCTGACCATGATGTTCCCTGTGCTGCCCCTCTGGGGACTTCCTCCAGGGTTTGACACCCACACAAAGCACAGGGCTGGTGGCTGTGAAGGCTGAAGCACGATGAAGTCACCTGCTGAGGCTTTCCTGCTCAAGTGTGCTGCTAGGAGGGGACTCCTCTGCAGAGACAAGATCTCCTAGTTCTTGGTGCATGTCTATTTTCAGATAATGTCTCAGAAGAAGGAGATATCAGTCACTGCAGGCACTGACAAGGTGTCAGCCTGGTCTTCACTGACAGTAATGGCTTTTTTTCTCCCTCTTACAGAAGGGAAACTAGGAGTGTCCTGTTGCTGGCAGTCCCTGGGAACAGGGCTGGGCTGGGAGCTGGCAAGACTCCCCAGCTTCCTTCACTACCTCCTGTAAAAGCTGGACTGCTTTTCAATGGGACAGCCTACCTCTCCTTGCTACAGTTCTGAGACATGGCCCTGGAAGGGACCTTGTGGATCACAAAGATCATCTCTGCTACTGATGAATTTCATCAGCCCCATATCCTTGTCAGTTTCCTCTCTTAATTCTTTCAGACTCTTAATTCTTTCAGTGCTTTCCCAATTTTTTTCTCCTTTTCTGACTGAAGTGAGGATGGGACAAGATGGAAGAGGGATCTCAGGACTGAGGTTTTGTGGTTTGCAGGAGCCATGCTACATCATAGGAACCAGTACGTTTAATAAGGACACAAATATCTAGAACTGCAACTACTTCTCTGCAGCAATAAGCTCTTCTCTGGAGCTTGCCAGCCCAAGGACTGGTTCCCCTTATCTGTCCACATGATCTGCATCCTTCTTCCAGCACTTTCTCCTCCCTGAAGACCCCCTGGTCTCAGCACCACTATACTTGCAGTCCCCTGGGCACATCTGAGCTCCTCAGTGGCTAGTGAGTCTACTCCAAAAGTACTCCAACGGGGCACATCCCAGCCAGTCAGCTGAGGAACCTACTTGATTTCTCACCACATGCCCCTGAAATATTTCTGGGACCACTTGGAGTCTGAGTTTATGGAGGAAGAAGCTACAATTAATGGAAAAAATGTTCCCATCCATTTTCTTTTAGTGCTCTGTCTGGCAGGAGGGTTCAGCTGTCCCGTGGGAATGGCTGATCTGCATTTTGACAGGGACACAGGGTCCAGTAGACCATGTAAATATCAATTTTCCAGAGTGGGCAGATCGCGTGTAATTATAGACCATGCCAGGGTTTATGGCTGTGGAGAATCTCTCCAACTGACACTAAAATGCTTATGAAGTTGTTCTGAACTTTTTCCAGGATAAAGGGACTCTGCATGGGCTATCCAGCCCTCCCACCTCCTCCTTCTACCCCTCCAAATACCAGATCACCCCCACAGAGGGCTAAATCTTGAAGCAAAAGTCACCCAGCACTAAAGGGCTATAAATGACAGAAAAGCAACACAGGACTTTGCCTCCCTTGTCCAAAACAATACTCAAAGAGCAAGAGGTTGAGTTGAGACACTGAAAAGTTCTAAGAGATAACTGGAGCCAAGAGATTGCTTGGGGCTGGGACATATTTACCAAACCCTCAGTATAAGCAGATTATAAAACAACTCCAGGATCCTGGACTGGATGGAGACACTTTACTGTTATTTCTCCTGTCTTCTCAGCATCAATATTTTGTAAGGACCAACTCAAAGAGCAACCAAGCAAGTACAAGTACAGATTTGCTCCATGAGACATGCTGGGGAAGATGGAGGTACCTCACATTGGCTACTACAGTGAGACTTGACCACAGGACATGAAGCATAAACTGAGTCAGCCTCCACTGAACCTGGTAGAAGCAGCATGGAGGAGGTCAGAGCTGTCTCCAGGAGCTCCAAGCCAGTCTGATGCTTTGGCAGAAAACCTGGCAAAATGGTCCCCCACTTTAAGCACAGCTTCATCCTCACAGAAGTCCTCATCTTTCATAAAAAGAACTTAGTTGCAAATTACGGGGAATGAACCACATGAGACACAAGGATGGTCTCCTGAGAAACATTTAGTCTAAATCTAGGCTTTCCAGTGAGTCAATAGCAAAGTAGGTGAGAAAAAAAAAAAAAGCTTTTAGGAAAAAATTGAGACATTCTGAGGGAAGGAAGAAAAGCCCTTAGAGCAGATATGTAGTAGCATGGTCATAAAACAGTTGAATAAAAAAAAAAGGACATGAAATAACAGGATTGGTGTACAATCTTTTCTGATTTCTGAATCATCACCCCTTCTGGGGCCTCTAAGCATGGACTATGGAAATCCACCCTAGTCCATCTCACTGGGGTAACCAGCCAGATACATCTACATTTCTATCTCCTTTCCCACCCCTCCTCTAAACGCCTATTGGAGCGTCTCCACTGCCAGGATGTGTCAGCAAGGAGATGATGGCTGATGGAGCAGCAATGGTTTCAGATGGCCCCTTCGTGCCATTCCCAAATAGCTACTTCCATGTAGACACTCTTTGTAGGAGAAGAGAGATTTCCCTTCCAGAATAATTACTCCGCTTGGAAGCACACTAATTAGCTTGGAACAAAGTGGCTTGAGTGTCCGCATGGGGAGCTATTGTGGAATAGCTTATTCTGTCAGAACTATTCTGGGCAATTTCCTCTCACAAACAGGCCATGAGATTTAATTTTCCTTCTTTCTACAAACAGATGAAAGGTCTGTGCTTACCAACCCCAAACCATCCCAGCCCTCCCTGTCTGGAACAAGCAATGGGTGCTGAATTCTTCTCTCTTCGGGGCTCCCAAAATTCCTTTTTTTTTTTTTTTCTTCTTTTTTTCTTTATTACAACAGCGTGAAACATAAATCTGGAAGATTTACACCACCAGGACTCTGGATCCTTTCCAAAGGGTGAGGTCTAACCCAGCATAAATTAACCTAAACAATGGCAAGTGAGGACAGCGTTCAGAGCATCCCATGAACACAAGGAGGGCTTACGCAATACATGTTTACCAGACAATGGAAAAGACAGAGAAGAAAAAAAAACAACAAACCTACACACCAAGTGTCTCTGTAAACAGAAATACCCTCTCTTAACTCAGATTCCAGTTTTTCAAGAAGTACATTATGTGTTTCATCAGCCTGTAATTAATTTTGCCTCTCCCCAATGGCAATGAGAAAGGGGGAGGAAGATACTGGGGCAGAAGAGAGGAAAAGACCACAATGCTCATGAGGCTTGGGGGGAATTTGGGAGGACAGAAGGTGGGAGGACACTAGTGGCTTTAATACCCAGTGTTAGGTGAACCTAGTGGTAGGTGAACAGGTGAACATCAAGACAAACCCACATCTAGCACCTTCTCACCTGGATCTTTTGGCTTCTTCTTGGCTCAGTAGTAGGTGATCATGAAGACAGACCCACATCTAGCACCTTCTCACCTGGATCTTTTGGCTTCTTCTTGGCCCATTTCATTGTCTTCACATCCTTCCAACTGAGCAAGTCTCATAGATATGAAGAGGGGGAGCAGACTAGAAACACAAGAGCAGCTTCAGAGCAGTGCAAGGGAAACATGGGAAGGATTGAGATCAGCTGTTCTGGGAAATGAAGCAGAGAGTGGCTTCAGCTGTGTATCTGAAAGTACTCAGAGAGAGCATTGTGGGCCTGGGATGGGATGGGAACACCTGGGACTGAGCATCAGGCACAGTGGGGGAGAGTTACAGAGCCAGAGGGCTTTGGAGAGCAGAGGACAAACCACCCACTTTTCCCTTGGTAAAAGCACCACCACTTTGGTTTCACTTACACCTAATCTTCCCAACATCTGTCCCACTTTGTGACAGCTCCCTTATTTAAAAATAAATCCTCGTTAAAAAAAAAAAATTAAGAAGGAGGAAAAAAAACCCCACAACTCTGCAATTTGTTCCTCCAGGCTGGGCTGGCTTTCTGGCCCTGATTTTATCAGAGTGGAGACAGGCTGTCCTTGCAGAATGATTTTACCATCTTGAAAATGATTACAGAGCTGCACAGTGCCTTCAGCTCACCATGTAACGATATTTTTATACGCTGTCTCGTTAGATCGCCGCCCGGGTTGAGGATGTTTTCAAACATTGTCTCTTCATGGCCGGTGTACAGCGGTACCAGGAATAGAGTGACGGATTGGAAGGAGTTCAGAGGGCAGTGGCAATAATCAGAAATCTGATTTACGATGAAATGTTAAGAAAGCTGAATCCATTTTGCCTGCCTGGAGCAGAGAACTGAACATCCAGCCATAGAGATATGCAAGGGCAAGAGGAGGAAGGCACCAGAGAAGGTTCCACTCAGTGTAGAAGTAGGGAAAAAATAAATAAACAAAATAGCATGGGTGATTTCTTAAATGTATTTTGCTTTCACCGGATCTGGCATGGAGGGATGCCTGGCACAGGGAAACTAGAACTGGAAACGTTAGGAAAAAATGACCCCCTGGGGAGTATGCAGAGATGTAGATTACAAGACTTACAGGGTCTGCTTCTCCTCCAGCCTCCTGCCTCCTAACCCACTGCTGACCAGTCATTAGTGACCTGAGATGTGACCGAGCCTGTGCTCAGAAGGTGACAGACTCCAGAGCTCATTGTCACCCCTTTGAGTCACTTGAACCCCCTGTCCCTTGGCCATGGGTAGGCACACCATGAGCCCGAGTGAACTGACATTATCCCTGCAAATAGAGTTCATGGCATGTTGCACAGTTGCATTTTTTCCTCTTTATAAATACATGTGCTATAGCATTGTTGCACTCCCTGAACTGAGGGTGTGAACAGCCTGTGATTAGAAGAGTGAAATGCTGATTATGGGTTAATTAGCTAGGCTAATAAACTGCCTGCAGCTTCCTTTAGGAGAGAAACTGTATTTCATCACGCAGAAAACAGTGAAGAACATGAAGGGGGAGAGTGGTTTTCTTAGAAAGGCTGAAATTCTCCCCCTGGGATGGAAGGAGGGAAAAAAAGGGATGCCTTGCATGGATGCAGAGAGACACCATCAGAAAACAGCACCTGGAAGGTCTGAGTGCATCTCTGATCCTGCCCTACATCCAGGCTGGAGGAGCAAACTAGGGCTTCTGGAGGGACTGGGGAAGTCATGGGGGAAGGAAAGCCAAAATCACACTGATAAGAAACCTTACCTCCAGATGGGGTCCCCAGCCACAAAATACGGTGTGTTGGGATCTGGCAGGGACAACATCCCAAAGAGACATGGCTGGGAGAGACCATGAAGAACCAGGGTGAGGGGCAGAAGCAGGAGCACTGCTGGTGCTGGAGAAATGAAGGCAGTTCAGCCAAACTTAGCCAGGGATGTGGCATGTGTGTGAGAGCACGGGAAAATCCCGCCTGGGGGAAGGATTAAATGACCTTCAGTGCTTACGCAAAGCAGTTGTTTTCATTGCTCATTTCTCTCTGAATCAGATGTTTAGAGGTTTATCTGAAGTGGCTTTTCTTTGTTTCCTTCTTTCTTTTATTGCTGGAGGAGGTGGAACCTCCAGCGCCAGGTCTTGTCTTCCTGGTGGCATTTCTACTTTCAGATCTCTCTGCAACAACCAGGTACCCTGGAAAAAGCCAAGTTGGCTTAACCAGGCTCTTTCTGTAGACCTGGGACCCAACCAAGCTGGCACCACATTAGCCACTGCCCCATGGCCATTCTAAGGCTCTTTGCAATAGAAACCAAATAAAAAAAATCATAGAATGTGTTCAGTTGGAAGGGTCATCTAGTCCAACTCCCCTGCAGAAAAAAAAGGACTTAAATAGATCAGATTACTCAGAGTCTCATCAAGCCTGGCTTTGAATGTCTCCAGGGATGGGGCCTCCATCACCTCTCTAGCTCAGCATCTTGGTCCACAGCTCAGCTGTGGGCAATGCCACTTTCCCCTTTCACCCTGTCATGATATGAGTGTATGTACAAGGGTCTGGCATAAAAACACATCCTCTCCCATCACATTTCAGTGTATTAACAAAGACACTTAATAACTTCTGCTTAATAGCCTCCACATTTGTGTGGGAATCTGTGACACATGGAGGACTGGACATGCTTTCTCAGCACATGCAGCATGGTTGCCCCATATGTCGGGCAGATTGCAAGAAAAAAGAGAGGGACAAGCAAATGGTATTCTTGAGAGAAATAATGCAGATTTTAAATTAATCCCATGTTGCTGATAAAAAGTATTGCTGACAGCTCTGAAGATCAGGGTCTTCTCATTCTACAGTGGATGTAAGCACCAGATGCTCATGGGTAAGGCCAAATCCTGTCCTGAAGCATCTGAGAGGACTTTTTATAGTGTGCACCTTAGGCACCAGGAACAGACAAGGGTTACCTGAGGATGCTCAGGTCTTGAGGGCTGGTTCTTGACCATGCTCAAGACACCCCAGTGGTTTGTTCCACTTACAGACAATAAATCTAATCATCAGAGCACTCAGAGGACATCCCTGAAGGGACATCCTGAACATATTGTGTGAGTCTAATGATCCCATTAACAAGCTAGATGGCCACAAAACACCCTGTTTAGGGTCACGCAGAGGGAAAGGGAGTCTGGGGACAGCCCTAGAGGGGTTTCTCTCAAAAAGGATGGAAGACCTCAAGGTTTCCCCAGATGAGAACTCTGTGGGAGGGGATGTATCTGCCAGGTGCCCAAACTAAGTGAGGAAGAGGTCTCCTGCAGGATCTCAGGTGGAACTGGGGGAAGCTGCTGGGAAGGTCTCCCCACACTGGAGGCATGGGTTTCACCTCTCCAAGCTCTCCTCTGTTTCCAGCCTTGCTCCTGTCAGCTGGATTTCCAGCAAGGGTTATGTTTCTGGCTCTGCTGACCAAGTAATTAAAAGCACTCATTTAAAAACCAGCAAAAACAAACAAACTAGAAATAGAAATCAGTTGAACCTCATCAATCAAGACTGGTCTGAAGTAACCAGCAGCTATCACCTTTGATTCCCAGCCCACCACCCTAGGTTTATCATGAGGGAAAATAACCTTCCCCACTTAGAAGAGGCTGATATTCCTTTTTTTTTGCAGACAAAATCCCTCCTTGGGCAGAGCTGCACAAATCCCAGAGTACCTTTCCTTGTGAGGAAAGAGACAAACCCAAAGTGACTCCCAGAGTCCGGAGGAAGGCCACCCCTCCAAACCATGCTGCTATTGTCCACCCAGCCTTAATGGTCCCAGGGAGAATTTTTTCCTTTAAAACTCCAAAAGTGGTGTTTCAGGTACTTATATCTTCTTCCTGTACCATCAGTGGGTGAGGCTGGAAATAATGGCGATGGAAATGGAGATGGAGGGGAGAGACATTGAGACACGGTGTTTCAAAGGTCTTCCTACAAAATCTTTCTAATTGGGCGTTTACCTAAGCTGCATTTCCTGCCACACAAAGGCATTGCTTAAAGCGGTGCATACAGTGAGGCAATTGCCTTTTTATTTTGCTGGGTATTATTCCTCACTGCAAAAGAGGAAAAAAAAAAGAAAGCAGCTATCACTCTGGATTTTTTATCAGGTTTCAGCCACTCTGCCTGATGTTCAATAAAAGAAAACCTATCTCTGTTAGAGACGAGTAGCCCTTTACAGAACAGTCATTGCCTGCAAAGTAACCTTTAAGCACCTGGCTGTCTCTTAAGTTAATGCAGGTAGAGGATGGAGAGGAAGTTACAGTCACTTCTGTACGTTTGAAAAATGCAACTATTTCTCTTAAAATTCAGCAGCCAGACACACATACTTAGATTGGTTTCGTTGATGTTGTTGTTTTCAGTCTTCCTGAAATCACTATCTGTCACCTTCCCTCCCTGACTCAAACCACCTGAGTCCCCCTCACAGGCAGGAGGAGGGAAGCAGAGTAGCCTGTGCACCAGGGACCAACGTCCTCTTCCCACCACTGAATCTCAGAGTAGGAAGTCTTCCTTTTCCCCTTCCCTTTTCCCTTCAGGAAAGTGTAGAAGGAGCCAGCAGGTCCCAAGTGAGGGTCTGAACAGCAAAAGGAGGGCTGTGAGAAAGGCTGATGTTGCATCCCAAGCCCTCACCATCACACCAGCTCATGCTGGGAAATCTGTGCACTTGATGTGCTCTCTGGAAATCTCCAGGTATGACTGCAGCAAACAGGAGCGGCCTCCAGGTGAGAAATGATCCCCTGGTGCAACACCAGGCAGGCAATGGCATCCCACCAGGATGTTGGGGTCTCCGAACTTGCAGATGTGTCATACACTTCTTCTAGGGCTTGCCATGACCACAGACTCTCATTACAACAAAGTAAGTTCACAGCTAGGCTGATAGCATGAGCAGGGCTTCTTCAAGTCATAGAATCATAGAACAGTTTGGGTTGGAAGGGACCTTAAAGATCATCGAGTTCCAACCCCCCTGCCTATGGCAGGGACACCTCCCACCAGACCAGGCCGCCCAGTGCCCTGTCCAGCCTAGTCTTGAACACCTCCAGAGAGGGGGCATCCACAACCTCTCTGGGCAACCTGTTCCAGTGTTTCACCACCCTCACTGTAAAGAATTTCTTCCTTATGTCTAGTCTAAATCTATCCCCCTCTAATTTATATCCATTGTTTCTAGTCCTCCCATCCGATATTATGTTAAAAATTCCTTCCCCTGCCTTTCTGTAGGACCCCCTCAGGTACTGATAAGTCTTTGTGGCAGAGCCATGTTAGCACCTTTGGAGGCTTTTGGCATGGTAGTGTAAGATGCTTCAACTTTGCACAACAAAGCCCAAACCTTTTGCAACAGAGATGGTCCCTGCTGTGCCTACAGAGACCACTGTCAGGCTAAAGAAATGCAGCCCTCAGAATACAGGGCTGAAGTGCGGCCAAACAAGGATGATATACATGGGTCATCCAATGCCTCCCTCTACACACACCCATGAGCTTCGAACCACATCATCAGGGAAATAAACCCCATAGTTTTGCTAGTCTGGCTCTACAAAGGAGGGTGGCAGAGCCTAGCCAGCAAATGCACAGGCACTGGAGGAAATCTGAGCTCTCCTCACACAACCCGTGCTACAGCTACATCCCGTGTTAGGAGCTTCAGGATTTAGGGTACCCCTGGCACCTAGAGCATAAGTGACAAGCAGCTGTCAGCAGCTTACGGGGGTCTCCGGCTGCCTGCAAATTTCCGCATTAAAGCTGTAAGCTCTCATGTCTCACTTGGGACCAATAAAGCAGGATAGGGTAGAGGCTGTCGTGATAAA
Organism: Turnix velox; assembly: GCA_013400935.1. Lineage (NCBI taxonomy): Eukaryota > Metazoa > Chordata > Aves > Charadriiformes > Turnicidae > Turnix > Turnix velox. The sequence continues at coordinate 30,041 of VZTY01025659.1, forward strand.
TGGGGCATAAATCACACCTCCCCCCTCCTCCTTCCCCTTCCTTGGGGGGAAGTGATACTGCCAGAGCCCTGGCGAGCCCTGCTTCAACATCCTCAGACAGGTCCTCTTCTGCCTGTGCAGTCAATTAGAACTTCATCAGAAATCAATTTGCGAGGCCCAGCTGAGATGTACATATAGATCAGGCAATGCCAAGTGATTATTACACTAATGGAATATTCCATTGATTAATTGAATATTTAAGTCCTGAAATCTAAGCCCCACTGTCTTATCCACGGCTTGTTACGGAGCTGAGTGACGGACACACTGCACCAGAGCAAGAAGCTAACCTTGAGTCTCACTCTTTTGGGGAGAAAGGCAGAGGTTTTGATCACATGGAAAATATCTATGTCTCCTTGGTAGACTCCTCAGCCACTCTGAGACAGCATTCTCTCCTCCCACAGCAAAAATAATGTCCTACCTTTTCTAATAGATAGCCTTGGGCATTTGTGCTGACTTGGATGTTAGGCAGAAACTGTGCATTCTGGGTGATGGGTGAGGAAATCCATGCAAAATGGCAAGTGCACCTGCAAGAAGCACATACAATAGCTAATGAAAAGGAGAAGATGCTGCTGAATCTATTGCCTGGACTCCTTCCCAGGACTCTCCAGCTGCTCTCCTCGACTGGGCAGCACCCATCACACCCACCTCTCCCTCCCATGAAGAGCTATGAAAAGATGAAGAATTCTGCCTTCTGCGCAGCATCAGCATTGATGGCCCAGCCCCATCTCGGGGACAGCACTGCTGCTGTTCCCCAAGCCCAGGGGGGAGATCCTCAGTGGCTAATTTTCTTTTCTACACACAATCAGGAGCTTCTCCATACTGCAAAAGCCCCAAGAGTCCAGAGGGCAAAGGTGGCCAGATGCCTCCTGTGTTGGGCTTCCGGATTTGCTGCATGGAGAGGGCCAGGTTACTTGTTGAGTGAAACACCTGGTTAAGTGCTTTGTTGGAAGAAGGCCATAATGACCAGAGAGAGAGAAACAAGACAGAGATGAGTGAGAAAGGAGGAACAGGAGCTGCAAGTGGAAGAGCAGTGGGCTGCAGCTGGAGTAATCATCACCACAGGGCCCAGCGGTGGGTTAAGGAATATTATCCCCAGATGGTATTACGTGATTAACTCAGCAGAGAGCCATTAACTAGATGAGCAAGAGAGAGGACTCCACCATAGAGCTCATTCTCTCCTTCCCTGACTTGAAGAGCACTGGCTTCCCATGCCCAAACCCTGTGGGTTGGCTGCTGGAAGAAGGATCCATCAGATCCAGAAAGGTGGACTCCAGGCAGATGTCCAAAGGAATAGGGAGCTATTTGCTTCCCTCATAGCAAGGCAATAAAAATACCCTTAAAGATTTCTTCCAAGGAGGTGGTAGAGGTTACAAAAGTGGTCACTGTGTTCGGAGAAATCATTATGAGAGTGAAATTGGATATTTCTTCCCACCTGCTGTCTATCTGTGAAGCCTAAATGATGTCTACCATAAAACAACTGATAGAAAGATGCACTTAGGCTACCAGTTGTTCCAACCTTCCCTACTACCTCTGCACAGCACTTGCCCTTCCTCCTGCTCCAGGCATTAGAAGGAGCCCTGGGTGCAGCTGGGCTGAAGGCTGACCATGGAGATTGAGCACCAAGCCTTCCTTCTGGCAGGGGGGCATCAGGTGTCCTCTCTGCACCTCAGTTTCCCACTCATCTTTGAACTGTTCTGGTCATCACTGAGGATTCCTGGTCTCAACTATTGCTTCTTATGTGTATTGTGGCCTTTGACCTACTGTCATGGAAATCAGGAATTTTTTTCCCCTCTATGTATGCTTTTCTGAAGAGGAAGGTAAAAGTAAATGGAAAGGAAAAACAGATATTGATGGAACAGCTAGAAGGGAGAAGAGAGCTTTTTGTCTCACTGAGAGACCCGACCTTTCAGTGGTAGCTTCGAGAAACCTCAAGCCAATGTGCTTCACTGGCATTTGCTGCAGGTGAATCATTGGGAGTTTTCATCCCCACTCTCAGGAGATAATGTCTAGACATTTAACTTGCAGGCTTTGGGAGTCTTGGAGACTTGAAGAGCCTAAAAACCCCTCTCTGAAAAGATCTTTGAAGTCATGGCCCTCAACCAGGCAGCAAATCCCTACGAAATCCAGCATTTCTCCCACTCAGAAGAACCCTCTTGCCCTTACGCATAGCCCTGCTAACAAAGATGCGGTAGAATGTGGTCCTGCAGTATCCTCATGGCCTTCAAACTATGGTTTAGCTGCAAAACACAATAGACTCATAAAAGAAGCACAGGAAGATGAGCCTGAAATGAAACACGTTCCACTGAGTTTGAGTTTGTGCTTGCAAAAGAGAAAAGTTCATCTGTGCTGGAGTAAAACCACATAGCCTCTCCTCACAGGAGAGGGCTGTCAGTCTCAGGCACACTGGTGACATCCAAGAGGGAAACTGAAGATTAGGCAGTGAACCAGGTTGTATTGTTGATCAAGGACAAATAAGATGTGGAACAATGGAGAACCCATCTTAAACATCTGTTCTTCTGTTACTTTAGCCTCTCTTCAGCCAGAGGGATGCAGAAGTCCTGCAGCAAACTTATTACAGCAGTGGGGGCAGGACACACACTGGAGAAGGCGTGCCGCCCATGCAGATGCAAGCCTCCATCTCCCTCTAACTCAACACGAGCCAACAGTGTGCACTCGCAGCCAAGAAGGCCAACCAAATCCTGGGTTGCATCAAGAGGAGTGTGACCAGCAGGTCAAGAGAGGTGATTTTACCCCTCTACTCGGCACTGGTGAGACCCCACCTGGAA
>VZTY01025659.1:33191-100132 GCA_013400935.1 Turnix velox
GGGGGTTGGAACTCGATGATCTTTAAGGTCCCTTCCAACCCAAACTATTCTATGATTCTATGATTCTATGATCTCTTTGTCAAACCCTGAAACATGGCCCCTTGGGGTAGAGGGAAGCAGAAGCAGGCTGGGATCTGGCAGTGCAGCAGGGTGGCTAGTGCAGGGAACCATGGCCAGTTCAAACAACAGTTGCTGCTAGCATGGGGAGAAGAGATAACATCATCCAAGCAGGGTCTGCTTCCCTCCAGGCAACACACAGAGGTCACTGTCCCCATCACCCCCTCCACCTCCTGCTACCAGGATGCTACAGCCGCTGAGTGCCCATAAACACAAACCATCTCTCTTCCCTTCTGCAAAGAGAACAAACACCATTGATTTTAGAAGAAGAATCCACTGGCCTCCCCACAGAGGTGTTTTGAACAAAGGGAGAAAACCTGGAGTGGTTTTCCCAAGCTTGGTAGTCCTGCAAGCAGGGTGACAGGCAGCTCTCTCCACTCTGCCCTCCCCTGGCTGCTTAACATCCCCAAGGGCTGAATTTCAAGCTGAAAGGAGATGATGTCCCCAGGGTCCCCTCCATCCCAGCCTTGCTAGGCAAGAGAAGGCAGGGGAAGAGGAGGCAGAAATGCAGTCCTGCCCACTGCAACTGAGACCCAGAAACCTTCCATCCACCCAGGGAACCTCAGCTTCAAAGCTAGAAAACAGGGAGGAGAAAAATGGAGGTATCAAAACCACAGCATGGATTGCAGGGAGATTTCAGACTGATAAATATTTCAGACTGACAACTATTCCTGTCCTTGAAAGTTAATTCATCAAACTCTCAGCAAGGCCTCTACATCCCAGGCCCATAAATACAAAGGCTTATTTTAACGACTGCTTTCAGTCTGGCCAATACTGAAATTTGGGAAAACCTGTTACAGATCAACCTATATCCTTGTGTACTGTGGAGTAATTTATTGCACCTATAAAGGCTATATTCAAAAATCCTTCTGTTATAATTACCATCCCTGACTGTGCAGGACCCATTTGTGAGCTGACTGTACCTTGTTTAGATACAACACCACACAATGAGGAAGGTTTGGAAACAATGGCGGGTGTTGCTGTCACAGCAATATACACTGAGAGAGTTTTACTGTCTGTCTGAGGAGGGAAAATTCAATTCAAAAGCAGGAAAACCTTCTTGCTCTCAGGACAATGGAAACATTTGGAACTGGGAGCCTTTCAGTGCTGATGTATTTTCTGACTGATGCTACACCAGCTCATCCCTGAGATGGGTATCACAAAATCCACAAGCAGATATGTGTCCTGGTCCTGGAATACTAGAGGGATTGGATTTTGTGGGGTATTTGATAGTTTTATCCTTAAATTAGTGCTGAATTTTTGGATTGCCCAGATGCTCCCTACATGATGGAGCAGAACCAGGAGCCTCTTGTTAAATGCCGCAGTAGGAGGGAACAGCAGAGCCCATCATTGCACCACATCTCTATTAGCAAGGGCCTACAATGACAAAGGGTAAATTTTATCTTCTTTATGACCTACAAATAAATTTCATCCACAGATCTTTATACCAGACCCAAACTGCAATATCCCAGTGCTGAGCAGCTGCTGGGCTGCTTGGTTCCCACCTCCGACGACCATCTTGGTGATGAGCTCTTTAAGCAGAGCCTTTGCCTACTGGGCTCTCTTAAGCACATTTCATTCATGAATTAAGTCCCTGACAGCCCATATCTCTATGATCAATATGTTTGTTTATTAGCAGCAGCTGCTGTGTTTCTGCAAAACTGGAGGGCTCCAGCAGGAGCAGCGCGCTCTAACCGCAGAGCAAGGCTTGGGATGGAGAGGAGAAGGACCTCCTGCTGGCAAATGGGAGCTGGGCTGGATAAGATTTCACACTAATGACCCTTTAATTGAAATCACTGCTCGGGACAGATTGCTGGGCTTGGGGATATCTGCACTGATGGCTCCTGGTTTGGCCACTCTTGAGATGAGTCCATTAACTCAGCAGTGGTGAACAAAAGCAAAGCAAGGGGGGCTTCAAAGGGTTGTCCACCCCCAGAAGAGCTGATCTGCACATGCCTAAGTAAGCTGGTGCTGTACATGGAGACCAGAACAAAGGCAAGAGAGGGTGTGCAGCCTGCCAGATCTTACGCTTCTGCTTCATTGTGTTTGTCAACTGGGCTATATGTAGCTTCTATTGCCTCATTCTCTGGGCAGGAAGGGATCCAAGTGCTAGCCTTGTGTGCCCAGGAAAGGAGATCAGGACACCTGAGTCTCATCCCCATCTCATGATATGTCCTTAGCCTTTGCCCCACCTTCCTCTTTCTCCATCTCAGAGGAGAGGAGAGAAACGTTGCAAGACAGTAATATCTGTCCTTGCTAATACATACTGGGCAGGAAAGCAAACACAGCAGAGAAGAAGAGGAGCTGGAGAGAAGTGAAAAATCTGATTTTCTGTCTTCTTATGCAAGCAGAAAAGCAAATTTCTTCCCTGAGGCCCCTTTTCACTTTGCTGTCCTTTGCCTTAGATTAAGGGCAGGATCTCACAGGCAGGTCCTGGCTCGACGAGCAGCACAAACCAGCAGCTCCAGATAAGAGTGAGCTAAACCTTCATTCCCTTCACCTGTCAGAGCAGAGCATGTTAGGGGGGTCTATTCCCTATAAAACTGGAGATCCTTACCCACATGAAAGATAGGACATTGCTTTTATCCCTGTGGAGGCTGGGGAGCTGTGATACAGAAATCAGGACTGGCACAAAGTACTGGGCAGCCTTAGAGATGCTCAAAGGTATGGATCCTGCTCTTTGCATCTGCTTCATTCCCAGCCAAGAGGGAACCTCCCCATCCCTGGGGACTCTTTGTATCACAAGGTTTATTATGGGCTGGACAGTGCTAATGAAACCCGGGCTTGTTAGACGTAGGCAGCTCTTTTGGGCCTGTTTTGTAAGTGGAAATGTTGATGTGTGTCTCTTGCAATGCAAAGAGATGTCTGAGTGCACAGAAAGGAGGGTTACGAACCTGCTTTGAATGCATTTATTATTCCCATTAATTACTATGCCTGCTAAAGAGGACCAGCTGTTCTAGGAGGCTGTGCTACCAATTTATCAGGAGAAGATTCCAACAGAAGTCGCTGAGAGTTTTCCTCTGAACTTGGAAAGATGGAAGATGGAGGTTTTTTAATTAGAACTTGTTATTAATGGGAACGTAGCAAATTAAAAATAGTCTCCCTCCCCCCTCCTCCCTATTATATGAAGCTCTGATCTCAATTAGAAAGATCAGGGACTAACCATTGAATGGGAATTACTGAGACGAAAACTGATTGAAAGACAAAAAAAAAAACCCAAAGACAGAGGCATCACAGGGAGAGAACTGAGATAAGGAGCAGAGGGACTGGGAAACAATGAGCAGAGGCTGGCACAGGCTGTCTGTAGCTGCTGTGTGTCAGAGGAACAGACCAGAGCTGGTGTCTTTCTGCTTTCCACGGTGGTGGGGACACTCTCCCAGGGCTGCTGCTAGCTGGGGCTGTTGTATCTAGAGCTGTGGCAGTTCATCTCTGCTTGTGTTGGGGCTTGAACTGTGCTGCTAGGCATTGTTTGCAGCCCAGCTTTGCAGGCTCAGCACAGTGGGACTCTGTGACCTATGTGGGCATTTCTACAGGAAGGGAAGGTCATTCTTCTCAGGCTCAAGCACACCTGCATTGTTTCTGTGTGAGCCTGTTGGCATGTGCATGTCACTACATCTTCAAAAGCATCCTTAGCACTCATCTGGTCTCACCTCCTGTCCTCAACCCTCTTCCTGTCTCACTCAAGCATCAGCCATTGCTCAACCCCAGCTTAACATTCCTCTTCCCAGGCTCTGCCCTCATGCAAGCTAAGAACAAGGCTACATCATGCTCTCAGGGCCCTCTGGTTCTTGTCCTTTTGGTTCCCCAAATTCATCCACCTTGAGGATGCCCTGAAACTACTGAGTTCTCAGTAACAACTGACCAAATTGGTTCCCAACTCCCATATCCCAGGAGCTGTAGATCCACTACTCAGGTGTAGAGCCAGAGGCTTGTTGCAGAATCAATCTCTTCCACATCTGGGAGGGAGTAAGACAACCCTGTGCAGGCTGGGATGGGGTTTTGTGTTCTGTTTGGGTTTTGCCAACCTGACTCACATTAGTCTGGGGAATAGACAGTCAGGACTCAGATCTGATGTGATGCAAAGTGATGGATGGGTCTAGCTGGACCCATCTCCTACATCCCACTGCTTGAAAAACTTGGCTAATGACTTCTTAAGGAGAATCTCATCTGCTCCTTTTTGTGGTCACCTGTGGATCCAAGACCCTTTCTTCCTTCCAGCAGATAATCCATGCCACATTCTAGGGCAGGCAGGGACCTTAGGCTGAAATTACAGCCTTGCTTACTAATTGCTTCATGTTCTCTCTCCGTAGGTATATCATTGCCAGCAATTAGCGCAAAATCCTTTCCCACTCTTGTTAAGTTCCTGTGCTGCAGTTAAATACTCCCAGATCCCATTTAAATGATTTCAAATGCAATTCATTCTGGCTCGTTAAATAATTCCACAGCACTGTTTGTCATCTTCTCCCTCTGTTTTCCAACAGCCACTTTCTCCTGGAAAGGATATGATGACTGAAGAACAGAGAAGAAGGGGAAGTGATACGAAAACTGTGAAATCTGGGGTCCGTTGTTCACACCCATATTTTCACTTCATTTTTTCCCTTATTCTCAGGCAGAGACTTCTCCTGGCTTCTGGATTTGGAAATCTTATGGCCCAGGGAGAGGAAGTTGTGCCGGAGCTCTGTCTATGGCACGTTGTACCTTGTAACCTACCAAAAGGAGCTGCCTTATGCTTCTTTCTCTGCGTCCCTGAGTCCAGGGCTGCAGATGGACAAGGCTGAGAGTTAATGTGACAGTAAACAGCTGTTCAGGTCCAACTGAACTTGCCCTGGGGACAACCTGTGTTTTCCACGTGTTTGTCCTACTTCCAAACCTTTCTTCTCCTTTTTTATCATCTCCTCTTATCCTTCCTGCCCCAGCCAGCTTCTGTCCCACATTCCCATGCTATTGCCATTACCCCTCTCCTAGAAGATAGTCATAGTCATCTAGGTTGGAAGGAACCTAGAGTCCAACTATTAGAGGTGATTTTACCCCTCTACTCGGCACTGGTGAGACCCCACCTGGAATATTGCTTCCAGTTCTGGAGCCCTCAACACAGGAAGGACATTGAGCTATTGGAGAGGGTCCAGAGAAGGGCCACGAAGATGGTCAAAGGGTTGGAGCAACTGCCCTATGAGGACAGGCTGAAGGAGTTGGGGTTGTTCAGCCTGGAGAAGAGAAGGCTCAGAGGGGACCTCATAGTAACTTATCAGTACCTGAGGGGGTCCTACAGAAAGGCAGGGGAAGGAATTTTTAACATAATATCGGATGGGAGGACTAGAAACAATGGATATAAATTAGAAGGGGATAGATTTAGACTAGACATAAGAAAGAAATTCTTTACAGTGAGGGTGGTGAAATACTGGAACAGGTTGCCCAGGGAGGTTGTGGATGCCCCCTCTCTGGAGGTGTTCAAGACTAGGCTGGACAGGGCACTGGGCAGCCTGGTCTAGTGGGAGGTGTCCCTGCCTATGGCAGGGGGGTTGGAACTCGATGATCTTTAAGGTCCCTTCCAACCCAAACTATTCTATGATTCTATGATTAACCCAGGTCTAACAAGCCTTGTACCTGGACAGGGGCATGAACCCTTGAACCCTTCACCTTCAGATTAGGAGTCTGATGCCCTCCCAGCTGAGCTACACATCCAGATAAGATGTGATCTCTACCATGAAGCAGTGGTGGGAGAGGTCAGGATGGGCTGAGCCTGATGCCTGCCTGTCATCACCATTTACACAGCATCCCACAGCATTTGCTTGTCACAAAGTCACAGGACACTGTCACAGTCACAGAGTCTTGCCCTTTGACCAGAACTGAATACTCTCCCAAACACAATCCTTGCGTTGTCCTTCCTGACACAGCCATATGACATCATCTTTTGGTTTCAGCTCCCGGTGGCACTGCCAAGTCTCGCACATAAACCGCACACTTCCCAATACTGGATATTTTCCTTAAAGCCCCATTCTTGGTGACAAGCAACTCAGCAAGGCTCTCAACTGAGGGACAGAAACAGAAAAGGAAAAAAAAAAAGAAAAAAAAAGAAGAAAAGGGAAAAGGTCTTATGGCTGGGGGGAAAATAAATAAAAGCTGTGAGTGTTATTTGAGTGCAACCTATTGGTTCCAGAGCCAGAAGGCAAGTGGAAAGAAAATAGCATTTAATATCTTTGTTTGAATTGGGAGACCAGATTAGTGAGCTCTGTGTGTCTGGGGTCAGGGATAGTGCATGTGCTGGAGAGAAGGCAAAGAAAGCCAGGCTTGTCTCTGCAGGCAGATCTTCACAGCTACACAGACAGGTTTTTGGTCACCATGTTATGACAGGGAAGTGCTCCCCATCATCAGGAATATCCAGATTTCAACTGCTATTTCAGTAGCTTCTCATTCTCTCCTGTATCCTCATGAAATGCTGATGGTTAGCCCATTACCACACAGAGACTAAGTTACCTGAAGTGATCTCCATATGCAGCTTGGTAGGTTGGTGGCTTTCCATCTGCAGTCTTTGAGACCTAGGTGTCCAGCAGCTACTTGCTGGGAGTCATGAAAAGGTTGCAAAGAAAAGCAATTTCCTTTCTGCCATTCAATGGTCTGTGGCTGTGTGACTGTCAGGAAATTTGTAGTGGTCCTTAACGAAGCTGAAAGCCACTGTGCTAAATGCATTAAAGATCCTGTGGGCTGAAGAACAAGAGAGAGCGCTGTCAACAGGAGGGCAGCTGCCAAACTGCCTGTCAGGGAAGGAGGAGAAGGACACGTGGGTGGGAAGGATTCACGGGGTTCAAAACACAACTCTGTGTTTATTGCTGTGTGCATTTGTTTGTTTAAGCCAGAATGAGTTTCAAGTGAGGTGCTTGGATGAACTCCTCAAGCCACTTTGTTTCCAGAGTGGGAACAGGCGACATCAAGTGCTAGCAGCTAATGGTCCTCCTGAAAGGCTGGGATGAGAAATGTGAGTTTGTTCGAAAGGGAATTCGTGTTGAAAGGGGTGAAAACAAACCAGAAATGTCACAACAGTGTTCATGCAGTGAAGTTTGCTATTGAAAATCAACTTGGCTCAGAATGGGACCTAGTCTTATTCCTTGGCAGCCATGGCATTTCAAGCCCAGTCCTGAAAAACATCCCTTGAAATAAATGGGGCAATGTAAGGGAAATCTCTGCTTGAAAAATGTGTGTCCCCATCTGTTAAACAATATTCAGGTGCTCCTGCATTTACGCTTCCTCCAGATTTATGCAGCGATGGCTTTTGAAGGCAGATTGTCTATGAGAAGAACAGATGGAGGGAACGATCCTCCCATCCAAGCCTTGCACCAGAACTGAAGAAGTTTGTAATCTGGTTCTTGTTTATAGATCCAAGGCTTCAGATTAAGCCCCCCTCTGGTCTGACTTGCCTGGTAGCTCAGGAGCCTGCCACAGAGCTGAGATACTCCTAGTTTCACTTATTCTTTCATGTTTCCCATCAAAGGCTATTCTGTGAATACAGCAATGGTGTCAGGGATGTTTTCTGCATGGGCACTCACTGGAGTCAACATGGGCCAAACATAGGGGACAGCCAAATCCAAATTTCCTCTTCCCTCCTAAATAGGGGGAAGAATCTTTTCAGGCATCTAAATCTGCTTCCCAAGCTTCATGTTCAACTGGTAAGAAAATTCTCTCCACTGCCCTAAATACTTCATCAGCATAAAATTTGCTGTAAAATGGAAAAAAAGTCACTTTGTGAAAGCAAAATAATACTCAGTCCTATCAGCATCTTTGCTCCAATCTCTGTTTTCTGCATCTCCGTCGATGTTCAAAGGAAAACAATATGATTGTTAATTACAAACTGTTTTGAATGCATGAAAGAAACCATTTCAGATCCAGAGCCAGCCGGAGGCAGGGAAGCTGAGAACACAACGTGTGCTGCACTGCTTTTAAGGGCAGAAAGTCCTGTTGTAATTAAGGCTGATGCAATCGTTGTAACAGACACAAGGTGGAAACGATACCTTGCTCAGCTTCCCACTTGTCTCTTCTCTGCCTATTGGGTTTTGCTTTGGACTAGGTGGAAAGTGCTAAAATATCAAGGGAGCGCTTTGCATTTCAAAGAAGTTAATGTATAAGTGATGGTGTGATTCACTGTTGATGCACCAGCCTTCCAAGGTCCACAGGTAAATCAGCAGCCACTGCTGAAAGCTGGTGCTCCCCTATGCCCATCTTCTGCTGGCAAGTTGGAGGAGCATGGGAAGGAGGAGACCATCTGAATGCTGTCAATTCAACCTTGGTGAAAAATGGAGTTGGAGCTTGGTGCAACAGCTAATGCTCAAAACATGGTTGCTGTCCCCCTCTCTACATGATTTTTTAATCTTCCATGATCCAATCCACCACAGGAAGGGCAATCACAGCTGCCTAATGATGGATATGATGAAAGAGAAGCACACAGCTGTGAACAAAGAAGGAGTCTGGATGCAGTATGTGTAGAAGGTAAAATATATATAGGTATGGAGTGAGGCACATACAGCCTCCCTGTGATCCTGAACAGGCTCAGATGCAGACTTACACACCTGCACCACACACATATGGAGATAAGTTCCCAGAGCCAGCCTTGGCATGTGGCACTGGAACATCTGTGAAGAAGAGTGCACAGTGGAGGGATGCGCAGAAGGTGCTGGGACCAGCCCTGGGCAAAGTGTGTTCCTGGCTTGTAAGTTCATAGCTCAGTTTCGAGCAGAAAGTCACACTTGAATAGGAGCACTCATCTCCAAGCCCAGATGCAGAAGATATGGAAGATGGAAGTTCACAGCAGAACATCTATGGGCCAGGAGAGGGGAGAACAGTGGCTGGAGTATGTGTAGGAGAGCAGAGAAGAGAGGGAAAAAAGGATGTAAAAGACAGACTGGATTAAAGTCTCAGACTTAAGGAGTTTGGACAGAGTGATATGGAGGGCCTGTGAGAATGTCCCAGGAGCCCAAGATGGCTTGCAGCCAGTTCACTGTCACCTGCTTATACCCAGAAAGGAACTGCAGAGCCTCATGTGCTTGTACCTGCCCAGGCAACAACCTGCCACCACCTCCTCTGACTCCTCTGCCAGCACCAGAAATCACCAGCACCTCCTGGCCAGAGCCTTACACCTGCTGGCTCTCACTTCCACCAGCCCTGCAAATAGGGCAGCTGCCTGCTTCGCAGTTCAAAGCCTGATTTCACTTACCAGCAGGGCTCAGGCTAATTTGTAGGGAAGACAGTGCAAGTAAGCATTTGTGGTTTCTCTCTCTACCAGTCTGCCACCCACATGCTCCACAGGACTTGGAAGTTGCAGGTGGAAGGGGCTGGCAGGCTGGGCTCCTCTCCCAGCTGAGCTGAGTCTCCACACATTTCTACCAAGGCTGCTGCTGCCAGGACCCCTCTTCAGGACAGCCAGATGGGCTGTCTTCTCATAGACACCTCGTGGAAGCTACTCAAAGGGGAATGCCCCTTTGCTCAACCCTGCTCTGATCCCCTTTAAGTTCCTCAAAATTATTTCAGCTTTCTCACAACTGACTTTCTCTGTCCCTGCTCTGGTTTCTTGCCCACATCAGTAAGCTAAACTGCCTGAGATGCTTTGCTCCTCCCTTCTTCAGTCCATCTCCTTCAGCCCTCACACTCCTTCATGCCCAGGTCCTCTTACCCAAAAAGAGATGCTCAAAAATATGTCCATCATGGGGAAATGCCTCTCTCTATGCCTCTCTCAACCTAGAACCCAGCCAGGTGTCCCTGCATCAGCAACTCCATGCTGTGTTCAGCCCCCTCCCAGGGGGCTGCAGTGCTCCCAGGGTGGTTTTTCTCCTCCATAGCTGTGGCATCAGTATCACTGCCCCAAACAGCCCCCATCCAGGAGGCTGCCTGACCCAGCTCAGTCAAACTACTATTTTGTCCTCCCCAGCTCCAACTACAGGGACCAAGTCAGTCAGCAGTGACACCAGGTCCCAGCCAGTAGCTGTCTCTACATGGTGGTCTTGCTCCACATGTCAGCTCTGCTCCTCCTCCTCCTCTCCTCACAACCTTCCTCCTACAGGAATGGGTGACTAATGCTGATGGCATAGGCTCCTCTCTGGTGTGCATCATCCCAGAGTGTGGGTGTGTGAGGGTGAGGGAGTGAGCGTGCAGAGGAGGAGGGAGGATGCTTGTGAGAGTGTCAGGCAGGCTGTGGGATCTTGCAAGGGACAGTGAAAGGGGGAAAGCTCAGGGACCATGAGGGCAGCTGGTCTTCCTGGCTGGGCACAGCAAAAGTTGGGGAAACAAAGATGTCCAGGTGGCACTTTCTAGCAGAGATGCTGCAGGATAAGTACCAGAATCCTGGCCACCAGCTACAGTAAAACCCTATGTCTGGGTCCACTGTCCCCTCAGGCTAGTATGTTACATCATTTATAGCAGTCACAAACTGATTTTGGAGGGCTCATTCCATATCTGCCCACCTTCAATCACTCTTCCATGTGCCTGCCACCTATGCACACACGGCTGGTCCTTTGCCCTTATCACCTCGGGTAAGTTGTCACCTCAAGTAAGTCATCACTTCACAGTGGGCAGGGTGTCCCCTGGGAGACCAGGAAGAGCTCTTAAAACAAGCAGTTAACCATCCATCTGTTTTCCAAGCACACTGGCATGTGTTTTGCTTTTTACAAGGCCACCTGAGAGTGGAGGAAGGGGCGAGCTGTTGGCTGCCCTGCCAGCATCCCAGTGGGCTCTGGCGCCCCACGCTGCCAACCACAGCCCAGAGAGCCCAGATTAATGGCCTAAAGATTAGCAGAGAAAGCCAGAGTATACTGCTAATGTGAGTAGAGCAGACAGTCCTGCTCACAGGCTCCTCACCCCCCTCTTCTCCCTCCTCCCTTAACCAGATGGGGAGTCCAGGGAATCCAGTTTTCTCTCTCCCTAGAGGAGACTCCACACCATGAGATCCCTGATAAGGCTGGATGGTGAGACAGGACAAGGCTGAAGATATGGGAAGCCTCTTCTCACACCCTGCATTCCCCCAGGGATTGCTTCAGCATGGCAGCTCACTTGCCTGCCCTTGCCCTGTCATCTCCATCTGAACTTAGCTGAGGGACACAATGCCCTGAAGCACTAAGGAGGGAAGCTGGATGGGATTCTGCAGCCAGCTTGGAGTTTGGGTGCCAGCTAATTGACTGAGGGTGTTAATTACCTGTGTGCTGGATAGAGCCCATGAGGAAATGAGTGATGGACAGGCAGCTGGATTGGTGGATAAAATGTCACTGAAGGCTCGGGTAGCAATATTACAGAGCAAGTGTCACTGAAACTATATCAGATACTGTTCTGCACACTGAGTGTCCATGGGCACATACGAGCCATCAAGCAATATCCTCTTGCACCCTTCCTTCTGAAAAGTTCCTCAGACAGAACCAACACGGACCTGGAAATGTCACCTCATCACAGCAGATACTTTGTCTTTGAAGACTGGCTGGAGACACCAGAAGGAGCAGCTCACTGACAGGTAACCCATCCTGGGGAGAAGAAGCTATTTGTTTGTTTGAAAGGAAATTAAGAGGCAGCTGTTGGCATCTGAGGCCCATGTTACCAGGCAGGAAGTGGATTCAGTGGTCACAGCCTTGGTCTTCCCATTTATTGGAAGAGCACTGTCTTCAAAGGGGATGAGGATGGATCCAGAAGGCAGAGATGGAGATCCCTCACTCTGCCCAGAGACATGCTGTGGGACTATAAGGACAGATTTAGGGATGCTGAAAGTATTTAAGCCTTCATCTGCAAAGTTTAAAGGTGCAACACTCAGCAAATGTCAAGACAGCAGGTCAACATCAGCATTGACTTCTCAAGATTTAAAGAATCCCCTCAAAAGCCCTCCAACCTCAAATCCTATCATCAACCCCATGACCACCTACAGCAGGTTTCACTACCTAGCAGCAGCAGTGATTTGTCATACAAACTTTGTCCAGTAGCAGAAGGATGGAGACATAACCAAGAGGTTTTATGGTGGGTCCTGAGAAGTTTTTAGCACTCTGTCTGGATCAGAAACATAGTCCTCACAGGCACCTTCAATCATACAAATGGACTGAAGTAACTCATACTCCTTGGTCTTTGGCACTAAAGAACTTATAAAAGAGGAAGAATAGCACCTCAGCTCAGGTGGCAAGGCCAGCCCAACTCCACATCCCCAGTGGAGGTCCTCATGCCCACAGGCTCATCATGACCTGTCCCCCTGGCATGCTCCATACCCACTGCCCCACAAGATCCCCTCATTGCGCCACAGATGTATTTCCCAGTCAGCCCTCATCCAGAAGGACCTCAAGGCTTTAGGAAGTTGCTGTAACACAAAGCATTTTCCCAGCTTCCACCTGAACATATCCATTCCAGGAGAGCCCATAAACACCCAGCAGTTGTTTGGGCATCAGGGTAGACACAGGCTGGAAGATGCTGCCTGCCAAATCAGGGCCACGTACCAACACCTCAGAAGAGTCTGTTGCAAGCAGAAACCTGTCCAGATCCCACTTATCAGGTGGGATCTACCAATATCCCTGCTCACAGCAGTATGACTGCAGGTTTTTTTGTTAGCTGATGATACGAGGCTGAAATAAAGATAAATGGAGCAGAGGATTAAAAAAAAATAACAACAAAAAACAGAGAGAAAACTCTCATCAAAACACATTTGAACTCAGGATGAAAAGCAACTCAGAGACAAGGGTGTCTTTTTTTTCTTCTCCTCAAACTTTGGGAACTTGGATGTGGGTGAGAATATCACTTTAAGGATTTACAAAATGACACATGGCCTCACCTGTCAGCACGCCAAAATCTGAATGTCGGTTTTAATTACACCGAATATTTTACTTTCTTATGCAGAGGCATAATCAATTATCTTATTTAAAGGCATTACGATAATGTGTGTGTAAAATGGAGCCATTCCCTGTATTGCATTAGATTCTCTAATTATAGGAGAATGTTTGGAGCTAAAATGTCAGCCTGTCATCTGGCGGGTGTGTAATTCATGATCTGCATTCGCCGGCGCGGATTGAGCTGACAAAAATTGCATCCATTCCCTTCCACTGCTTTGGCCTCCAATTTGCCTGGTCTGGAAGTGGCAAATCCCACCCCATCTCCTTTTCTGGAGCACAGCAAGTCCATCCCATCCTATTTCAGGTAGGTGATGCCGCCGCGGGGAGCTTGGGTGCTACAAGGAGTTTGACAAAGAGCTTTCTCTTGGTCGGTGTTTCTCAGAGAAACCTCAGCATGACCAGAGACTGAGTATGGGGATACACATCATTCTCTTGGCCAGTGTGGAGCTGTTGTGATGCAGTCATGGGCTCTGCAAATGGCTTCCTCAAGGTCCCACTTGATAGGAGGACTCAGGCATGAGCAGAGCTGGAGGCAGAAGACAAAACCCACCAGGGACTTTTCACAACACCCTCATCTGAATTACGAATAATGAAAGCCCTCCAACTCTCAGTTATTAAAGCAGAGGGATTAGATAAAAATAGTGTGCTTGTTTCTTGGGAAGAAGCATTACTCAAGTGAAAGCAGCCTGGGTGGCTTGATTGCCTGTACTTTGCAGGATAGTTCATGATCTCATTCTCTTTTTCACTTCTAGGTGGGCAACCACAGAGAGTCAAGTGGAGAGAAACCCATTTGATTACTGGCAGGGGGAAGGAGGAGCTTGCAGTTTTGGGAAGTGGAGAAATTTTATCAGTAAATGAGTAACACTGCTAGGGGATTGCTGTGACACCACAACAGTGACCAATATCCCTACAGCATGAGGGGGACTGAGAAGCATCACCCTGAAAGTGAAACCTCAGCATCACCATTGCAAAAGGGATGAGGGAAATGCAGCTGGTGACTTTGCCATTGAACAAAGGGACAAATCACACAGGGGACTGACATGGCTATGTCCAGCTCCAGGCAATGCCATTCTCCAGGAAGAACTACCCAATCACTCTGAAAACAAACACTGTAGGACCAAACATGCCACACCATGCAAATCCACCAGCTGTGGACAGTGCAACCACCCAGCCTGCCCTTATGCCTGTGACTCTGCTCTCAGAACAGGCCACTTTCTTAATTTTCTGTGGTGACCCTGATCTGGGCAGCAGAGCAAGATCCAGGTACCCCTTTTTACTTTCTCAATCAGCCCTCCATTTCCCAGCACAGCCCTCCCTGCACCCAGGTATCCTGATGCTGGCATTGTCCCAAAGCTGCTGAGGATCCACACAATGCCATTAAGGTGCTTATTAAAAAGTGATGCTCCAGTTTAACACCTATTAGCCAGCAACGGTGCCCTTCAGCAGCATGGGGGAACCTGCAAATGGAAGCCCAAGCTCCCAGTAGAACCCTAAGAGGCCAAGTTTAACTTTATGGTTCCAATTAGAGGAACACTAAAGCAGCACCAGTGCCATGGATTTATGAATGCACATCCCATCCCCAGACCACTGCTGGCCAATGGTGGCAGCAGACACAAGTTCCCTGGCCATGCTCATGCCACAGAGATGCTCTGTGTACCTCAAGGAGAGGTTCTGGGGAGCTTCTAGAGAAGGGATGGCTTCAAAAATGGCTTATTAGGGAGAGCAGAGACCGAACCCATTCCCGGTGGTTACTGTGATTTCAGTTTCCTATTTTGGGGGGATATCACCAGCTGGCAGGATGCTAAGGCAAAGCTTGGAGAAGTCTCTCCAGGTCCCAGCTTCAGGATGGAGCAGAGTGAGGTGCACTGCGAAGGCGGGAGGGAGAGCAGACGCCTTCACTTGCAATCTGGAGTTGTTTAAAAAGTCTGTTTGTTCCAGGAGGTTTATAGGCCACCTTTGCCCAATAAAGTGATTTTTTAGCATCTTGCATCACCCTAATTACTTGTCTCAATAAGGAGAGACAATTCTTACGTGTTGTGCTCCTGGGCCTGGCCAGCAGGAGAGGCAGAGGGATGCACAAATCTGTGGGGAGGATGAAGACTTGGCACCATGCATAACCATCCCTTAGCCCCAGCATTTGAAGTCATTTCCCCACACAGCTGCTGTTTCTCATTCCTCCATCACAGCTCCCCAGAGAACCATCCCAAACACCTCGCAAGGGGCCCAGGTCACATTGCTGGTGGGACCAGCAGTTTGGCACTGTCCTGCAGCTCCAGGACCATAAAAATCCTCTTAGTGGGCCACTGTCCACATTGCTGCCTGCACCAGCAAAGTTCCCACTTTGCCATTTTCCACCTCACCATTTCACCCATCCTTCTCAGGCTCCTGTGAAAGCCCAGGAAGGATTTTCATCTCTGCAATTTTCTCCCCATCCCCACTGCTGGCTCATGACCTGGCGTGGCCCCACCATCACTTCCTTGCTGTGAAAAACACCTAACAGCTCTTCACCCCCCCTACCCCACTTCATTCAAACAAACCAACAAACCAATCATTCCAGGCCTTCACAACCAGAGGAAAATTAGTAGCGGGCAAAAGCAGATTTTAATGAGACCAAACTGTTCCTAATATAGCCCGGGAACAGCATTTTGTTCCCCTCCCTTTTGCTGTTCTGTGGTTTGAGTGGGTAAAAAGCAAATTAGTGTGAGGAATGCTTAAAGCTTTTCCTGAGCAAACACAGGTCTAATGGAGAGCTCGTCCCAGGTACCAGTGTCCCCTCTTGCTCCCCACATGAACACACATCATCCATCCTCTGCCTGACCTTGCTGGCAAATCCAGACCTTATTCACATGCTAAGCTCTGCAAAGTGAGGGTTTCTCAGACCGAATGGATGGGGAAAACCATAAAGTCTCATCCCAGTTCAAGACAAAATGTTTTGCCTCATTGTTGTATTGCTTGGGGTTTTTCAAGCTTTTAAAAAACAATGAAGATCAACCACAAACACTAATCTTCCAACATTTGGGAACAAAATTCTCACGTTTGGAGAGGGTAATGGACTGCCTGGATGTGGTCACACACTCCAAGAAACGCTGCAGCTTTGAGCCAAACCAGGGTGCTTGACTTGAATTCATTAGTACCTTTTGTTCTTCCCACCACTATTTTCTCTGCATTTGTTTACACAAAGAAAATCCACCCCCCACCTCCCTTTCCCATTCTCCAGCTCTCCTCACTTACTAGAGGAACATTATAGGATATTTATAGCTCAGCTGAGCTTGCTAAATGCCTTCTTCTAGGAAAATAGTTCATCAAACTGTCTATTTTGACTCTTTGTTTAATCTCTCTTGCCCATCTGTTCCTGCTGCCATTGCTGGGAGCTGGCACCACCTGAGCCCGGACAGGGACCGATGGGCTCAGATACAAGGCTCAGTTCAGGGATGTCACCTGGATTTTGCAAGTGGCCATAGGGGCAGCTCAGTGAGAATAAGGGGGCTTCGAGGGAGGTTTACTTCACCCCAAAGAAAGTCAGTAGTTCTGACTGGAGGAGAGATGATGCACCATCTCTGCAGGAGGGGTAGGGAGGCAACTTTTTAGCTGGCTGTATCCATTTATCACATGCTGGGCAATGCCAAAATTGAGCCTCCCTCCAGGCACACAGAGCAACATGCCGCCTGGCTGGGAAAGAACATCCTCCACCATGAAGTTCTTCATTGCTTTCACTGAAAGTCTGTCAAACTTGACAGAGTTTGAAGAAAAATCCTTGTGCTCACAGGCTGCTGGAGCCAGCTGTGACATCTGCAGAGCAAGGGGGGACACTTCCAAGAATCCCACAACAACACAGGAGGAACAGCTCAATGGGGGAAGCCTTGGCTTATTTCCACCAGAGATTATTGGGATAATTTCAGAAAGGTGCCGGCCTCCTCCCTGTCCCCTTATTAGCTCTGAAGCCACACCTGTACCACCACATCTGGCTAATACTCCTCAATGCAAAAGCTCTGCTCCCTGCCCAGGGACACAGCTCTGAGACACCCCTCTAATCCTCCCCACATCCCCACCTACAACCACACAGCCAAAAGCTCCTTTGCTCCCCTTTCTCTTAATATACATCAGGGGAACTTCTGAGATCACTGTGGTTTTATTGTCAGATTTGGCAGGCTTCTTATATTTGCTTGGATTGAGATATAAATTGAATTTGGTTTTCTCCCGCTGACTCAGTTATTTGTTATAGGAACGAGCATGTGGTAATGGATTAGGCAGGGGAAAGAGTTCTCTTGCAGCTCTGTGTGCAAAAGGTGGGGTTTGCCATGCCCTGCCCTGGGTTGTCTTGATGTGTCTTTGCATCACCCATGACTTTACAAGCATTTCCTCCTTGATGTCCAGTTGGACAGAAGTTGATTTTGCCTCCTGAAAGACTTGTGCTTTTCTCTTCAGACTACACAGTTTTTTAGTGCAGAGAAAACTTAAGCAACAGTGAAATCATCTTCTAAATCTGTTCCCCACCCATACCCTTCCCCCTCCCTCAGTCCCTATCAGTCACTTTGCTAGAAACATCAAAAAGCATTTCTGGGGCTCTTCAGCAGTGCCTGCAGCAATCTCCCTGCCCGAGGGGCCGTCAAACTCCCTTCACCTTTCCATCTTCCATTTGTGCAGACCAGGAGTAGCATGTGATGCTCTCTGCATCCAAGCTGCATCTTCCCCTCTCCCTTCTCATAGCAGGAGCACCAGTCTGGCAGGGACTGTGGGCACAAAGCATATGGAGCTTTAACCCCTGATGTGCCCACCAGCCCTGGCATTTCTACACTCCCAGACCCAGCACTGCAGTTCCATCCAAGGCACCCCTCAGATTCTTCTAGTTCTTCTAGGGTGGACAGAGCTCAGCTCTGGCTCCCCAGCATCCCTCGTCCGTGGCACCTGCTGGAAGTTTTCATAGAAAACCCATAAAATCCTCCTGTCCCTGGCCCTTGACAGGGTTGTGTGTGCTCACAGCATCCCTGAAGCCACAGCACACTCTGCAGGCACTCACACAGCAGAAATGGGTCCATCCCCATGAGAGGCACAGCCCCCAGCCCCAGCCACTCCCTGCACCCTCAGGGACAGTGGCACTGGGCTACAGAGGGGTCTGTGCCCACAGCCCAGGGTCTGGGATCTGCAGCAGGGCTTTCTCCCTTCCTGTGCTCATCCCAGCTGCAGGGCAACATCACAGCCTTGGCTCCACTAATTGTATCAGCATAAACATGGTTTATAGTGCTGCCACTGCTGCATGTCAGCTTTTCTAAATCACTTTGTAGAGTGACCCCCATCCCTCACCGGAGCACCAGCCCCTCTCCCAAGCCTCTGCTGAGATTCAAAGCACTGGGAAGTCTCCCTCAGCAGCAAATGGCAAAAAGCTACCTGTTGGGGATGGGACAGGCTGGAGGCACCAAGAGCAGCCTTCAGCAAGGAAGCCTGCATGAAGAAATTTAGAGGATAAAAAAACAACCAAAAAATAACCAAAAACTCCAAAAGAAATTTAAAAAAGGACAAGCTAAACAATTCTAGAAAGAGAGCTAAAAAAGAACAAGCACATACAAACTACCCCCTAACCCAGCTGCTGCCCTCTCAAAGTATTCATATCAAACCCAGCTATCCTAGAACATCCCCAGTACCTTCTTCTAACAGCAAACATTCCGTTTAACAAGACCACATCAAGCTGGATGTGCAGCAGCTTTGAATTCTGACTCCCTCACCACACCCAAAAACTCTCCACACCAGTGTTTTCACCTGCAGAAACCATCTGGCCCCAGCTCCTGACCATCAACCTGTCCCAGTGCCATATGCACTGGTGAGACCACACCTGGAGTATTGTGTCCAGTTCTGGAGCCCTCAGCACAGGAAGGATATTGAGCTATTGGAGCGGGTCCAGAGAAGGGCCACGAAGATGGTCAAAGGGCTGGAGCAACTGCCCTATGAGGACAGGCTGAAGGAGTTGGGGTTGTTCAGCCTGGAGAAGAGAAGGCTCAGAGGGGACCTCATAGTAACTTATCAGTACCTGAGGGGGTCCTACAGAAAGGCAGGGGAAGGACTTTTTAGTATGATATCAGATGGGAGGACTAGAAACAATGGTTGTAAATTGGAGGGGGGTAGATTTAGACTTGACATAAGAAAGAATTTCTTTACAGTGAGGGTGGTGGGGCACTGGAACAGGTTGCCCAGGGAGGTTGTGGATGCCCCCTCTCTGGGGGTGTTCAAGACCAGGCTGGACAATGCACTGAGCAGCCTGATGTAGTGAGAGGTGTCCCTGCCTGTGGCAGGGGGGTTGGAACTCGATGATCTTTGAGGTCCCTTCCAACCCAAACTATTCTATGATTCTATGATTGAAGGGAAAGAGGCCAGTGCTTTCCAGAAAGCAGCACTATTTCTGAGCAGAGCTCTTGGAAAATCCCCATCCTTTCCCGCTCGATGCGCAGCAGAAGGAGCGGCAATGGTCCCACCTTGGATGAAGGTGGAAGGATGAGAGGCAGACAGAGTCTCTGGGCAAGAAGCACTGCAGAGAAGGATGCCAGGAGGCTCCTAAAGAGCATCAGGCAAACCTCAACAAAGTAAATGTGCTGCTGGAGCCCTATGAGGCAGCAAAGCCCTTGGCTGTGATTCCTACTGGGGAGGCTGATAGCTAAGAGTCATTGTGGGGTGTCCCAGTCTGGACCAGTCCCATTGATGGCTGCTGTAGGGTGAATCTTGACCTCCAAGGAGGCTTCAACAAAAAAAGTGTGTGGATGGACCTTGGAGACAGTGAGGATGACAGGACCCAGGGGAGCTGGGCGTTGGAGAAATCTGGCTCCAGCACATCTACATACAGCCAAGAGGAACGTGTGGGATGCCAGCTTGCTGCCTACAGAGCCCAAACCTTCAGAGACACACGTGTGGGGGTTTAAAACTCACTACTTGGTTAGCACTCGCTGTTGGAGGTGGTGAGGTCCCTTGGGCTGCTGTATTGTCTCCACTGGAGACACACACCACACTGGGAGAGGAACTCAGCATCCCTTTGGGGGTACCTCCATGTTGTCCTCCCATCACATTACACAGAGGCTGCCATCATGGCACAGCTCTCCAAATGTGTCCCAGATGTGGAAAAACTAACCAGCAAAAGCAGCACATTACAGCCCTTGGGAGTTTTGTTGCTAAAGCTGCCAGGCTATAGAGGGGCCTCTCAGCTGGCCCTGGCCACCACCCGTGTCTCAGCTGGGCTGAGCCTCCCCTAAAGCACATGTGCCACTCACAGGTATTTAAAAATAGAAATAATAACAACCTCTTTTCTCTTCCCTGCCTGGTTGGAGAAATAGCTTAATTAGTTAATAAGGGGTTTAATCTGTTGTGTAGCTGTGTGAAGAACTTGCAGAGGGCAAGCTAAGTCACCAAGTCAAAGCAATGAGCCTTGGACACAGGCTGGGGAGGGGACAGTGTCCCCACCATGACCAGCTGTGTCCCACAGGGAGACCTGGCTCTGCCTTCAGCCTCAGTGATAATTTCGAGGCCAGTGCTGAGGGGCTTCTTTTAGTGATTAAATAATTGTGTTCCAGGAGAAAAGTTGGTGCAAATTTACATTTCCTGTTTTGCCAAATAATTTTTCACCACGTTAGCAGGGCAGCTGGATTTCAAGCAAGATGCTTCTGGCTCCAGACACAGAGTTTTCCCCTTCTCTGCCCTGAGATGAAGGGCTCCAGCATCTCCCCAGCACTGGAGAAAGGCAAGGAGGTGATGGTTCTTTATTCCCAGACACTCAAACCCAATGACAATTAAGATGCTGACTTCTGAATATGGATTTGAAAGTCTTTATCCCCAAGTGGACTGGGCTGCTACACCTGGGGAAACTGCCCACATCTCCTACTGCCCAGCTGTAGTGGAAGGAGCTGGTACCTCAGCACATAGTCCCTTTGGCCAGCTAGCAACTGGCCAGGGCATACAGGATGTCAGCAAGCTCCTGCCTGATCCAAAACAACCTGGCAACTAGTGTTTATCCATAGCAACACTGAAAAAGACATAAAATAGGTCTTTATGCGAAGTCAGTGCCATGCTGCAGAAGAGGTTTCAGCACTCCTTATCCCTGGGACCAGGGCAGGGGACAAGGATGCTACAACAGCAGTCAGAATGCTCACCAGTGGTCAGAGCTCCCAGAGATGTCCTTACACCTCCAGTTTCTGCTGGATCTTGTTAAAGGTGAGCTCTTATATGGAGATGAGCAAGGTGAAGACACAGACCTGATCTAGCCTTTGGCAAAAGCTGCTTCAGCCTGTTAAAGTACAAAAGGGCTGATGGAAAAAGTCATGCATGCACATCCAAAAGTACCATCCATGCTGGCAGATCCTCACCCTCTTCTCCATGAAGCACCATCATGCAACAATCTTGAAGGCTCTGGACTATATCACACAGCACCACTCCATTAAACACATGGCTCTATCAAGCCCACAGTGTCTGGGCCTCCTTGACCCTGCTGAGCACCAGCTGATTTCCCAGCAAGAGGAAGGCTGGGCCACTGATGGAACTAGAGCCAGGGAAGGCTGCTGAGATCCACCAAGGGTCACAGCAGGAGATGCCAGAGGAGCCAAAGGCTCCTCCCTAACAAGCTAAGGCATAGCCATGGCAAATTTGTCTTTCTTCCCACATGGCAGCTCTTTGCATCCTGTTTGGGTATCATTATAGGTAATTCCCTGCTTGACGTCTCATCAGAGATGGGGGAGGGAGGCACCATTTCAAGAAAAGACAAAAGGGCTCTTTCTTCATCAGCATTAACCTGAGGCAGCTCTTGAGAAAAATTCTGGGCAATTAGTAGAGCATAAGAAGATTTATAATTGAAATCTAGTTTGTAGCACTACAGGCGGCTCCCTCGAAAGACATTTTTCAGAGACAAAAAAGAAAAGGGGAGAGAGGGAAAGAACAGAGGGAGACAGAAGGGGGAGAGAGAACTAGTTAAAGAGTTTTAAAATCTCACTGAAAACTCCATTTAGTTTAACATTGCATGATAGCTTTCATAATTCAGAACAAAGTGCAAAGCTCTTTAATGAAGCCATTAATGACCCTTTAATTTACTCCACCAGGGCTGAATTCATAAAACATTTATGTTCCATTTACACAGGGTTTTCCTGAGACTCTTCGGGGCAAGTCACCATTGCAGAGCAGGTGGGCTGAAACAGAGGGCTCTTCTCTTCTTCACCCTGGTACTGAAGCTCTGTGTGTGTCTTTTAATTCTGCTGGAGAAGCTGCAGGAACCCAGGAGGGAGAAAAGCCATTTTTGACCCTCCTGCACAATAAATAGATGCAGAGAGCTCTCCTGGATTTCTGCTCTAAGAACAATGAAACCCTTTTTAAGAACTAGCTAGGGCATCAGCAGACAAGATATCTTTCTTTTTTTTTTTTTTAAATCATTGCAGCACAGCTCCAGTTAGTTACTTGCCCGCCTGCTGGGAGAGGTCTCACTTGCCATATCAAATTTGTCTTTGGGTTAATGCTGTTGATCCTGGTGTATCTGGGAGAGATATGTCCCACTAGCTCTCCAGGCTGCTTCCAACTGATTTAGGCAGTGATGGAAGAAAGGACAGAGATGGCTTAAAGGATGCAATATGTAGATGGGTGCTGAGGTTGCCAATGATTGCTCCACGTGTTGGGGAGGGTGGGGTGGACTAGGAGTTGCAGCCAAGTTGAGCAGAGGTGAGCACTGGGCTGCTGGGAGAGGTAGTAGCCAAGGTGATCTCTTGGCATCTCAAAATCTCCTGTCCTTGCAGTGGTGGGAAGCTCAGAGAGATTTCATGGCACATGTGGGGCAGTGACACTGCAGTGACAACACGGCTGGTTCATCAATACCATTAGCAGTCCACAAAGGCCACGCCTGGGTTGCAGGTGATGGTTCCTTGGCCCAAACTAAGCTATTTCTCTCCAACATTTTTTCCTCCATTAAAAACATCTACAACAGAAAAACCCACACAACACCTCTTCCTAGTTTATTCCAAAGACTTCACTCTTGTTTCTTCAGGAAATGTCAGTTTCTAAGCATCTTCAGCCATTAATCATTCCAACTGGGGTTCACAGCATCTTAAGTTTGCTTTTACCAGCCTTCTCATTTGCTTTCTCAGCTTCAGGACTGTTAAGTGCTTCTGGTCTGCTTGTGGCTTGTGACCTAAGGAGGATTTCTTGCATAAACACATGCAATATTCATGGTAATTTTAGGAGAACAGAGGTACTAGCTCAGAAAACTCAGTCTTCCACAAGGCTCTGCAGAGAGAGGAGGAGAAGATGCTCCCAGGCTGTCAGCAGAGGAGGAAGTTAGAGCCTGTTGAAAATAGTTGAAGAGCACGTCAAAAATGAATGTTTCCAATATCAGTAAGTAACAGGAACAGTCCATGCCTGAAGGTCTACAGAGATGGGTCTCCCTGTAGCATGTGTCTGGCAAGGAGTTGGGACATAGGCTCAGATGGAGTTTAATTTTCCATATCACTTGCTGTCACCCCCTCAAATTCAGGCTGGGTTGTCATTCTCATTTCCTTCTTCACCCCTGATTTTGCTGACGCAGGTTAGAAACCTGATGGACCATCAAGGTACTGACACCACTTGCGTCTGTCTGGTTCATGACTCATCCTCCTCATTTCACAGCTAGAAGGACTGCTGACGCCTATGCCCTCAGAAAGGACACATCAGCAGGAGCATTTGAAACCATGTCAGTGTTTATCAGCTGCAGCCTGTGTGCCCACAAGTTCGTTATTGTAGGGTCTCCCACAAGCACTAGGTTCTATACACCAGGTTTGTGGTTGTAGGATCACTTTTTACTTCAAGGGCAGGAACCAGAGAGGAATATTGCTTAACTGACCTGATTCATTCATGCAGAACTGCTTTGCAGTGTAGGGTCAAGTTTGTCAGAACATTTACATCACAAAGAAGAAGTTATTGCCAAAAGAAGTTTTAAACATGGACAAGAAAGAAATAACAAAACCCTCCACAGATATACACTTCAACTGAAAGGAGTGAAAAAAATACACCATTTTTCATATATTCCAATGGATTTCAAAATCTCATACTCAAAGTGATCCAAGCAATCCAAAAGTACCATAACTCTGACAGGACAAATCAGGTAACTGGTGCCAGTTCAAGTCCAAAGTGTCCAGTGTCAGCAACACAAGTGGTGTTGCAGATGATAAGTGAGGAAAGAACCTGCAGCAAGATGACAGAACAAAATGGAAGTGTCTGCTCAAGGGACCTGCATATGTGGAAGCAGAAGGCCTCCCACTGCCTGCCACAGAGGAATGATCCCCATCCTGGTGAGAAGGTAGGATGAGCCTAGGTAGATGCATTTAGCCTTTGTGGACCAAAAAGGCAGGAGAAGCTAAATTTCCTTGCTGAAATCACCCTTAAAGAAAAGTGGAAGTGCAAAAGCAACACTGTCAAGGGGAGCCCATGGATGGAGTCCAGGGATAGGGCCATTCCAGGGGCACCCTACACTGTCCTGCATAGTGATGGATGATTGACAGAGAGCAGGGAAAAGAGCCAGGTCTGGACAGCATGGGTATCACTCACTGTCATGGAGAGCTGCCTGTGGACCCAGATGCTCCAGGGGCTCTCACTTCACTTCCTTTGGCTCCAAAAGCAAACATCTTTGGGCAGTTCCAGCAACAAGGTGCCTTAGCTTGACTCTTGTTTTATTTCCACAGATATCATCACAGGGATCCCATCCAAACTCATGTTTACTAAGCATGAGCTGCCATTTACTTAGAAACACATGGACTTATATTGTTACATTTCCCCAGAAAAAAATAATGGCTTAAATTAAAGAGGAAAATATTTAGTGAATATTCAAAACTGCACTTTCACACAGTCTCTGATGTTTCATAATCACTCAGTTCTCTGGTCTTCCATCCCAGTTTCCTACTCTACATATCACTGGTGTGACACACCACTTTTATAAGGATTTTGTACTTTAGCCAAAACTAGACACCCACCGTTTCAGCTACATTGAAAGAGCTGGTCTCATATATCCAAGAGTGATTTGAGCCCCTCAGAGCAGTCCAAGATATCCCTCTACCACTGCAACTGAGTGCACAGACACCTGAGGTTGTTCATGCACCTGCTTTCCCTCTACTGCTTTAAAACCTCTAAGAGATGGCAGCTGAAACATTTAAATCCTGCATTTGGTCACTTTGATGTGTGATCAAAATCCTCCCCAGTGTGGGCCAGCACTCACAAATTGTCTTTCCCACTGGTGGAGTGGATGCTCGCTGAAAATCAAGCCAAACCATGAGTTACACAGAGGAGAGGATCAGCAGGCCAGTGGTAAAACCCCTTTTTCCTTAGTACAGCTGCTGGATCTTATAATCAAGTCTATCTGATACACTGATGTCATGCTAGTAATGGTATAACAACTCCCTATGAGCCTAATGGTACAATGGCTTTACAAAAGGAGCAGTATATGTAAAATACACATTCATGCTTGTTAATCTCTCTTAAGCCTGTAATCCTGATTGTTTCTTTCCCAAATAATAAAAGGAGATTTATTAATATCCTATTGCTAGTTCCACAATAAATTACCCTCTTCCTTTCTGGAATCTGCTGCTTACCTACATGCCAGGGAGACACTGCCCTCCACACCAGCCAGTGACCACAAAGCAGTGGTTGATGATTGAAAATCCCATCCTCAGGCTTCTCCCTCATCTGTAACAGGGAAGGCACATGGAAGCAGCCTTTGCTTTGCTCCCATTTCCTTTTTGGAGGATCTGAGGATGCCTTCTAGAGGGCACTTCTGCATCCAAATGAAACATACTTACCCACAGGGATTCACCTAAGCAAGGGGATATCTTCCAGTGTTTGACAGCCTCCCATAGACAGTTTTGGCATTTTTTCACCCTCTTCTTGCTGGCTGGTCCCAGCACTGCCAAATCCCAGGAGAGTGAAGCATCCCCAGCCACATCCAAGGAGTCTTGGTATCAAAGAGCATTTCATAGCCACCTCCCCAGCCACTGCATACATACATACAACCTGGAAATGACTTTTCCAGGAGTGACAGATAATAGTCACTAATTACACAGATAATTTATTCTTTGGCATCAATAAAAAAATGAACTTGTGTTACAAAGGAGAAGGGAAAAAGCAAAAAAAAACAAAACTAAGGATTTGTTTAATTAAAACTACGATGTACTGAAAAAAAACAAGTAATTTTAATGATACAGACAATGCTGTATAATTAAGTAATTAATTACCTATGGAAATGACACTTTCTTTAAAGCTATTAATTTTTCTACTTCTTGTTTTTCTTTTCTCTTGCATACAAGGGCACATGAATCAAGGGAGTGAATAGTGGCACAGTGCCTCATCTCCCATTCCTTACCTGTGGGCAGAGGTGATGCATCCCCTCCTCTCCCATCTGATAAGCAACCACAGAACTCCATCCCCAGCTTCTCTCTGTGCCAAGAGCCAAGCAGCAGGAGGCAGAAAACTGTGACTCTGGCCACGAAGAGCCACTGGGACAAAGCTGACAGGCAGAACAGCTACAGCTTCTGTAGAGAGAGTCAAGGAACAGACTGAACCCAGTGCTATATATATATATTATGCTTATATGTCCTGATGTTAAACAATGTTACATATATATACTTTAAGTATTCATGTATTCATAGCTATAAAGGCCTTTTCTCTACTTGAGCTAAATTGTATAACAATGACCTATTGTCCCAGAAGACTTTTTATTCATGTTAAATGGGTACTGAGATTATAGTGCTCCTTGATAGAAGGGTCCAGAAGCCTTCTGGAGGAGACAGGAGAAGATGAATGGTCCTACTGAGGCTCAGCAAAGAAACCAAAAACAAGAGAACCAAGCAGCTCTGCAGTACAGCTGGTTTTGCATCCAAAAAATCAGCTCAGGGGTTGGCTGACCTCTGGAGAAAGGTGTCCCCTCCCCAGGGAAGTGCTAACTGTACTAGTGCCCAGCACATAGCCCTCCCACACCCACATGTCCCCAGTTCTGGTGGGTCTAGGTTTCCATGGTGGTCTCTCTTTACCAGTCCCATCTGCTCCCCAGAGATTGAGCCAAGTGCCACTGATGGCAATGCTTCACCAGCTCCAGGTTACATCTTGGACACACTCTTCTGCCCTGACCTGCTGCTTGGGGACAGCATGCCCACTCACATTGCCCACCACAAACAGAAGGATTTCTCACTAGCTCCCTGGTATCCACAGAAGCTTCCAGGCCCACCCCACAGAGCCCACAAGCAGAATGGAAGATCCCAATTAATATTCAAGAGG
Organism: Turnix velox; assembly: GCA_013400935.1. NCBI lineage: Eukaryota > Metazoa > Chordata > Aves > Charadriiformes > Turnicidae > Turnix > Turnix velox. The sequence continues at coordinate 60,389 of VZTY01025659.1, forward strand.
AAACACAACCACCTTGGAAAAAAAAAGTCTCTGCATCAGCATCCTGCTACGAGCTCCTGCACCCTCATCCCTCCCTGCACAAACAGATCACTACAAATCACATCAGTGAGACTGGCATGTCCCCTGCTCACATCTTAACCTTTCCATGAGGAGCAGGGACCCTCTCTGGCTACTGACTTTGAGCCTCATGGTCACACAGGGACAAGCAGAGAGATGTTCCCACTCTGTCTGTTCATTCCCAGCACACACCAAGGAGAGCCCTCAGCTCCTCAGAGACATGTTTCTTTCAAGCTGTCATGGAAAGAAATTGGGACAAAGCTGGTCTGGGCACTGGTGCCAGGACAGAGTGGTGGTCAGGGATGCTGGTGTCCCTTTGCCTCCTCTGGAACTCTGGTCACTCCGATGCCATTGGGATGGAAATGGCAGTCAGCTGGCTGCTGGCTGTTACACTGGTGCCAGATGGTGGATGAGATTAAAAGAATTTGATTTTCAAATAATCCATAAACCTGGCTGAGCTAATGTCGTTTCATATGCATTATCTTGTAATCCCAGGGAAGAGAACGTTTCAGAGCAAAGAGCCTTATTCTCTCTCCCTGCAAGGACTCTAACAAGCTATAGATAATCCCTTTTTTGTTGGAAGGTGCTTACCGGGAACCTACAACACCCAGAGCATGGCACAGGGGCTGCAGCTTCCTGATAGTGCCTGAGGACACCCAGCACCACAGGGGTGCATTGTAGGTGTGGGAAGGTAGGTGTGGGAAGGTAGATGTGAGCATTGTAGGTGTGGGAAGAGCATGTAAGAGGACCTGAGGATGCTCTAAACTCAGACCTCTGGCTGCTAAGGGAGAATAAACGAGGGGTTTTGCCACCTCTACCCTGTAATAGTGGACAGGAACCTGTGCTGCATCACTGGGGTAGGGCAGCAGATATATATCTTCCAGGTAAGCCTACTTTTATAACCATTTTTTGAGATAAACCCCCCAAAGTCAAATCCAAGTCCATCAGGTGCATGCTGTGACTCTTTGGAGAGAGGATCTCACCTTCCCTGGTGACTGAACCTCACAGCCAGAGTCTAGCAATCACAAGGTGAAGGACAACACGTGGCTGAAATCTGGACACTCCTGGAAACACCTTCAGTGCCCTCTCCAAAGCATGGGCTGCACAATGAGGCCATAGGAAATTCATCCTTGACTTCTTGCCTATGTAAAACTTCCACAATATTTTTTTGCTCCTACTCCTACCCGATATGGGTGCACCTTCATCCCTCCCTAACCCCTGCACAGCACCCACCTGTCCAGCAACCTCAGATCCTGCCTGCTCCCTGCCTCTTTTTCTCTGCCCTAGAAACTCCTTTCAGCCTCTGGTTACTTGTCAAATCTCCACAGAACAAAGATGACCCACTGCTGGTCGCTGGGAACCTTCAACGTGCGAGGCACCAGTTAAAAATTGGTGATCTTTACTTCCAGGCTCCCACACTGGAGCGCAAGAGAGCTACAGCAGGAGGTGATCTTAAGGGGAAAGGGATGGAAAGCTCCATGGAGAGGATTTCCTAGTCAACGCCTGCCATCTAGTGCCGAGCAGCGAGCTGTTTCATAGGCAGCAAGCAACATCTACCTCCATCCTCGGGGGGAATTTAGCTCGTAAACTAAAGTCAGTGACATTTGCTCATCAGGCTGCAGCACCGGGGAGTTTCCCACAGTGCTCCTTGCTCTGGGCCAGAGCCAGGGCCAGGGTGAAGGTCCTGGAGTCAAACAGCTCACATTCTGGCAGGATCTGCCAAGGAAAATGGCCCAGGAATTAGGGGAGGTGATGTTGCCTGCCTGCCTAGGTTGCAAGCACAATGACCAGCTACAGAAAGCTAACCAAGTACAACACATCTTGCTTCACTGCACACTGTCACCTTCAAGGCCATGTCGTTGTTGGCAGTGGCTCCAAGCAAAGCTGTGCACACAGGCATTGCGTGAAGAATGCCACAGACAGGCTAAAAATAGGGAGACAAAATGGAAGCACGAGGGAATGGGGCAAAGGATGCAGGAGAGTGAAAACCTACAGAAAATCAAGAAACAAAAACACTGACTGTGATTCAGATATTCCAGCACTTGGAGACACTACTGGAGTTTCTCACACAGTTCAATCCATGGGCAAGTGTTACAGCAGGAATGAGGTTCCTAAAAGTCATTTGTAGCCTCTGAGTCAGGAAAAACAGTGGAGTGCTCTACAGATGTTCAGGTAATTTGAGGGGGCTGATGGCCTGTCTCCCATCCCATCAGTAGGGATGTCCCTGTTCTCATTTAGGGGTTGGTCATCCTCAGTTTCTCATCCTTCTGAAAGGGCTCCAATATCTACCTACCTACAAAGGTAGGACAGAGCAGGAATGAGAGCTACAGTTCATCACAGTCCTTTTTCCAGGTGGAGAAAGTTGATGTAAAATCCAGAAAGTTCTGGGATGGGCAACATCCATCCTGCTCACTGCCTCCTGCCCCTGCTAGATAAGGAGCCTCCAGCATCTTGCTGGAAGGGCACCACATCCCCTAGTTCCACACAGGGGACAAGATGGGACAGGTGGTGGAGCAGCAGTGGAAAAGTGGGTCCCCATGAGTGCCACCTCAGAGGTCACCAGTCCCACATCCTGAAACCAGACATTTGCTGCTCTTCCCCACATTGGTGGGATCAGACACACCAAGCACTCAGTTTCCCACCCCACTGAGCCCCTTTATCACTTGGCTGCCTCCTAGAGTCATAGAATAATTTGGGTTGGAAGGGACCTTAAAGATAATCGAGTTCCAACCCCCCTGCCATAGGTTCTCCATCACTTTCCTTAAGCTCATCCATCATTTGTAACCAGAACCATTTGCTAGTAGCAGGGCCTGGGAAACAACTGCTGTTTTGCAAAGGGGCTCGTTGGATCTGACACAAATGGGTGGCACTGGTCATTTTGAAGAGGCAAATGGGGCAGGGCAGCAGTTCATTATCAGGCAGAACCAGATTTAGTGATTAGCACACAGCTCTGATTTCCTCTAAGGCTTCCAGAAAAGCAATAGGTGACACAAATAAAAGGATTACTCAGAATTCAAAAGCAAATGGGATTTGTGACCCATTATATTAACCAGGGTCTGGGGAAAGCTCTACAGAGAGAGAACGCTACCAGCAGGTCACCAAACCAATTATTAAGAGCTCAGAGATCACCAGGCTAGATATATATACACATCAAGATAAATTTCTATTTGCCTGCAGAAGCGGGATGCTGCTGAGCCACCCTCTCAACCCAGTGTGCTTTTTTCCTATGTGCCCATTAAACCTGGATTATATCCAGTTGCTTTCCCCAATAATTCACTTCCCCTCAAGTTTAATGCTGTGGAATAACATTTGGGAGGGTAAAACCTGAAAGGAGAAATGCAATGGGCATAATTACTTTGATGGATGAGAGAGAACAAAAACCAGGCAAGCAGTGCACATGCTCACCTCACACATGGCTTGCCATCTTCCCAGCAGCAGGTCTGGCCCATGCCTTGATGTTCCCATCTTCCCTCTGCCCAGAGACTGGAGAACAGCCCTTCAACACAAAATAATCTGCTTCCAACATCAGCTCTCACCTTAATCCACAGCAGAGAACAGCTTAAGACGCAAGCTGTTCACTTGTGAAACCTTTACCTAAACATTTGATTATGAGATTGGATGGTTATGATCATCAGGTAAAGAGCCTCCCCCTGTTAGTACACTGTCCTGCTTCTGGAGCAGGCTGTGGTGGCAAGTTCCAAAGCCTCGTACACGCTGCATTAAGGCTTTATTGCCTTGACCAGGTTTTGAAGAAGCTTCAGTTTAACATTGCTGAATAACCCTTCATGTTTCGATTGAGAAATGTCCTTGGGCTTCCAAGCATTGCCTCTGAAACCCTGACAAAGAGTTTTATATCCTCAAGATCTATTGAAGAAAAGTAGCCTTGACTGCAAATGTATTCAGAACAACCTGAAGGGGTTTCCTGATGTCAGCAGTTTGTACTCACCTCACAAGTTCCTGGCTTTGGTTCTTGAGGCTTGGTGTTAAGGACTGGGGATTATTCACAGAGGTTCTAAAATAATTTTACCCTGAATTCAAGAGTCTCAGTAGCTGCCCTCCATTTACATTTGTTCTTACCTTTACAGGTATTGACCCAAGTGCTGCCTTCTGCTTGTCCCACTCCACATCCATCCTGCAAGCTGGCTTTGTCAAACACAGACATGATTTCATATTTCCTGTGCTGAAAATGGATCTGAGAAGTCAAAAGTCTCTGCACCTGACTGATCTCCAGCTTCCCTCTCAATATGAGCAGACAGGGGGACAATGCTCCAAAATGGGTTCCAGCAGCAGCAGCACTGATCTTACATTGGATTTCTTAAATGAGCCCCATGCTCAAAGCAAGGAGTCACAGGTCCTTCCCAAAACACCTTTTTCTGGTGCACAATTCACAGAAGGGCTCTTCTAATGATCTGACTGTGCTTTGCTCTAAAAACACAACAAACAGACCTCAACATGTTAGGTGAGGCTTCATGTTCTAATAGAGAGATCTTGTGCAAGGACTTTGCTAAGGTGAGAAACGCCCTCCAGGCCTTGGTTCCCAACGAGCTCCAGACCTTCTGAACACTAAAGCAAATATTCCTGCAGTTCTCCTGTGGTCATATTTGCAAGGGGACTTTGTGTTTCATGCTCAAAACAAATGAAATCCTCCTCTTGCTCTTTGTGCTGGATCACAGGAGGCACAGCACAGCTGCAACAGCTCTCTCCAAGCCACAACTCAACAGGTTTCTTCTGTTCCAAAAGAGGAAAAAAGCTCTCAGAAAGGTTTGAAGGCTTTGTGCTATCTTTTCAGTAGTTACAGGCAAAAATATATCCCACCAGCCTGCCACCAGAGAACTCTCTGCAAGGAGTACAGGTATAGATTTGCAGTGAGTGGAAAACCAGCCTCCAGCTACCAAAATCTCAAAGGAAAATAACAGCCTCAGTGATCTAGCAGGGGACCCCTGGGAGTGGAGAGATGAGAAGATACAAACCACCCTCTCCACTAAGAAACCACACGATATCCTTCTGCCTTCCCTCTCACTGAGGTCAGGAGGAAGATACCGCACAGAAAACTGAGCAAAAGTATTCATGATTCAAGATCAGGGACTGTTTGCAGGAACTGTTTGAGGGATTTTAAATATAATCAACCACAGGGAGGAAAAAGTCTCTTTTTCAGCAGTGCTAACCTCAGAAGCAAAAAAAAATTTGCAGTTTCTCAGGCACATATTCTGATGCGCATTTATTCTTTCTTTGCAAGTGCTCTCTGTTGCAGACACAGCCTTCTTGCCAGGTCTGTGAGGGTGCTTCAGGAAAACCAAGTTTTGTTTTGCTGGTAATTTATGGCAAAACTGCAGCTCCCAAACTGTCCAGTGCTAGAAAATAGAAGGCTGCTGTGCTACCCCTCCCACCCCAATGGCTTGTGGAGTGATTAAGGATAGCTTTAATTTGAGGCCTGCAGCTCAACAGCTCCCAGAGGATTGATAAAATACATATAGCAATCTCCAGTTCCACCTCTGGAGGCCAAACTCTCTCCCAGTGATTAACGACAGCTATTTCCTCCCTCTCTGCCTGATGCTGAATAAGGCTGATTCTCTGCAAGGTCCAGACAACACTCTGACTACCAAAAAGCAACATTCAGTAACAGAAAAAAATCCCTCCAAGGAAATAGAATCAACCCCAGAGAAGTGAGAGGACCATGTAAGCCCAGGATAGATCTTGTTATAAACAAACTGGGGTAATAGGGTCAGGCTACTGGTGACAGACCCAGCTGGCCAGAGTTATCAGTGCTAGCTTAACATCCCAGCAATGTTAAGCTAGCTGAAACATTCAGAAAAGCCACCTTTAACTCACCTTCCCCTACCAGCAAAAATCAGCCTCTTGGCCCAGACAGAGAGTTGCTGCTCAAACATTATATCCTCCTTTAGTGTTTGTTGCTACAGCTTGAGGCTCAAGAAGAGGTAAGGCTCAAGTGTGCGTAAGAAAGCAGCACTCATCTAAAATAAGACCTGCTGAGTATTCCTCACACATCTGCGCCCTCCACAGCTACCATGTACCACAGACTGCATCAGAGGCAATTCCAACACAGATTAGACATGAACAAACTCTGAATGTCTCCGTTTCCAGCTCCTCAAAACTCCACCTTGGCCAGCTTTGGGTCCAGGAGGGTCTGTCCCCACCTGGACAGAACAGACAACCTTCCAGTGCTGCTCTTACTAAACAGCAAATGCCACTTGAGCTCTAGACTATGTCAGGAAACTGGCAAGGAAAGTGTGCCTCCCAGCTGCCACAACCCCAGGGAATCACACACTTGGGAGAGGAAAAGATCACAACATGCATTTCCAGAAGAGTTGGAGGAGGATCTAACAAGAGCAAAGAATTCCCTGAGGAAAGCTTCACTTCCTAGTGTAAGTTTTAATATTTATTTAGTACAGGCCCGGTGAAGAGAACTGGGGAATAAGGCAAAGGCAAATTATCCTCCAGAGCCCACATTAACATCTCATACACATAGACCATGCAAAGCAGCAGCTGTGATCCTCCCTGGAGTTGCATCCCACATCTTCCCATCTGCTGGAGCACAACCTATTGCTTATAAGTCCAGAAGAAATCGATTCACTTTTTTCAGGTATTCCGACTTCAAGTATTCTCCCAGCTCATCCTTTGAGACCCACAGGTAATCTTTCTTCAGCTTTGCCTGGGACAAATCATCATTTTGGAGGAAGGCTTTGAAGAAGAATACTTTGGCTCCTATGTTATCCTCAGTCCTGATGCCCCTGGGGAATTTATACTTGTAAATCCCATAAGGTGCATTCCCCAGGACTTTGGCTTGAATGTCATCTCCTGCAAGACCCCAGCAACATAAGAGAAAGAAAACAGACATAAGAATACAGAGCAACAGTAACTGCTCTCCTCTAGAAACAGAAAGCCCATATACGCCACTCCTTGTATCTGGTTCAGATCAGCTGTTCCCTCTTAGCAGAAATACTGGCAGTTACCAGCATTTTCTCATGAAAAAAACCACCTGTCCTGAGTCTTGCAAGCAGAGTGACAGAGCTTTACCAACCCACACCAAAAAGCAGGAGCATGAAGGTTTGCTATCGCCCATCTGCCACAAAAGCTGGTACAGGGTGACAAGAGGGAAAGAGAAGGTGTATGCCTGGAGCATGCCTGTGGTTGTCTGATGATGCTTCAACATCAGACTGAGGCCAGTCCTGGCACCACGGCTGCTGGCAGACAGAGATCCCAGCTCCCATTCTGCCAGCCCAGTCAGCCCTCTACACACCTGCAATAAGGTACAGTTACAGAGGTGATTCCCCAGGATCTTGCCAGAAAGACCACTCCATTATCCCATTATACTCCAAGTGAGAAGTGATTTCACTACAGCAGAGGGCAAATATTCCTCAGATAGGGCATAGAAAGAAAGCCACTGGGACAAAGAGGAGGCAAGTTGAGGCACACAGTAAAGTACACACCCAAAAACGTAGCCATGGCTCGCTCAGCTGTGCTCCGTAGTGTCTCTCCAGGCTGCCATTCCACTTGAGGCAGGAGCCACAGCTCCTGGTTACCAATTTTCTGTTTCACCAGAAGCATCAGGTTTCTGTCCAGCTTCCTGTTCAATGATGTTCGATTGTTGCTCTTATCAACATCTGCCAAAAACCAACACATGCTGGAAACAAAGTCCTCTGGTATCATTGCGCTGCTCTCCTTGATTCATCGATGCTCTGTATCTCACACCTTTCCAGCAGTAATACACAAATATGGACACATGGAACAAGACAAAAACCTAAGCAAACTGAAATGCTCTCAGTTGCTCTAGAAGCCAGTGTAGTATTTTAGCTGAAATTCATTGCTAGACTTCATTCTACTTGTTTCACTTCCGAAAGGAATTCACAGCAAACAACCTAGACCTCCAGCTTAACAAAAACCAACAAAAACAGTAGGTGAGCTCTAGAACCAAGTGACCCGAGTCTGGAAACATCCAGTTTCACTGCTTTTCTCCAATAGGGTTGTATGAACATGTACTGTGCAATAGAAATTATTCCCTTATCAGCCAGCTGACTCCATGGCAACATCATTAGCACATGAGGAATTAAGGCCTTCTTTAAAACAAAGCAAAAAAAAGGACCCACTATATGCCTTCCCTCACTGACCTCCATTCAGCCATGTCTGGCAGATGATCAGCACACCCTCACCCATGAGCTTCCAGCCTGTACCTGTTATCCGTGGAGCAGCTTTGAACTGCAGTAACTTCTGTTCCCACTTTTCCTCCAGGTCTTGAGCCATGATAACTGTTTTGCCAGATGCTTCATCATCATCATACATGCTTTCCTTCCTCCTCCTCAGCTGTTCCTCCTCCTGCAGCTTGCGGATTTCATGATCTGAGTACTGGCTTTTCTCCATCTCTATCTAGAAGGACAACATGGAGAGCTGTTAAGGCACTAGCATGACAGGGTGGCCTTGGCAAGCAGAGTTATTTCTACTTCAGTAGGATACAAGATGATGGGAATTTCCCTGAGCTTGAGCAGGACTTCTCTGCTCAACCAGAGACACCAAAGGCATTAGGGAAGACCACAGAAGCATGACCAAGACCCTGATGCAAGTAGCAAATAGCACATGGAGCACTCTGTATCACTTCATGGTGGGGAGCAACACAGAATCAAAGAACTGGAGGGGACCTTCAAAGGCCATCTAGTCCAACCTCCCCACAATGAACAACGTGCACTAGATCAGGTTGCTCAGAGCCTTATCAAGCCTGGCCTTGAACGTGTCCAGAGATGGGGCCTCTCTGGACAACCTATTCCAGTGCCTCACTACCCTCATGGTGGAAATCTTCCCCACATCTATTTAGGAACCCGGCCTGCTGTAGTTTAAAATAATTTTCTCCCACCCTATTGCTATACTCTCTGACAAACGGCCCCTCCCCAGCTTTCCTGTAGCCCCTCCAAAGCCGCTGTGAGGTGTCCCCACAGCTTTCTCCTCTCCAGCCTGAGCAGCCCCCGCTCCCTCAGCCTGCTGTTGAGGTGTTGTAGGACCTCATCATCCCTGGTCTCCTCTGCACCCTCTCCAACAGGTCCATGTCCTTCCTGTGCTGAGGGCACCAGAAGCGGANACCCTCTCCAACAGGTCCCTCCTGTGCTGAGGGCACCAGAACCGGACACAGCACTACTCCAGGTGGGGTCTCATTAGGGAAGGTATCCCCAGACGAGCCGTACAAACACAACGGCTCCTCCAAGCCCTCAGCCCGTCACCCCGCGGCGAAACCCCTCAGGGTGCCCTCCTCTCCATACCTGTTCCATGAGAGCCGCCATCTCTTCCTCCTCCTTCTCCAGGGGCTGCGTGATACGGGGAAGCCTCAGCAAACACATGGCCCCGAAAAGCCGCCAGGGCCGAGGCGCGGAGGCCGCGGTGCAAAACCATCGACCCCAACGCGCCGCCGACTGCCTGGGCGCCGCCATGATGGTACCCCCGCGCCGCCCAGCGTGCACCGCGCGCCAGCGCGCCGCCATCTTTCCTCCTGCCTCCCGTCGTGCCTTGCGGTGACCTCCGCGGGCGCGCTGTGGGAGCCGCCATGAGCGCGGTCGCCTGGCAACGGCTGCTCGGAGCGGCCTGCGGGTGAGCGGCGGCGGGGAGTGGGATCGGGAAAGCACATCGAGTCGGGTCCCCTTTGCTTTGGGCTGCCCGCTGGGCTCCTCTCCCTCCTGGTGATGGGCGGCAGGTCATCTTCCTTCCTCGTGATGGCGGGAGGCCCCGCTGGGCCCGGCCCCGTCCGCGCTTGCGACTGGCATTCCCCGCAGGCAGAGCCCCGGGATCTTCTTCACCGTTTCTTTCCTGCAGGGTCCGCGCTGCCGCCCTGTACCGTGGCCTACGCACCGCCCCACCGAGGCTGCAGGAGTTGGCGGAGGGGACAGAGAAGCAGAGCGAGACCGATCTGAGGTGAGCCGGGGCCAGGCTGCGCCGGAAGGGGGCTGCCATTTGCCTCTCGCTGGGAGGTTTTATTGCCTTCGATGGTTTTTCAGACGAGGAAGGAAAAGAAGTGACTTGACTCAATCATAAACGCAGCTTGTGTCTTCCAGAGGCATGATCCCTTCTGTCTTTCCCAGTATGAAATAAAACTTCGCAAAGTTTAAAGGGCGAGTGCTTGATAACTCTTGTTTTGCTCCTCAGCCCTTTAATCCTGCAGAGGAGCTCCATGAGATGGGATGGAAAGGTCTACGAAGAGATCCCGATAGCTCACATCAAAGCTACGTACAACAAGTAAGCAAATCAGCTGCTCCATTCCTGCTCTCATGCAAAACGAAAGCTAATAACATACCTGGGTCTTGGCCATTCATCATCTTGATCAAAAGGCTCAGAAGAAATAAGCCAGGGAAGTGTTGTGTACAACAGGGAAGATAATAATACTGAATCCAAACCTCTGTGCTGTTCAGAGGGCACAGCCGTGCTTATAGTGCCTTTAACATCAATAGGATTGTTATTACACGTTTTGACTACATTCTGATGTGAATAATTAGATGCTGACGGTTTTAATGGGGGGTTACTTCCTCAGTTTTAACACTTTTGCTGTACAGCTCTTGAAAAAATTGTCATATTCTCTCTGGGAGATCACTGTGTTTCATTAGTGATCCCTAGTGTGATATTTTACTGTTTCTTAAAGCTCTTGCAGTTTCTAGAAGTGGTTTGTGTATTCTATTTCATACACAGAAGAGGCAAAATACAGTGTGTTTGAAAGTGCTAAGTAGTAGCTGAGAAGTGCCTGGATAAAGTGTAGCCTATTTAGAAAGGTTTTGCCACCTTGCTCAGGTTCTCTAGGGTGACCAGAAGGGAGGTCTTTGCAGGGGGGATTTGTGTAAGTGGGACACCTCAAAAGAGAGTGCTGAGTCAGGGTGGCATGGAAAAGGGAGGCAGAAGTTCTGTGCCAGTAAGGTAAGAATGAAGAAAATGGAAAATAAAGCTTTTTTTCTAGCTTGCTTCTTTCTTCTGCCCCTTTCTTTTTGTAGCACCCACATCCAAGTGGTGAGCTTTGACAACAGGCCGTTTGCCCACACATCCTGTGGTACTGAAGGCTTCCAGAATGCCAAGAAGGGAACTGCCATTGCAGCACAGACTGCAGCCATGGCAGCAGCAGTGGTGAGTCCATACTGATGATTGTCACCCTCCCAGAGGTGCAGGACACTGGCTCTGTCTCCCCACTGCCTAGGCATGTAGCAGCAGCAGCTCAGAGCTCTGTTCCTTAGTGCTTGAGCTGCTGTTTGCTGAGAGTTTCCCGAGTTTCTGACAGAGGCAGTGTGTTTGAAACAGCAGTTGCATTTGCCCAGAGGGTGAACTTACCTGTGATTAGGAAGTGTGACCTGGAGCCTAGCTGCAGTTTGCAGAGGTGCTTTTTTTCTAAGTGAACATCTATCAGCCATTTTGGAGGTATGGCCCCTGAATCAGCAGCAGTTCAATTCCTGCACTGTAGGGGACAGAGAAGTGGCAGTAATTATTGGCTGAATGTTTTGTATTTGCTCTCTGCCACCGGAGAATTGAGCTGTGGCCAGCAGTTCCAGTCAGAAAAGGTGATGTCCTTGTACATGTAGTTTGCAGCTGCAGACTTTACTGTAATTGTTCCTAAAAAAAAACACGTGGGTGTCCAGGTGGCAGGAAAAGATGAGGCTGGCTGTGTCACAGTCCTCATTACAGCAGAATGAGACAAGGTTAAACTGAAAATCCTTATCTTAAATTAGGCAGAACTCGCTCCAGCCTTTCATGTCAGAGGTGTTTGGTGCCAACAGCTATTTGTGGTTGACACAGAGCAATATACGAACATCTTCACTATTAATCTGTGCCCATCAGAGCCTCATAATAGCTGCGTAGCTGTGCTTGGACAGGTTTATTCCATCACTGTTAAAGTTGTTAGTGCATCAGTTACGTAGAACACGGACAGTAAGAGGCCCAGCAGAGCTCCATCCACTTGGTGGCAGCACCGCTATGCTTTACAGCAGGTGTTTTTCAGTTCCAATTTGCAGACCCCTAGAATTTTTGCACTGAAGGTGTGGACTCCTGCACAGCAAAGACAGAACTCACCTGCTTTTCTCATTTACCCTCTAGAAGGAATCCATTGATCAGAGGGGAGAAATCACTGCATTAGAGAAAGGAAAAGGGCTTTGAGTTAGTCCTTGTTAGTCCATTGCAGTTCAATCATGTATCCATGGTTATGTCATTTTCAGCCCTGGCTTTAGGTCACATTTTGATGTTCAAGCTTTCTCTGAAGGCAGGGTTGACAGCTGAGCACAGAAGCCTTCTTCAAACTGTCATGGCTGGATCTGGGTGTTTTTTCCTAATGTCTTTGTTCAACAACCCCCCATATTTTTCTTCTGTATTCATTACTACCTACTCTTAATTCTTACTTAAAGAATACTATGCTGGTGGGTCAGAAGGGAATGAAAGACTCCAGGGGAGCCAGAGCAGCATTAGTAATACCAAAGAGAACACTAACCAGTTGTTTTTTCTACAGAAAGCACGTGGGAAGGGAGTGTTACATGTACGAGTCATGGTGAAAGGACTGGGACCAGGACGCAAAGTAGGTGTCAGAGTTTCTTTTCATTTTTTTTTTCTCAGGTATCATCCATCATTTGTAATTTCAAGCTGGTCTCACAGCTGTATCTATTAACTTGATTATTGTGAAGGTGACATGAAGAATTCATCATTTGAGTGTCTAGTAATAAAATTTTAGAATAATTAAAATTTTGGAGTAATTTCACTCTGGAGACAGAATAAAAAACTCTAGGACTTCTTCCAACTGAAGTAGGAAAATTGATGAGCATTCTGATGAAAGGACTGGAAAAGATAGTTTTAAACTTTTTTTTTTTGGTATGAATTACTTATTTTCAAGATACTGACAAAGTATAACCATTGAAAAAACTTGGCTTTTGGGCAGGGGATCAAAGTTCTGTGAGCTTTTTCCCTTCTCTGCTGTTCAAGGTGTTGATAAAAGCATGTCATCCACTATCTCATTATTCCAGGCTGCCATCAAGGGTTTGACTATGGGAGGTCTGGAGGTCATCTCCATCACTGACAACACCCCAGTTCCTCACAATGGCTGCCGCCCACGGAAAGCCAGGCGCATGTGAGAGGAGGAGAGGCGCTGCTTCCAACATCCGATCTTGCAACAGGGACTGGGTTGAGTGTTGCTGCTGTGGCAGAATCTGGAAAGCCACCCTCCTTGAAAATGCTTTCTGAGTGAAACTTGAAGGAGGCCATCCTGGGCTTTTAAATGCCTGGGTAGTAAAAGCAGGAATGTGTGTACTCCCTTAGTGGGAAGCCTCTTGTGTACAAAGTTTGCTGATTAAAATGTTGGTCTCTTGACAGATGTTCCTGCTGTGTTTGCACAAGTATTTCAGATTATTATTGCCTCTCAACTGCTCTCTTCCTCTTACTGCTGTGTGTGGCTCTAGTCTAGCCCTCGATGCTATTATTGCCCTTTTTAGGCACAAGGGAAGTTTAAAGTCTGTACAAAACATATCTCCTTCCAGTCATCAGTAGTAAACAACTGCAGGGGGTCACGTCATCTTTCTCTCACCACATGCATTTGGGAACAAAGTATGGGGTAGCTCTTCCCCTTTCCCCTGATTTGCAGAGCTCAGAGTGTTGTGTGACAGGCTGCTCTCCCTCATTGCACACATGGAGCTCTGCAGTCTGGCATCCAATACTGGCCAAAATCTGTTGTGGTGCTTTGTTTCACCAGAGCTGTAGCTGCCTGGTAAGTGCTACTGGGAAATGGAAGATGCTAGTCCTAAAGGGTCTGAGATCTTGCCAGCTGGGACACTTGTCATCGTTTTAGGCCTACCTTGTGCACACAAATTGGATTTTCTGAGGCGCTGGGTAAAGCAAGCAGGGGTTCAGCAGGCTTGAGGAACAACAAAATGCCACCAAGGAGATTTAAAACACTTCAGTCCTGAGCTGTACCTCTGAATGTCCACAGGCAGCACAAGTTTGTCGCTAGTCTGCAATGTATTACTGCTGTCCCAGCTCCATCCAGAGAGTTTTTCTGCTGAGCAAATATGTCTGAGGGTCTCCAGATTGTTACCCAGGGAAGGCAGCAGGATTGATTTCCTGGGTGGCAGAGTCACAGCACCCAGCAAAGGGCAGCTCCTTGAAATCCATGCTGCAGGAGAAGCCCTGGCTACACGCAGCATTTCGCCCATAAACGGTGTATTTTGGTGCAGCCAGAAATTCTATCACCAGCCCAGAATCTTCCTTTCTTATTATTTCTCTTTCTGTTGTTCCTCCTTCGTTTCTTAAATTGCATAATTAACTATTCCTCTTTAGAGAAAGGGAACCATGGCAACAAGGCAGCGAACCTCCTTCATGGGGCTGAATGGCATACAGCAGCTTTTGAAAGAAATCAGTCTGCTGAGAAGAGCCTGTTGAGTTGCGTTTGACAGAGGAGAAGAAAACAAGACTGGGATGAATCCCCTGCCTTACTCCAACTGTCTCAATTTGAGAAGAGGGGAGGTTATCTCAAAGGGAAGTTCCTTGAGCTGTCACAGATTTGACAGCGAGGAAGAGAGTTCCTTCCATAGGTGTCTGACACATTGGAAGAGCTTCCTTCCCTCACTCCACAAAAATGACTGAGCTTCAGTGACTTCATATTCCTTTTTTGATGGAGAAAGTACCACGTCAGCTATAAACCACACAGATTCAATCCCCAAAGTATCTGTGCAGCCAGTTGGGGAAGTGTGTGTGAGGGTTGATGAGCCTTTCAGCAAGGCTGGGCTGGTTTCTGCACCCAGCTGTGGGACAGAAGGAGCACCAGTCCATGGTGGGGGCTCATCAGCAATGTCCTGCCTGACACACCAAGAAAACCAACCACTCCTCTCTGCTAAAAGCTGCTCCTCATCTTGATGCAGGAAATGTCCACGTCAGGTACAAAGAGCAAATTGAAAAAAAAAAATAAGACAGAGATTTGCAGTCCTTCCAAGATTCAGGGAAGAGTAGGTGGATGCCTCCAGAGTCAGAAGGCAAGGAGAATAAATCTTTTGTCTTACCCAGACTTATATTCAAGGCTGTGCCCTTTGTAAAGGCCACTTTTTTAACACTCAGTTTCTGAGCATTTGGGAACGTTTAATGAAGTCTACTGATACCCTGCCAATGCTTACAGAGTGGGAAGTTTCATCTGGTACTTACACAGCACTCTGAGCTGGACAGAAGTGGCTGTCGCTACTCTCCATGTCTCAATGGCTGGATCTGTAGAGTATCATAAGTATTTGCCCTCCAAACCCACAGCTCCACATGCCCTCCCAGAGCTCTCCAGCACAGCTTTTTATTGAAGTCACATTTTCCACCTGCCATCTCTCCAGCCCCAAAGCCATCTCCTCCTACCTCCACACTCCTACTCTGAGCTGTTTATCCTGCAGCACATCCCAGAAAGCCACCAGTGAAGCCAGAAGATGCACCTGCACAAAGCAACCTCTCCTGCCTCGTGCAAGGGCTCAGTTGCTCCTTTCCACACACACTGTCAGGTGAAAGAAGTCCTAAAACCCTATTGTTCATCTTGCAGGGAATTAATAGACACCGATAGCACTTAATGATTTCCTTACCCTTCAGATGAAACTATTAATTAAGGGCCTGGTTTTAGTCAGCCACTGGTGTTTACCACTTCTAATTGCTTTTCTTGGCACCCGGCTGGAATACTGTTTTCTGCTGGCTCACATTCCTCCTGAGCAGCAATTACTTCACTCCTCCATAGTGCAGCCACAGCATCAGCACCCTCATTAGGGTCACATCCTCTCTTTTTGGGCTTCCCCATTGCTTTGGGCTGGTGTTTCTCTCCACTCCCTCCTACCTTTTGATTCCCTGCTCTCAAAGGAGTCCTTTTTTTTCCTGGAAACAAGCTCAGAAGCTGCTGTTGACAACAAAGTTTCATTATGGTTGAACCTTAGGTTTTAAAATACCACTTGGACCTTTCTCCAACACACGGTGGGTGAAACACAAAATAGACTTCTAGATAAAATGCATCCACAACTCTTTTTATCCCTTAATGGGTGACATACCACCCTGGGAAGTTAGTCTAACCCAGTTACCTTTCCCTAGGACACAGATGGCACCTGGTGGCTTGGAAAAATGGCCCCCAACCTCCTCTCTAATAGCACATTATTCTGCAAAGAGGAATTATTTCCCTACTCCCAGCAACAAGGATTTTCAAACTAGAGCTGTAGTTTTATCTGCTGAATTGGAGATTTCCCATTTCTTATATGAGCATCTCAGTGATGAGAGTCAGGCAGCCAATTTCGATCCCTTTGTGAGATTCAATTAAACCATTAATTAAGTGATGTCAGTGTCCTTTAGCAGCTGACTGTATACACAAGCAAGCAAGAAGGGGACAGACCCTGCGGTGCTAATAAAGGATAGCAGCAGGGGGGGGGAGTTACTGCAGCCCAGCTGCAGCTGTTAGCAACATCTGCACAGGTTTTGCTGGCTTTCCCTCTGCTGTGGGAATACCTGGCTCAAGATGTGCACAAAGCAGGTCAGTGAGGAGGTGTTTATAACCCCAAATCACTCCTAGGGAGCTTCTGAGAAGTAATGGTTCAAGGCAGGTCATGTTTTTGCACTGAAATTTAGGCACATAATCACAGTGCTGCTTTCATGCCCAGCATCCATCCCTGCTCATCCCTTCTCCCCCTCCAACCTCAGCTTGTGACCTCTCAGACCTAAAAAAGATCAAGAGACCCTCAGATTGTTTTTGTGCTTTTTCCAGTGTTCTCCTCTCCCCTCAAGAGGCATTAATGGGTACTCAGCAGCAGCAACTGCTCGAAGGTTTTACTAATGAACTGCCTAATAGTATCCAGGTTCCTGTGATGGTGAGGCAGGGCTGTGGGGTCCTCTTGGGTGGCTGTAGGAGGGAGCCAAACCTCAATGCTATTCTTTTTTGGAAACACTCACACCTCCTCTGCTGGGCTCTCCAAGCTGTCCCTGCGCTCATGCCACTTGGCAGGGTCCTTTCCTTTCTCTGGAGTTCACAGCTCTCTCCCTACACCCACATCTACTGAGAGCCAGAGGCCAAGCACAGATTTGGGACCTCTGCAGCTACAGAGGCCGAACAGCCACAACTTGGGACAGCTGCTCCCAACAGCAGCTTCTTTTGCCAGAGCAAGGAGGCAGAAGGAAGAAATGATTGGGCATGAGAGGCTGAATTCTAAGCGAGGATGCAGGCAATGAAAAGGTGGGTCAGGAAAGGGAGGCAAAAATGCAAGGAAGTTAAAATACAGCATTAAAAAAATACCCTTTCCTAAGGCTAAAATCTCCCAGCTGGTGGTCCAAGACTCAGCATGGATTAGGAGAAGGATGCAGGGAAGGGCACTCCTTCAGCGGATGTGCTTCAGGATCAGGCTAGATGCACTCCCCTTTGCTGTTCTCCCAGCCAGACCTCCACATCAGAAGGATGGGGTGGCTTTGCTCCAGAGCCCTCCCTGCCAGCAGGACCAGCTCTCTGTAGTTTTCACTTCCTCATTTTAACAAGAACATGAAGACCATCCCAAAGCTGTACTTAGAAACTGCTCCAAAGCTTCTCCAGGTAGCAATGAAACTCCTCAAAACTTTACAGGCTGGGTCCAAAATCCCTCCCCTGTGCTTCACCGCTTAGCAACTACTTTGTAGAGACGAATTCTAAGGCAGAGTGGCTGGGACTGACATCTGCATCACTAAAGGACTCCCAGACACATCACTAAAGACTCCAGCTTTTGATTCTTTCTCTCTCTGCCCACTCCTCTGGGCAGGATCAGACCAGGTTTCCCACCACACACAGGACTCCAGGTAACAAATAAAGATTGGGTCTCCGGGCAGGAAAAATTCACGTTTTATCTCTCAGCCACTCAACTCCAGCCCCTTCAGCAGATCTCAAGACAGGATGGAGAAACACAATTCCCACCCCTTCACACACCAGCCTGCAGGCAAACAATTCGCTCTCCTAATTGCCCACCATGGCTCTCACACAGCCCCTTGCCAAGACCTTGATGCTGCTTTTCATTTTGCTCCTGCCAAATCCACAGAGGTAAATTATCAATTTCCTGAGCTGCTGGGGTCAAACCGACCAAGGAATGCAAATGGCTTTACATGGGCCAACCCTCTGAGCTTCTCTGCAATGCCAACAGCCAGGAAACACCAGCAGGCAATGCTCTGAAACAATCTGCCTTTGGACGTGGCTGAAAAAGCCAGTCCTGTTCAGAGAAATCCCTGCAAGAGAAGCAGCACGGCTGGCTGGAAAAATACCTTTCCCCAAGATCCCACAGGCAAAAGCAGAAGCAGTGTGAAAACTGGGACAAACCTTGCTGGGTCTCAAGCAGCCACATGGCAGGGCTCCTCTCCCCAGCCCTTATCACAAGCCAGTAGGTCAGCACCAACATCTCCTTCAAATCTGAGTCCTCTCTGGACCAAAAGCCACTGTCTGGGGGGATCAGGGGAAGAAGACAGAGGAGGAGAGATAAGTGGGACTCTACTGCCTGAAGCCAGACGGGCTGCACCACACAGTCGTACTGTCAACATGGCATTCATCTGCCCTATGTTACAGGAGACCTTGTTTGGCTGCAAGTTGTCCCTTCTCCCTTACAAAGAGGGATTTTACTGGCATTAAGGACTCATCAGGCAGAGCTGAACCAGTGACCCAGCTCCACTGCCGCAGCTGTCAACAGAGATAACCTGGGCCTTACCCTGACTTCAGGACCAGCCCCCCAAAAAATAGGGCAGTGGCAATAAGGAGATGCGATATGGGTGCTGCTGGTGTCTCGGGAGGGGCATCCCACTGCCAGGATGGGGGCTCAGCTGGTGGATCAGGCTGGGACTCTCCACGGGTTGCAGGTGCCCCTGACCTTTCCAAATTCACTATTTGAACTGTTTTTCCTCCCGAATTTGTTGCTGGGCACAGCAAGGCCGTTTCCATGCGGATGGCTGTTTCTCCCCGTTGCCGTGGCGACGGTGGCGGGCGCCAGCAGGCCGGAGGCGGGAGGGCGAGGACCGTATCTCCCCGGTCCTTGCCAAGGGCAGTGGGTACATCTAATCCAGCATCGCTCCATTTTACGCCTCTGAGGAGCACCAAGGAGCTATCAAATGACCAGCTCAGCAGCAGCAAGCAAGCGTTTGGAGGGATGCAGTGCTGCCTGTTGCTGTTATTATGCCCTAAAACCATGTCCATCAGTGGCCAGGTGCCTCTGGTGGGGACTCCCTGCTGCCCACACAGCTCCTAGACCTCCTCACATAGCTGAGACAGCAGAGTTCAGACCCAGGGTTGGATCCCAACACTTCCAGCACCATTCAAAGTAACCAGAAGCACACATCCAGCTCATCAATAAAGACAGGATGCTGGGACACTTCACTCTCTTGCACCTGAGGCTGTTACAACATGTCTGGATGAAGGAAGGACACTGGCAGATGAGAGAACAAACCTGTGGAAGAGCAGCTTGCAGAGTGAGATGCTGCACTGCCAAAAGCAGGGGCTCAGGGAGCCTCTTGGTAAAACCCAGGCTTCTTTAGCCCAAGCTTGACATGTTACAAAGCTGCTGGGGAGGAAGAAAGAGAGCAGTCCTGAAGAGTAGAAGTACAATGTTCCTGATTTTAAAAAGGCTAAATTCAAACTAATTCTGTCATCCATAGAAAATAAGCTCCTCCAAAGGCTCCAGTTTGCACCTGGACAAAACAGAATGGAGAAAATGCTGTGGGCTTTGTATTACCTCTAATTTTCTATTGCCTTGTTGCAGTTTCTATGATATTTGCATCCACAGTGGCCAAATACTTTTCTCCTCTAGAAAAGCTCCCCTGGGAAGCACCTCTCCCTGTGGTCCCCCATCCCTGTGGCTGCCAGGGACCTTGAGCACCCACTGAGCATCTCCCTGCAATGTTCCTCACAAACCATCCTGCAATTTTCAAAACCAAGGGGAGCAATAACCCTGCTAGCAAACTACAACAAATAGAAGGTACCCTAAGAAAGGATTTGATTTCTGTGAGGAAAAAGGAAGAGACAGAAAAAAAAAATTATCTCTGCACAAATGCAAAGCCTGGAGGCTCATACAACATCCTTGACTCCTTGTTAACCAAGCGAGGGTCAGCATGTTACCTAGATGCTGCAGCACAGCCCTAAATAGCTGGGACTAGAGACACTGTGCTCCTATTCAGTTCTCCTCAGATGCAGGATGACAGTAGTCACCCACAGACTACTAGCTCCCCAACTGCCAATCTAAAACTGGACTGGTATTTTGATGCCAAAACATCAGGAAAAAAATGTGCAAGGACAGGTTTTTCCTACATCAGTATTTTTTCTGATAACTCATTTCCTTAGGCAGTAAGTACAGCTCTTCATCTAGAGCAACAAAGGCAAATCAGACTTCAGCCAGCAACTGGCTCTAGCAGAGGATGCTCCTGCCTGATGAGCAACCAGCCTGGTGGGCAGGTAGGGCAAGCCCTTTCAGCCAACAATGACTGACTTTGCACAGCTCAGCCCACACCCCCTGCAGCCCCAGAGCAAGGAAAAAAGGGGGAAAAAAAAAAGCCCTTTCAGCATTCTCTTCTACTGAGAAGTATTCGGCTGAAAAAGCTTTTACAACCACACAGGAAGACAGGGAAGCACAAGGATTTAGGGATATCAGCAACTCTGAAATCATTACAAAAGCAAACCCACAAAATCCTGCTTGCCCATGGGACCATCTATTTGTTCTGAAGCATCTGATAAAGGTCCATACAAGGACAGAAAACTGTCAGTAGGACACATATGCATGAGCCAACAGTGTGCACTCNGAGCACCTCTCTGCCCTGAGATATCCTGCGGGAAAAACCATCAGAAAAGCAGCCAAACAGAGGCTATAAACAAGACAGACAGACTTCTCAGGAGCCATCAGAAATCTAATTCTTCAGGCTGGGACAAAAAGAACCAAGGGAAGCGTAATAGATGCCAGCACCTGAGCAAAAGGAAGGTCCTACAAGTACACTGAGAATATCAGGGAGTTAAATCAAGGCCAGCAGCTCAGTGCTGGAAGGTTAATTGAAAGGAGTCAGGACACACCATTAATGGATACATTGGTTTGATTCTAATGGGGTTTCTGTGGCTCACTGTCTAATGCAGTTTATATAAGAAATATTGCAAGTGTCCTGCTTTCACTACCTTTTCTTTTTTAAACAAAAAAAAAAAGCAAAGGCAGCACTAGAAGTAACAAAAGGTGGAATTCTGCTGCCTGTCGAACATGGTCTCCACATCAAGTATCTCCTTGTCACTTAGTGCCTGTCTGAAAAGGCACAGGCTTAAGAGCTTTCTGATGTGCTCATGGTCTCCAAAGGAAGGCATCAGGGAACTGCATATGTGAAAATGGAAGGTTTCAAATTAAAGAGGTTTTCAGACTCAAGATGCAGAAGCTTGGACAAATATAAACAGGGGTGCTGTTAGGTTGTCACAAAGCAGCAGTGGATTACAATGGGATCCTAGATTTTAGGAAGGTCCCATCCACATGTTCTCAGCTACAATGTTTGGCAAAGCTGCACCACAGCTGGGAGCAGCATGTAACAAAAATCCAAGTGCTTTAGCCCAAGCTAAAAGTAGTGGGTAGGTGATGGTTCTTCTGACAATCAAGGCAGCTCAATCATGGAGCTGTGATACACCACAGCCACAAGGTTAGACAAATACTAAAGGAAGAGTTTCTGTATACAAGCTGGGCAAGCAATACTAAACAAAGGGGAAAACATAACTGAAGGTCATGTATTCAGCCTTCAGCTTTAGCTTCCATAGAAAAGAATGTGAGAAATCTGCAGTATCTAGAGAAACGCCTCAGGTAGGAACATCTTGGAACACGCTAGTACTCTGAGTGCCAGGAAGAGGCAGCATGTGATACACCTGCATGGTCCAAGGCACACCCCTGCCACCTTTTCTTAGCAAAGGGTTTCCCATCTGCACCATAAAGATTTTTGGAAGACAAAGACAATAAATCAGGCTCTTCAAGCAAATTACATTTATTCCATTGCTTACAAACGCTCATCCTAGCCTAGGAAAAATACCAGGTAGAAAACATCTCCCCCTTTCCTCCCACCCTCCTCACCACACACATACATGTTTTGTCTCTTAAATAAAAGAATCAAAATTGCAAAGCATGAGAGACTTTTCCTTCAATACATTTCTGTAATAAAATTAATTTTGTAAATATAAAATGCAGCATCCAAGACCAGAGGATTTGCTATGCTACTCCAAGGCAATTAGTACCCAGAATGATCAATCGGTTTGTCTGCAAACATAATAAGAAAATACTTAGCACTTATCCAGCACTTTTTATCCACGAATCCCAGTGTTTTACAAAAGCTGAAAAATATGTTTTTGGCCTCATTTACAGAGAGGAAAACACCAGCTGGAACAGGAACAGCTTTGCCCCCAGTCGCGGAACAATTTAATAGCAGAGCTAAGAACAGATCTCTGATCTCTCAGCCCAACAACCCGTGTCACGCTCTCTGCTTCACACAGGACGTCCTCAATTTGGCACAAAGCCACAACTGCAGGAACACTGAAGTGGTTTATAGTGTCTAAAACAAAATAAAAGGTCTAAATTGAGATCTGACAGATATTTTAGTATGCACTGACCTCCCAAGGCTGTGATGCCAAGGAGTAAACACAGTCTTGGATGGAGCTGTTGAGAGCATTGGAGAAGACCAAAAAAAAAAAGAAAAAAAAAATGAAGTCTCATGCTGGAAGCGTGAACAAAGTGGTTCAGAAAGTAAATCCATGATACACAATGTGCAAATGATTCTCCACTTGGAGCTTTAATTGAATGTTTGAGGAACAGAGCACAGGATAAAAACTTAAAACCTTGACAAATAGTGTTATTAGATGGAGAGGAACCTGGAGCTAAAGCACATGTGGCCTGACACCTCCTCTATTAGCAGTCTCCTGACCTGAAGTCACTCCTGACAGACCTGAGAAACCAACAGTGCAAACAGGAGGAAAAGAGCAGTGAAATACAACGCCTTAGCCTAGAAATACATTTAGCAAGGCCAGGAGAGGAGTGAACTACAATGACAGAGTAAAGCTTGAATCAAGGACCTCAAGGCACCCTCCATTACAAGGTCCACTACTCATCCCACAAGCAGGCACCCACAGTTCTTTCCCCTGTGCTTTACTATGAAAAATGACTGTACGACTTCAGTACTGTTCTTCACAGGCATGTGGCCACAACGTATCACCCACAGCTCATTTTGGTCCAAACAAGACACTCACAGGATCCTTTGGATGGTCTGCAATGTAAAAGCACCAATTTTTTAATGCTCCCTTCATACCTCCCATGGGAATTGGACAACAGCAGGCTCCAGCCTTCAACAGGGCACCTCGCAATGCTGGGATGGCTGCACTGTGTGGCTGCACACACTCACATATCTGCCTGCAGAAGAGCCAAAGTGTTTGCCTACACCCAAAACTTCTTATGAGAAGGGCAGGCCAGCATCCTCCCCAGCCCATGGTGGCAGGTAATATTACAACTAGGAGCTTATTTTAGCAGCAGCATCAACACTGCAGTGGTCTAGTCGGCATCCACGCACCAGTCAGCTGTGCTCTGAAAGCTGGGAACAGCAAATTGGGTTCTCACAGAGAACAGCATATCAAACAGAGACAGGAAAGCAACCTAAGTCAAACTCATCTCTTAACTACAACCTGCAGCAACAGACATTAATTCAGATCTCCTCTTTCCTTTGTGGGCAAATCCAAATGCTACTAATTCTCCACGCTCGTACTCAAATACACAGAAGGGTGCCAGCAGCTGGATCTCCCTTTCCCTCAGCTGTAGAATCTGCAGACAGTCATGAGGATTCATCCCCATGTTGCAGAAAAGTCCACCCGATGTGATCAAAGAGCTGCTGTTGCACCCCACACCCTCCCCAGCCACCCACCATCCTTCTGTGTCCACCTCCTGTGGATCAGAGACACAGTCAGCTGCCCCACCATCCTACCTTTCACTTAGGAGCTTTTTAGAGATACTAAGGCACAAAGATTAAATGACTTGCATAAGAGTCAGGAACACACCTCACGTCTCTCAATTGAAGTGATTTCTCACAATTTTTTTTTTCCTGACCTCTTGCATATTAAAAATGAGAGTAGATTTGTGTGGATGAGAAAAGGATTTCATTTCCCTCTTAATACTGAGGACACAAACCCAGGTAACTGTATGCCTAAACCTCCCCAGGGCTGCCACCCACTCCCTCTACAGCAGGCTGTATCAATGAGGTGAGAGAGAACCAAGGCAGCACTTCACAAAATACGTTGCAAAGCTCTATCTTCACCACCTTCAGACTTACAACAGGTGAGAAAGCAGACACACCTCTGGGAAACCAGGACAGGAACCTCAGCTACACCTTGTTTATCATCAGGAACACAGAATGACAGCAGCTCTTAATGCAGTGGGGACCTCCACGCAGTATAAACAGGGTCAGAAGAAACATTCACAGTACTAACTTGACTGGATCAGCTTTCTGCAGCTGAGACTCCTGCAAGATGCTGGCTGATGGAAGCTCCCAGGTCAGGTTTTACAGGAGTGATGGTTTGGTTTCCTAGAAGACTCGAGTGTCTGGCTTTGGTGGGTCTGTTGCAGAGGCCAAGAACCAAGGAGCGCAGCTACCCTGGGTCTGTGCTGCACTAGGTGCAGCTGTGCCTCATGTGGAAGTTCACCACATACTCTGCATTAGTGCGCTGCACCGAGATGGCAAAGGGCTCAAAGGGGTGGAAGGTGAACGCAACCAGGCGCCGCACAGTGTGATTGATGGGTCGTCCCAGGAGTCCTGCCTGGATCTCAAACTTCAGGAGGCCAGAATCACGAGCGTAAAATCTGAAAGGAAGAAAAAGTCAATTATGGCTGTTCCCAACTACTGCTTTTTCCATATGAGCTCTTCACACACAGAGACAACTGCCTTGCTCAATCTCTGATACTCCCTCAGAGCCAGAAGGTCCTCAGATGGGTGCATAGGAAAGTCCTTCACAGGGAAGCTAGTTTTTCCATTGTCTAGAAAAACTTGACTGTATTTCAGAGAGAGAATTCTGCCCGTTATCTTGGTGGATGTAGCTGACTTCATAAGAGGGAATAAGTTTGGTCCAGACCCCATCTGTGCTGGCTCTCCATCCTCTTTTAATACAAGCTGCTGCTCCCGATCCCTAAGTTAGATCTACTGCACAGAACCAAGCTCATTTCCTTTAGCAATGGGCCATCTCCTTCTTCTCCAGCTGCTGCCAGGTAGGCTTCAGGCTGCTGTTCTTGTGCCTCACTACATCCCCATTCAGTCAAGCAGGTTACACACCTGCAACAAATTCTGCTCAAAGGCTCCAAGCTGTACTTCACAGCTCAACCAAGGCTTTGCAGTTCCTTTTAGATTTCCATCTGAAGCATCAACAAGACAGGCTGGGCAGAAAGTACCTGCATTCAACAGTCACAGCAAGAGCAGAGGTCAAGGACAACCTTGCCTCTCTCTGCTGTCACCCACAAACCTGCCTGTGGGTCAGGTACATTCATATCTCCAAACAGGTGAGCTCTGGAACAGCTTCAGCCCAAAGCAAATGTCACCAAGGGGACGAGGCAAACAGCACTGAAGAGACAAGTGCACCTATGAGGCTCTTTGCTTCTTGAACCCTCTCCAATTACTCTGTGTATCTGATATAAGCCCAGGTGACAACACTGTCCTGTGCTGCTGTGGGAACAGGGGACCCTCTGTGATGATCCAACCCTCCCTAAGACTTTGGTGGAGATTTCTGGGATGTGATGGTAAAGGTTTCTGGCTGTGGTACCTTCACAAAGCAGCTAGACTTTAAATCAAGTCCTCACTCTGAAGTTGTCTCAATTCTTTTTAGACTATTTTCTCTGCTCTTTCAGTTTTGGGCACAGAATTGCCATTTTGCCTCCCAGTTGTTTCCTTTTCCATCATCACTTACTACCTGTAAGTATTTTGCATTTTATTCTGGTTTTAACTCCAAGAATGCTTTTAATCTCAGAGCACATTTTCCCCCTGCCAGCAATACGATGCACTCAGCTCTCAGGCTGGAAAAACGGGTGATGACAGATACAGGCGATGCTGTTTCAGGAGCAGACATACTCCACATTTTAACAACACAGCCTATTGAGAACCTCATGTTCTTCCTGGAGGGCCACTCTCCTCTCCCTTCCTCTGAATCAAAGTGCCAGCCAGCCCTGCCTGAAAATTGCACACAAGAACCCAGCAAGAGAGTCACAATCTTGGTATTTGGCTTTTCAAAAAGCCCTTTCCCTCCTACACAAGGCTGGGTATGTAGAGGGTTATTCTTTAAATAAAGCACAGTCCCCCATCTGCTCCTCTCTCTGCCCAATTCACAATAATTTACTACTCAAGATGAAGCTCCCTGTAATCTCAAAGATGTGCTCAGTTTGGTATTTTTAAATCTATTTTTAAAAGTGCTCTGCAATCAGAGGCCATTTCCATGGGCTCTCACTCTGGAGATAAATTAGGCACTGCAATATAAAATTGTATGTCAACAGAAACAGCAAGACCAGCCTTTTCAAACTGTATGAAAATGGCAGATTTATCTGCAGACCAGTTTTTTGGTTAAATGGCTCCTTATTAGCCATCCAGATGGATTTTAGAGACCCCCTACTATAGGTATGGCTGTGTTAAAGTCTCTTCCTCACAAGTGCCATCATTTCATCCAGAGAATATTCTCTTCAAGGCTCACAAAAAGGATACTGGAAGATGACAGTGACGGAGAACCTGAAGTCCTTTCCCTCTGAGAGCAAACAACCCCTGGTCTCTCAAGTAGCCAGAGAAGAGCTGAACCTTCTGAGATACTGGAAGGCAACATGGGTTGAAAAGGACACAGAGCACAGAGGCACTGAAACCCAGTATGTAAAAGGTATGGAAGCATTTGTATCTCACAAATCATGCCAGGAAACTGCACGGGTTGGAACACCTTTCACTGCAGAAGGGTTTTACACTCCAGCCAGTTACAGGACTCACATTACAAATCCTGTGGCACTTCATTTCCAAGCCTTCCAGCCGCTACAGGCAGCGGCATTTATTTTATCAATCCCTTTGTTTTGCATGTAAGAAAAACATCAGCACTATTTCAGCTACTGAACAGTTAAGGTTGGAGCCACATCTTCTCTTCACGTTCCAAAAAAACCAGGAGCCCCACTGCTCCAAGGCCCTATTCAAGTCCTAATTGACTCCACAGAGCTTTGAGCTTTAAAAGCTCTGGCTCTGAAACGCCGGTTTGCTGAAGGGAGGGAGGGAAGGTGGCACTTTGCTTTGTTTACTACAAAGACGTAAATGACTGCGGTTTTGCTCCCTTTTGTCTGCGGGAGCAGCGAGCAGGTTGGCTCTGGCAGACAACTGCCGCCCTGCAAGTTTTCTCAACGTCAAGCATGACAAGGGGGAAAGGGCAGGCTTTTCTCTGCAGATAACAAGGGAGCCGCAGATCAAACCAAATCATACAGGCAGAAAAAACAAAATCAATTAAATATACATAATTTGGGAATTGAGAGCACAGGAATAATCAGTGATTCCCTGCCACCTGAGTCAGGGCCAGAGAAGATATGAAACCACTTCTTTTTGAGAATGTGTTGATGAAAAAGTTGGGAAACTGGCCAGAAAGGTCTCCTTAGGCTGCCTGAGATACCAAGGTGTGGACAGTCACTAAACAAAAGCACCCAGGCATTGAAGACTCTTTGTTTCTACAGCATAGATTTGCTTTTACAGTACTAGAAGTGGAAATGCTTTTCCCTCTGGAGAACTCAGCCTCTTTGAGCCTTTCAGTCTGGAGATGGCGGATTTTTAACCACTGCTACTTGCAGTCATGGCTGCAGTCAATAAAAAGAAATAAATATTCCCTGTGTTTCTGCAAAAAGCACTGCAAACCTCCTTATATCCAAGCTCAGTCACAGAATGGACATTACACCTGGCTGAAACTCCTGCAAGAGAAACAAATTTCCTACAGACCACAGAGAGAAAGAAGAGGGGTATGAGGAGTACAGCTCCCAGGGTGAGAACTGTAAACAAGGAAAGTCTAAAAATAGATAAATCAATACCACAAGCATTCAGAATAACAACTAACACAGCTGCTATTTTATTCACAGGACAAACCAGATCATTCTTGCCAGCTAAACTCCCATCCTCAAAAGGAATCCCTCCAGCAGAAGAAAGCAGGCATCCAGAATCATATCACTGCAACCCAAACACAACGGCAGGACTGCTGCAGGAGAAGGAACAAGAGCATTCATATGGAAAAGACTCAGGCTTCGTTACTCAAACCTTCCTGGGGCAGGCTCAGCAAGACCTGAAGAACCCTCCTACACATACAAGATAAAACAGTTACAGCAAGAAGAGAGGTCAAGCTTTGTGGGACAGCTGAAATAAACCCTCTGGTGAAAGGATGTAGTAAGAGAAAAATGCCTTTTCTGCACATTGGCTCCCACAATGCTTTCCTCACACAGAGCTTCTTGGTATCTTCCATACCTTATAGGGTGATCACCGCAGGTCTTGGGCCGCTCCATGACTGACACCCACTTGTCATCGTAGCTGAAAAGGGAGAGGTCGAGGTAGGGGCTGCCACTGTACGACTGGGCACTGATGGGGAGCTGGCCCAGCAGCCTCCGCACGGCCTCCGTGTGCCCTCCATACTTGGCATTCACGATAGTGTCTTTGAACCTGCAGTGAATCAAGAAGAGCTTTTACTCACAAAGGCCACAGGTGAAGTGCACAGTTTAAATAAAGCAAGGAAGAAAACCAACAGGGAAAGAAAAACAGCAGCAGAGTAAGAACTAAACCAGCTCATTTCCAAAGATGTATCACAGTGATTCAAGCATCAACCAGTTGTGGTAACCTTTTTATCCTTCCTCATCATTATTGTTTCAGCTCTGAATGTCCAAAGTGACAGAAGGACAAGACTGCGCCTACCCACAAGGTCTGGCCCCAGCTGCCCTGCAGTACAGGAAATGAATAGGATCAGACGCAGGGAGAGATGGATTAGGAGCTTATTGGTGAATCCAAGTTTTACCATGAAGGCTGGAAACAGCATAAGCAAAAGCCAGAGGGTTTCACAGTAACAGTTCAGCCCTTAATGTTGACTTGAGAATCTCACTCTCACTAGTGGCTATGTTTTAAATGCATAAAGGCAGAAACCTTAGATGAGGAAGAAACTTGACAGAAACAACAGCGAGATGAACATTCTTCCTAGCAGAGCACTAACACAAGCTTTATTTCTCTTTTCAAGTAAAATTTAAACTTTCCATATACAAGAATAGTCAGATTAGCTGCATGGATGTCATACATCAAGGAGGGTAAAACACTTCCATTTGTCCAGAAACACTCAGCCAAAAGCCAACTCACTGTGGATTATGCTCTATTATACTTCACTACGTACATTAAACACTTCTGCTACAGGCCCTCACAGCCAAAAGGATGAAGAGATTCTCCACTCTACTGCACAAGGCAGAAGTTGCTCTTCAGGTATCTGTGGTGAGCTCTCTCATTCTCTCCCAGTAAGAATTATGAATTTCTTAACAGGTAGCTCTACAAAGTTACAGATGCTGTCAACTTCTTCTCACTTATGTGACGTCAACCTAAAATCAGAAGAAGCTTCATGCCCAGAAGTGATTGCCAAGTGCTTTGGATGATGTGAAACAAGTCACTGGAAGAACAAAACACCCTGAGTCATATAAAAATATATTCTAAGAGAAATAACACACTCAGCCTCATTAAAAGCACATTTGACTGTGTTACAGGCAATGTTACAGCACATTCTAGAAACAAAGGTTATTTTGATAGTTTGCTCAGCTTTCTCAACAGGTCCAGGCAGATGAGTTTCCTTTTTCCTAGTAGAGTTCGCCAAGAACCACAAGATTTTGACTGATGTTGGAGAAAACGCTACAGAACCTAGTTTGATACACACTAAATTGAGAACATCACTTGCCAAAATACATCCAATTAGATGACGCAAGTATCTTGACAAATCTTATCTTCAGGGAGCCAAGCTACTGGGCAGTAACACTTTAATAACCTCCAGAAGAGCCACTACTCAAGGAGAACCAAAAAACATCTTTCCCTCATAATTCCTTTTCCTTCCTCTAAGTGCCAGCTTGCCACTGCTTTGTTCCCTCCTGTAACAAGACAGATGCTGTGGAATATGAAATCAGATGCATGAGGTTGCAAGACAAACCATGTACACGCCAGATCCTCGTACCACCCAGTGACTAAAGCAACTGGTTTTCTCAGGGTTGCCATTATGATTTGATACTAGCCTTAGCTGATGGGGATGAGCGTGTGTCTATACGGAATAAAGCATGCTCCCAAAGGCTCACCGGCGCTGGATCTGCCTGGCAAAGTTGTTGCTGGAAGCTGAGCAGGGAAACTGGACTGCCTCACTGTGCAGGGTGGCATTCCTGAAGAGGTCACAGAAGTTCTCAAACAGTTCCAGCAGTTCATCCGATGTGTTCTCGAATACAGCAATAACCTCTGTGGTCACCATGTTGTAGACAACGAAGAATGAAGGCTGGAGAGAAAAAAATAAAAGCAGTGGTTACCCATGTGTGGAATCTGTCCTTTCCTACTCCCCACATGACACCACTGACCCTTATCCAAATTTCTCTGCAGCGCAGGAGAATCCCACATCCCCACACTAATCCATTTGGCTATTCAAATGCCTCAACAGGTACTAAATTAGCCACCTCTTAACTGTGATTATTTAGGAAGAAAAATTAACGGGCTTCCAATTTCTCAGCTCAAATCAGATGTCAGTATTTCCATTTTCTCTTCCTCACTGCCCTCCACCAAATCCAAAATGCTTTCTGAAGTGCCAAAATTAATTTTCATTCCTGCTGACAAAATGATTTTTAAATCCAGTGCTAGCTGGCCACAAATTATTTTTGCCTTTGTGCAGAGACATTGTTTTCCTCCCCTTCTTAATACTTCCATCACATAGAGATCAGACTTTTCAGTGCACTGTGCACTACGCTACCACCCAACAAAAAGTTGTGCCCTCCAGGTACTCTGCCAGCACAGATGTGAAAATCTGAGAGACGCTAACAACTTTTTAATGCTAACATTCACCAACAAGAAGGCTCAGGCACCGCACTCAGGGTTGGCAAAGGCAGCAAATCATGGCACCAACAAGCAAAAACCAGGGAAAAAGGTGACACTGTATAAGAGTGGCCACATCAAAGAGAGAGGACATTCCTTTCCCATTGGGAATGGGCAGATTTGATCTTTAGTGTGCTGGTTTCAGAAAGCTTTCATTAAGGACAAGAGAGCTAACAACACACAGCACCCTTTTCCCTGTTTCAAAGGTGAGCAAGAATAATTCCTGTGGAATATGGACATATCTGGTTAAATCTTCTGTTAATAAAGGCAGTTTCTAAATGCTTCACCTCCCATTTCCAAACAATGCTCAGGAATGACGGCAGGAACTCTACCCACCTGCAAATATCACAAGGTTTGTTTGTTTAACAGCCCCAAAATAAATTGTGATAATACAATCCAGCCCTCACATGTCAAAATGAAGCACGCTAGATGAGGTTACTCACTAGAATACTGCCTGAGGAAAGGAAAGCCCTTCTGAAAACACAGGGTTGGAGCAGAGAGAAAATGAGAGGAGACAAGAGAAAGAAAAGCTATTTACATCATTGAAGATTGCAGGGAGCATCTTCCAACTTTAAATAACAAAGATCCTTTGTCAAATTCACAGATAGACACATCTACAAGTTGCTCTTGATCACAGAAACCACTACCAACAGTTTTTAGCAACACCTGTAACACAGACAAAACACCACACGGGCAGTGGAAGTTGAGTGTCACAGAAATCACACAGCAAAGATGGGAAGTCTAACACAAGCCTGAAACAACAAAAACCCCACACTGCATATTCATGGCACTCAAAAAATCCTGAAGGATTCAGTGCAGATCCTGCCAATATAGAAACAACCCATGAGTGACTTCCTCAATCTTGTTGGCAGCAAAGCCAGGGAGAAGAGAGTAGCCTGAAATTGGGTGAAACCTCATGTTTCTCACTAATAGATGAGAGAAAAATCAGAGGCTTAGTTATTTCGTGAACCAAGGTTTCTTCAGGCAGCTCAAAGACAAAGCCTACACTCATGCAGGTCTGCAGAAATTGCTCCACATCTGAATTATCTCCTAAAAGAATGGAGAAATTAAATCCTTTCCTCCAGCACACAACACATTGCCCGAGGAACACTGCAAACAAACCACAACCTGCATCTTAAATTAACCCTCAGGTGAAGCAAGTCAAGAGCAGGCTGCAGCAAACCAGCCACAAAAGCCTTGGTAACCACAGCAGAGAGAGGAGGAATGCTACAGCAAACATTTACATAGGAGTCAGGAGCACCCTTCCAGATACTAGCAATGAGCAGAACACTGCAGGCCACTTTCACAAAGCTTTCATGTTTTTGAGACAGCCACTCAATTTTACACAAATGGGTAAAATTCATTAGATTAAGCCTCACGTATTCCCTCCCAAAGTAACTCCTCCAGACAAACACCACGTAAGAGAATACCAGTCATCTTCCAGGAAGAATTAGACAAAGGGCAATGTAAAAAACTACTGTCTGTTTCTTCTAGGATTCAAGTCCTCAGTCTGCCAGACAAGGAGGAAGAGAAGGGTATGAAAGAAAAAATAAACCCCTAAAGAACAATCAGACCTACATGCAGCACTGTTGTTTTATTACAAATTCTTGCTAAATGCTTTCAACAAAATAAAATCCAACAAGACTGAAGGAATAGGACAATATAAAAATCCATCTTTCTCAATTTTATACAGCTTAAAACCTGACCACCACTCTAAACAGCACTGAAAAGAGATGATCGACCTGCAAGATGATGAAATGTCTGGAGGGACTCAGCACCGACTGAGCTACATTTGCTCTAATTCAACAACTCTAACACTAAACTGAAAGGAGAAGCAATTGCCACATTAGCTAGATCTAAGAGCTGCTATTCCAATTTGTAGAGACCATAAATAGACAAAAACGTGAGAGAGTAAGTACATAGGCAGAATAGAAAAGGTAATTCTACTGGGAAAAAAGGAATACTATTAAATTTGAAAAGCATGTTTGAAAGATGCATGAGAAAAGGGAGAGACTACTTCTACAACCTAAGTGTACTACATGAAATAGCAGCTAAAAAAATAACTGGAGTCTTGGAAGCAGAAGAGGGTTGTACTGCATCTGAGCACAGGGAACAATCCCTGGAGAAAGGGGATTCAATAACCATGATCGGGCTCTTCTCTCTCATTTTTAGCTGAGAAGAAGGCAATGAAATTATGAGAGCAAAAGATAAGGAAGTTATTCAGTATCAGAGGCATCAAACATTCACACAAGAATGAAGTGTCAGGATCCTACGCAACACTCCCAGGCTCAGCTTAAACACATCTCTCACAGTGTTGTACCTGCTTGAGAACTCGCCCCAAAGAAACAACCAGCCTGAGGGAGGAGGCAGTACCTGGGAAGGATCTGTCACCCGCAGCGTGACCACATCTTCACTGGTGTATTTGATAAACAGATGGTTCTCATCCAAAAGCTGCATCTTCCACATACGCAGCTGCCTCAGCTGATCAAAGTACTGGAAGAACCTTCTTTTTGCTATGGCGCTTCCATCCTGCTCAGCCCTTCTCCACAGGTACACCAACAGCCTGTGCTTCAACGAGTTTATGAAGGGCTCTTTGTAGGGGTTGGCCATCCCTGTCTGAGTGTCCCGCTGCACCTCGGGGTACACCGCAGACAGGGTCAGGAGATCGTCCTCATAGCAGAAGCGGCCAATAGTCCTCACATCAATAAATGTGCCCTCGGGCGTGACTTGAAAGACATGAATAGTCTGTTGCTGCACTGAGAGAATGGCCAAGATGTTCTTATAGAGGTACAGCCCCTGGTTGTGAGACAGGATGACTTTGTCACACTTGAAAGTCCGAGTGTCACAAAGTCTGCCTGTGTGGAGGTCTATGATGTGCAAGGAATAATCCTCCAAGGGGGAGCGGGGGTTGGGGGTCACCGACTCACTGTTGCGGTAGACCTCAAAGAAGGGAGGGTGAGGTTCCTCAGGCAGGTAGGCAGCAGAGCCCACAATCACATACCGACAGTCATCAGTGAACAGGCTGCACTCACGGTTCAAGTGCTCCCCATTGGAGGCCACGTTGGTGATATGGAGCAGGACAAAAAAGCGTTCAAAAAGCCGACCTCGAATGTTGACAGATCTTTGGTCATTGCCATTGGCCAAGATCTCCCCCTCGTAGACTTGCAGGAGGTCTTCTGCTGCCTGGCAGCCTTGATACTCGTAGATCTCCAGGGAGGTCTGATCAGAGGAGAAGGCGATGAAGTAGCGGCCATCAGGGGAGAATTTGCGCAAGAAGCAGGGTGGCTTCTCCACATTGACCACAGTGAAGTTGGGGAAGACATTCTGGTGGAAGACACGGACTTGGTGCCAGTGGGTGCCAGCTTTACCCGAGCTGATCCGGCGGCGCTCCAGGCGGTGAATAACATTCTGGTTCTGAATGCGACGAGGCCTGATGGTGGGGGCATCATGGTCCATGATCAGAGCTCTACTTCATCTTCACCCTGCCAGGGAGGGAGCACATACATACCATGGGATGACATAGAGAAAGGGAGAGAATTCAAGGTACTGAGAGACCTCCTTTCAGGGATGAGGTAGAGCAAGCACCCAGAGAGCAGAGGGATCGGCTGAAATGTAGAGAGATGCTTCTGGAAAGTGCAGAGATAACAGAGAACGCTGCAGAGACAGTGAGAGAAACCTCAGTAGGAATCAGGGGAAAACAGAGAAACTAAGAGAGAATCCCAGTGCACCTGAAAGTGGTGGGTGGGGTCTACAGGCCTGTCAGCTGAGGGAGACAGGGATGTACCAGGAGAGGCTGAAGAGAGCTGAGGAGGGGAACAGGCACAGGCGGGCCCTAAGGGAACAGAGAGAGCCCCAAGCACTAGAAACGGAGTGAGGGGAACCAAGGGAACTCCACAAACTTGCATGCTGACGCAGGGGAGCAGCCTGGAAAGGATGGCGAAAGCTAGAGTTAGAAGGGATCACACCAGGGGTCACCGGGAGGCCTAAAGACCTGCTTGCCGAAGGGTGCCGTGGGAAGCTTCGGGCACCTGGGACGGGACATGAAGCTCCAGCAGAAGCCTAGGCCAGGCTAGGGGCCCGGCAGCCGATAGGAGAGAGTTCCGGCTGCTCTCCCATCAACCTGGAGGGTGAGGGGACACGGCGGAACCGAGGGCCGCGGTGGCCTCGTAGACAGACAGGAACCCGGGGGGGAGGCCGGGGTGCGGAGAGGAGGCTCACCGCTAAGGCCCGGCGCTGGATCCCGCCGCCGGTCACTCTATGGCCGCCGCCATCTTTCCGCCACCACACAACGACGCGCCGCGGTAAGGGCGGAGGGAGGGTGTCAGCCGGCCCATTACACTTCCGCTTCCCGCCGCCGGGGCCAACGAGGTGGGCAGAGCCGGACAGAGTGTCGTCAGCTAAGGGAGACAGCGCCCCCTGGGCGGGGCGGAGGATCGCGGAGAGGCGCGTCCGGGCACCCTCCCCTCACCTCTGAAATCCTGCACCCGTCTGAAAGTTGCACCCACCTACAGCCCTGTATCCATCCTACACCCCCCACCACGCCCCAACACCCATCCGACACCCCCTGAAACCCTGCATCCATACTGCACCTCGGGTACCCCTTCCTAGCAACCCCTCCACACCCATACAACCATCCCCAAACCTTCTGCGCCACCCTGCACCCCCATCCCTGCACTCCAAATATCCCCTGACCCCCTCCCATTCAATGAGCATCCCATATACCTCCATCCACAGTCATCCCCTGCACCACAAGTCCCTGCATGAGGACAGCCCAGAGGACACCACACTCAACAGAATGGGGTTTCTCCCCAATACCTCAATGCCAGCACCAGCAGCAGTGGTTGGGGTCACCCCCGGGCACCCCTTTGGGCTTTCTAAGCGCCTTGAAAGCTTTTTGCTCGCCCAGGCTTTTAGTAGCATCCATCCATTAGCGACGAGGCAGCTTGGGCAGCTCCTAGGGGCACTTGTCCTTCAAATGGAAGGAGGGAGGAATGTCGGGATGGCCCTTGAGATCCATTTGCCGACCTCTTGCCCAGACTGAGCTCCGTGCCGGTGCTCGGGGCCTCTCCACCGGCAGGCATGGGAGCTGTTAGTGGGACAAGATGCTCAAAGAAAAGATGCTGGAGAGCCCACCGAGGAGCATCCCCTCCTCTGGGTTGGATGGGTCTGCAGGTATGCAGCAGTGGTACCCAGCCAGAATCACACTGGGATAGAGGGAGGGATGCTCCTGCTGCACCAGAGCTCTTAATGTTGAAATTCCCCGTGATCCTCTGTTTGTTTTGGGGGATGCTGCTGGTCCAGCAGCCGGACAGAGTGGGACCTCACTGTCCCAGGGGAGGTGAACTGGCTGTTTCCAACAACCTTCCTGAAGAAATGGGGAAAGATAACATGCTTGTGACCTCTGGGGGATGAGGAGACCCACCTGCCTGCCCTGTTCCCACCTCCCAGCGATTTTCATCCCAAGCATCTGCATCCCATGTCCCTTCCCACTCTCCCCTCTGCCTCCCAGTTGCAGGAGGCGCGATGACAAGGCTAAAATGAATGGCCTCGGCATCTCTCTTTGTCTCTCTGCCTCCTGCCTAATTAATTGAGATCCACCTTAATAGGATCAAACTAAATACCAAAGAGCATCCAACCACACAGCAGCTGGCAGAAAAACGACCGCCCGGCACACATACACCCAAAGAGAGTACTCTGGACAAAAGAGCCATTAATACAGCAGCAATTAGTGCTTCCAGAGCTAATAACTTCATCACTGTGATCTTCCCACAGCCATTTCTCCCCCTCAACCTCCCCCCGGTGCTGTGGAGGGGATCGAGGGACCCTCACTGGAGCAGTTTTGCCCGTTTGGAAAGATCTGAATCATGTGCAATAAATCTCATTGTGGGCACAAGGCTCGGTGCAAAGTTAATTCCTGATAATTTTGGCCCCAGTAGAGGGAGACCGGGGGGGGTGAGAGGGAGAGAGGGGAGAAAAGGCAGGTCATGGTCTGGATTCTCCTCAGTTCCCCTCAGGTGGATGCTGAAGGCTCAGATCTCCTGGCTTTTTTCACCAACTGGGATTTTCCAACTCCCACAGTGTTTCATGCTGCCCCTCAGGGATTTGACCCTGGTAGGGATGAAGGGCATGAGGTTGTCACCATCCTCATCTGCTAGGGGTGGTGCTGCCAAGGAGGGGGGGAGTCCATCCACATATACCCAGACCAGGAGGAGATGGCGAGCCCCATCCCAAAACCCAGAGTACTGTTATGGGGTAACTGGGTGCTGGAACAGGAGCTACTGGGAGCTGATCCAGGGAGTTACTGGGGTCCTGCAATTTCACAGAGCAGAGGGTTCATGGTTCTGGGTTTGATGGAAGAAGCAGTGTTTAAAAACAAGCCCTGGTCTCCCCAGTTTGGAGCCTGCAGCTGGGCAGCTGTTGAGGGACAAGGGATGCAATTCATTCCTTGTTCGGCTCCGAGTTCCCCAGTCTGGCTGCTCCACCTTGTAAATCCATCTAATCCACCCTAACCAGCCTCAAACGTGTCCCTTCGTTGAGTAATGAGGAATTCCTCCCCAGGAGATGCAGTCCCTTATCTAGGCTTGAGCAGAGGAGTGGGATGCTCTGTGTCTTCACAGCAAACCCCAGCGGTGGAGCAGCACCACCAACCCCACCACAAGCCCTGCCCAGAGCTGCTGCCATCTCCAGCCAGCACCTCAAGAGCCAGCAGGTGGGTTAAAAGAATTAAATTAATAAATCACAGTCTCTATTTGGGCTGTTTTGGAAGATTACTCCCATTCCTGAAACAAGGACCCTTCTGCTGTTGTTGATTTGGCTGTTTACCAAGAGCTCCCTGGCTCTGGATCCCGCAGCTGCTTTCCTGGGATTAGCGAGGGTGTGTGTAAGGAGGTTAGAACTGGAAAGATGGCAGGCCTGGGCTGCTCCTACCCTGTCTGCCTCACCAGGTGCAACTCTACCATGAAATCACTGTGGGGAAAAGCTGGACAATCTCCTCTCAGAGATGCTTGCAAAGGAAAAAATCCTCCAGGTCCCTCTGCCTTGTGCAGCCACTGAGCTCAGTCGCTCTTGACTTCCCCATTGTGCTGAGGGAAGGGAAAAAATAAACCAATTCATTTTTATATATATATAAAGGAAAGGGGAGTTTGCACAAAAGCCCAGCTCAAGGAGGAACGCTGGTGAGTGGTGCTTTGGTCTTCTCTGAGCCCTGGTGTGTACAGGGATGACTTCAGCTGCTCTGCAGAAACCAGCTGCTTCTGTGGGGCTTTTTTTTAGGGTAAAGTGTCCTAGTGATGATAGTAACAAACTTCAGCAGGGGAAACTCTTGTTGGCATGAAAATAGAGGAAAAGAAGCAGTGGGAGACCTTGCATGTCTCTCATTTTTCCAGGAAATTCACTATTTAGTTTTTCCCCAAACCTGGGGGACTGTCATGTCTACAGAGTTTTGGGCTCCTCTCACACATACACACTCACACACTTATTTTTTAAGAGGATGAAAAGTTCCTCTCTGCCTTGGTCATAGCTCATGGCTCCCCTGCCCCACCAAAACACCATGGGACCTGCAGCCCCTCTCCCCACACCATGTGAGTCTCACCAGGATTGGGCTCTGCCAAAGCCAAGTTTAAAGGTCGCAACAGCCAGGAAACTTCACAGCACTAAGGAAACCTTCTTTTGGAATCAAAACATCCCTTGCACTGGTTTTTACTGGGTCTGTTTGATGTAGAACTGGGAACATTTTGAGGGCTGTTCACAAGAATGTGATCTTGGGGTCTGTGAGTGTGGGACTGGGACTAGGACTTGGTCCTGGTGTTGCTCCGTCTCTGCTTGGAGGCAAAATCTGCTTTAAACTTCCAGAATTCTCTTGGCCTTTGGAAAAAGACCAGTTGCAGAGGCAGAGCTCTGTCAAGACACCAGGGGTAGGAACTGGGAGCTCACTGGGGACTTAATGGGGACAGCTGGGACTGGATGTCACCTCTGGCTAGTGGGGATCCCCTGAGCATAGGGGACAGGAAGGGACAAGCACCCTCCCGAGTAAGGGCACAGCAGAACCCAACCCTGCAGCAGGGTGTCTGAGATGAGAGGGGCACACGGCTGCTCCACATCCCATGACAAGGACTGGACTTGACCACCCGCTGAGCCCACACCCAGCTCCCTGCATGGGGTGACAGCCCTGTCCCCTCTCAATCACCCACCACAGGATGACAGCCCTGTCCCTTCTGTACCACACATGGGGTGACAGCCCCGTTACCCCGTGTCACCCATGGGGGGTGATAGTCCTGCATCCCTCCCGGTACCACCCGTGATGCGACACCCCTGTCCGACCCATGCCACCCGTGGCGTGACAGTCTTGCTTCCCTCTCTCGTGTCACAGTGGGGGGGTGCAGCCCGGCAGCCTCCTCCCGGCTGATGCGCAGTGACATTTGCAATCTGTTGCCATGGGCGCTCGGGGACTTTTGCTGTGGAGGGGAATCGCTTTTCTCCCCCCTCCTCCTCCTCCTCCCCTTCCCTCCTTCCCGATGACGTCATGGATGACCACGGTGGTGACAGGGCCACCTGTGGGCTGGTGAGGGGTTTAAAGAGACAGTCTGCAGCTGCAACAGGAGCCCTGGCTATTGTCTCCGCACCTGAAAAACG